>JANAVB010039620.1:9739963-9823928 GCA_029216955.1 Iris pallida
GTTAGATATATTAGAGTTTGTTATATGTTAGTGTAAGTTATAGTTGTTAGTATGAGTGTTAGTTAGATAGTAGAGGTTAGTATTTTTTTAGATATTTGATATGTTGTTAGATAGTTTGATGTTAGATATCTAGTATGTTAGATATTGATATGTTAATAGGTTATGTTAGTTCTAGATATTGGTATGTTAGCAAGTTAGTCTCTATAGGTTATATGTTAGATATTAGTTAATATGTTATGTTAGTACATTAGATAGTTAGTTAATTAAATATTTGAGGGGTATCTTGGTATCTCATGATATCAAATTAGTATAATAAGGTAAATATGAGTTACCTTTACCTTCAAGATAAATGATTAGTTTAGCTTATGACCAAGGTATTGGTTTTGGGATGCCAATATGACCAAGATTGATATGGTATCCTAGTGTTAGTGGGTTAGTATCTAAGTGTTTGAGTTTGAGTAGGTGATGTTAGAATGTGGAAGGATTATATAGATAGGTATATATATTTTTGGGTTATATAGTATCTATATATATTATGAGAGCATATAGATATAGGTTATGTTTCATAGTGAGGATATGTATATACTTGATATATGATATCTATATGTATGTGCTAGGGTGGTACTATATGGGTAAGGATATATGTGATATATATGTAATGTATATTATATAACTATGTTTGTGTGCCTTGATTTAGGCTATGTGTTAGATAGCAATGGTACTAGTATACTTGATTGTTTAGGCCATAGACTTGTTTAGACCTAGAATTGACTAACCTAGACTAGTTTGACCATTGTTGACCATATCCTAGGTAGTTTGACCATATTAGACTAGTTGTCTTAGTTTGACTAGATTGTTGACCAGAGTTGACCAATAATTGACTTTGACCTAGATTGACTTAGACTAATGTAGATTGTATTATAATTTTAATTACCATATAAATTGAACTCTATATAACCTGTGTTGCTCTAACTAGGACTCTGTGACTCCAGTTGGCCATCTTTTTATATCAGCTGTTCAGGGTATCAGGCGAGTACATTCTTTGACCGTTTCATACTTGTTATGATTTATATTCTTGCTCTAAATTACTTTACTTGATGCTGTCACGTTGTTAACATGGATTGGTACTATATGGATCTTTTTATGAGATATTATCTCCTTCGGGAGCATCGGGATACGTCATGTCATGTGCTTTTCACGTACATCATGTATTCATGTGATTTCATCATTCATGTGCACTCTTGTGATTCGTGTACTCTCATGTTCACAGAGCCTCCATGTATACTTCATGTGTACCCATTTATGGGCCCCCATGTGAAGTTATGTACAATAACATAACTTGTCTGGATCTTTGTGTATTGATTGGGGTACGAGGAAGTATAAATGGTCATGTGAACAATTCCAAGTAGTGTAATCATGTGCAATTTTTTTAGTATAATTATCTGCAAATTCAAGCCGTTCACATGTCTATCTTGTACTCTACATCACTAGCCACTGATAGTTCTTTACTTATAGTAGATATTTTCTTACAGTCATCTCTTTTACTTCATGTATATTCTTCAGCATTTTATGTATCTTACTTTGTAGCATGCTTACATTTTCTGTCTTGATATGAACTATGTGAGATATATTGTGCTCGTTTTTGTCCTGACTGGACCTGTTGACAATATTACAGATGGTTGCCTTGAGCACACTTGTCCTACTTGCTTGTGATCCGGAGACAGTATAGCTACCTTTGGCCCCGACACTCAGGAGTGATCGGGAGATTAGTTTAGTAGACTTGCATTAGGCTTTCATTTGAACTTGTATTGTAATGAGTTGAGATCTCGACTTTGTTTTGAGATTGTTTGAGATATTATTATTTTAGTAGTTTATATTAGTTGTTGGAGTTTGGAGTTAGTATAGCTTTGTGATTCTATGTTATCTTATCGTGCTTAGACTGTGATTGAGTATTATCATATCTTATACTTGTCCTTTGTTCGGAGTTGAGTTTTGACAAGTACATTATATAATTGCGTGAGTTGTTGTTTAGATAGTAACCTTGTACAGCGTTCTACCGCCGATTCTACGGCGTAGGCTGGGCGCTGTTACGCATTGTACCCTTACACAGGGTGCAGGTCGTGACAACACGAGAGCCAAGCACAAATGAAGTTATCATGGTGGTTTTGTCCCATGGACAAATCCTAATCTCTTATATAAAATAATAAGATTTTTACAATGTATATGTCTTTCTTCTTTTCCTCAAGAGGACCCCTTACAATTTCTCAAGAAGGAGACGAAGAACACTGTGAGATAAAAAAGAAAAATTCAGACCTAAGTAGGACTTCTTGCCTCGCAATGGTTGTACAATCTCCCTTACGAGGTAGACGAACCTCTATTAGAAATTCTCATTCTATCTTGAAGAGAAAGAACCTAGAAAGCATTGCTAGTAGAGGCGCTGGTGAATTTTTTTTGAATCTATTTGAGAGTACATGCTAAAAATACTTCCTTAGCCTTCATAAATAAGGCAAATAAATCCTAACTTAGACCTAAGCTAGCTAACGCGTATCTTGGGCTGTTAAATATAGATCCACTGACCCAAAATATGTTGAAATTCCAAACTGCACAACACCATCGATATGCTTAATTGGCACAATTTGTGTGCAAAAAGTTACTGAAATATCTTGGAGCAAACCGGTATATTGTTGCTGCTATTTTGTCTCCAATGGAGCCCTAGTCACGTCGCAACCGCTCTGCTGTCCTTCGTTGCGACCTCTGTCACTTCTTCACGATTCTCCATACTTTACTTCTCCACGATTCTCCAGACTTCACTAACCTCGAAAGATGACTGGCTTCTCTATAGATAATTAAATCCCCGAAGTTACCCTACTTCCTTTAACTTGTTTAGGTTCCAAGAAACCTTTAATCCTAATCTAATGAATCCTTAGACAATATCTACTCCTTTCCAAGAGAGAGACATAAGTAATTCTTCGAATTTAGACTAATTTGTACTTGAATATTTTTAACTATCACGTTTTTTTAACTTTAATATCTCGTGCAAATTTTTAAACTAGATAATATCTAAAATATTTTATTCGCTTAACTTTTGGACCATCACTCCCCCGACATATCTGTATATTTAAAAGTTTGCGACTCCTCGACATATATGTATATTCTAGTCTTCTCCTACCATGTTCATGCGTTAAATTCAAATAGGGGTGCAACTCGGACGGACTAAATCCGAGTCCGATCGGATAAACCCGTTAAGAGCATCATTAGTAAGGCCCATCCCATTTTCTAGATTCTAGATTTAGAATGTAGGAGCTCATTTTGTAGAATAATAAGTCTCATCCCTAGTCCCAATTTCTACAATTTCGGTCCCAACCCATCCATGGGTGCTAAGGGTTGGGCCTCCCAATTTCTAGATTCTAGATTGTAGAAACTCGTTTTGTAAAATAGTAAGTTCCAATTTGGAGCCCAACTTTCTAGATTCTAAACTTTATATTATTTTTTTCCAACATTAATTTTTGACCACACAATTTTTGGGACCGGAGCTCACTTTATCATTTCCTACTATTCTCATACAAACCCAACCCATTCTACATTTACCTTTTTTTTGAAATTTTGGGCTCCAAATTGCATTGGAGAGTCCCAACTATTAATGATGCTCTAATGAGTTGGGTTTAGGGTTGTAGATAGTCGGGCTCGGGTTTGGGTTCAAATATCTGAACCCGATCATAAATCGGATTGGGCTTGGGTTCATGTGCCGGGTTACCCGAATACCCCGACCGACTTATATATATATATATATATATATATATATATATATATATATATATATATATATATATATAAACTTCTCAAATAAAAAGTTTAAATCCTAAATTTCTTCACCCAAACTATTAAATTCCTTATCCTAATTCTTATTTCAATTTGTATTTTGTAATGATCAAGACTTGATTGCTATTTGATTACGTGTTTAATATTTATTTTGTTTAAAATTGTTTCAATTAGTATATTAGAGTCCGATAAACCCGATGGACCCGACCCAACCCGAGCCAAACCCGATCCTCCGGACTTAGTCTTGGGCTTCATATGTTGAACCCGAGGTCGGACCGGACTTGGGCTCGAGCTAAACTTTTGATTTATAGGGTTGGGCTCGGGTTGACCTCAAGTCCGACCCAACCCGTCCGAGTTGCACCCCTAGATTCAAACACTTCACCCTTTGGTTACAGCAGGATAAGTCACCGTTGCTAGCTAGCTTCCTCTAACAAAAAATGATAGTTAATTATGCGTTGAATTTTTAATCGCATATAGAGATTAATCACATATATAATTTCAGAAATAATAATTCCAAGGCAAGATAACCTACATATATAATATGTTAACTTGTACCGAAAAGAGTCAAAATCATTATCGTAGCTTGCGGAATCACTTGTCTTGAAAAACTAAAGATAAATATTGCATTGGTATATTACAAGGTTAATTTAGGTAAGACATATAAGATGACCAGATCAAACTAAATTATTTAACAGAGTAATCATATTATATATATATATATATATATATATATATATATATATATATATATATAACTTCATATTTAAGTATCCTGCCTATAAAAAATGTATGCTTGTAGGGAGGAGATCGTCATGCCTAACGTCCTATTATCTTGCTCTCTGGGCAAGAAATGCCGGACAAGCATATTCATTATAATTTGGGGGAGCAGTTGACTATGGTCTATGCACAAAGTGTTTTACTAATTTTCAAATCCTTTAATATTTATTTAACTAATTGGCTATTAAGTTTGAATAATTTTCATCACATGCATTAGTAAGAATATTTATCTCTAACTACCTCGGCGTAGCGTATTGAACACCCAAGCCAAAGATCGATGTCCTCATCAGTGATCTATCTAATATCTCGCGCGCGTAATAAAATCTAATTAACAATCCTTCTTCCAAAGCATATATATGCATTGGAAAATCCTGAGTTGAATTTAGATTGGATGAGTTGAATTGATATAGTTCCTATATAGTCGACAATCCGGGATCAACAAATTACATTTTACATATATAATCTGTGGTGTGTGAGCAAGGAAACAAAATAAAAGCTAGCTTAATGTCATCATCCGATTTTCATTCTCCCACGCTCTGGGCTCCGACCAGAATTTTTGCTGCCGAAAGGAATTCCGTCAGACTAAAACGGAATTTTCGATTCATGCTCACTAGGCACACAAATTTGTGCTTAAAAAATGGTATCCCAGATGGCCAAATCGGAATACTGGTTTTAGGTGACTGCACATATTTTTGGAAGATTTTGGATGAATCTTTTAGTGTATCTTTGATATTTAATTTCCTAGTTTGTATATTTCTGAGGGTTTAAGTTAGGTTTATCTTATTGATCTGAGGTTCCGGTTCTCGTGTCTTGGATCGTTGGCTTCAACAATCGGCATTTACGTGTTGTGCAAGGTGGTATCAGAGCCACAATATGTCACAAGGTATGAACCAACAACTTCCTAACGAAAGGCAGGAGGGTGAAAGCCTCTTTATAGCAATCCGTCACATCGAAGTCTATTTGGGAGAATAAATCAACAAGTCCAGCGAGCAGGTGGTAGGCTTCTAGGAATTTAGGAAACCGATTTGAATCCAGAAACGTCATGGGTGAGCAACGCCTGCGACCTTCCAAGAGATGGTCATGCATCGGCGCGAGATAATCGTTCATGGAGTCTCGTGTGGATTCGTCTAGCGCGAGAAATGAGGAGTTCGACGATCTCGCTAAACGGGGCCATGTTGACGATCGTGACATTGATGTCCTATAGCATTTGCTTCCCTTGAAATCCTAATTGGCAATTGAGCAATTTTTTTAACTTTTATTTTAACGAAAAATCCTAGTAAAACTATTAGTGACTTATGAAGCAGGATGCAAAAGGTGTTTGATTTGAGCGAGGTTAAAGGTGGCAACAAACCTAAGCCTAATAACGACTAACACGTAGTTTGTAGTGTGGAAAGGTCAAAATAGACTCGAGAATATGTTAGAATAAACATTATGATTTTAAATTCTAAGAAACTAACTACTAATTAAAAATCCTAGAAATGAATTATTAGTGAGATTGTTGGAATTAATTTAGGAAACCCAACCATAGAATGGAGCCCTAATGACCTAATTTAATTTATAGAATTTGTAGAATTTTTTCTTAATTTATCTGAAAATTTTATCAATTAAATCAACTCAAAAATATTTGAAAATAAAATTTTGTAATTAATATAGTTAGAAAGACTAAATTTTTTATTTAATTAACTAACCAACTAGGTGCTGACACATGGTGTAACCTCCATCACTCATTTTTGTGGTTTTTCTTTATATGGGAATTGAGATTTTAGGGGTTTTTTGTGAATTTTTAGAGAGGTAATTCCTATTGAATTCCACTAGTTCTAGGATGATTTTGAACAATGATTTCTCTCAGATACCGACATCTTTACTATTACAGTTTTTTTTCTTCTAATTTTCCTCTAGTATTCTGGTATTTGATTCTGATTTTTGGATGATTTTAGGTTGTTATTAGATAATTTCTAAAATTCAAGATTTCACTGTAGTTCTGAACATGGAGTAAACCCTACTAATTTGATCACAACTTTTTTAATGATCACGTTTTTCCTTTTGTAAATTTTATGTGAACCTTAATTTGTTAGACAATAATACATTAAAATTTGGTGAATTAATTCATTAAATTTGTTATTTTCTAAACATTGAAACTTGACTAATATAATTGTTGAAATTCTATTTAAATTTTGTGCAAATTGTAGGTATTATATGTAGAAATCCTGACCTAGTTCTTCTGTAAAAATTTTGAAGAATCTATCCCCATATGTCTAGACCTTAAATATTAAATTTGTGCTTTTAGGAAATGTTGACGATTTAATGAATGTTCTAACAACATTGGTACAAATGCAGGCAATTTTTAATGTATGAATTGTAAATCAAAACCATAATTGTAAATATATAATTTATTATTTTTATAGGGTTAATTAAATTTAGAGATTGTTTGCTAATTATTAAAAATGTTAAAAATTAGCAAATCTAATAGAAGTCAGACATAAGTGGAGTTAGAGTAAAACAACCATAACTTGTACATATGAACTTGAATTATGATTTTGAGGATATCGGCACGTCCGCATCGTCGAAATTCACAACTATAGCACATTAACATTTAAATTCTAGATCTACTTTTGTGCACTGATTTGCATGTCAAAGGATCTAATCCCGAAGAAATAGAACTTAAGTCTAAAGAGAGAACTAATTGTATATTGTTTTGTGTTGGCATGTGTTGGATTAGGGGTAGTGGAGGATATATTGCTTGGGTTTATCTAGTAAGTTGTCAAATTTGAACTATGGGAAAGTCAAAGGCAAATACTCTTACCTAACATATTTAATTACGTACTGAGTTTGCGCCTCAACTTGGTGTCGATCAGGTAGCCGGAGAATGATGGTTGTTGTAGTATATTGACAAGGACTGAAAATTTACGAAGAGTTCCCAACTACTTATTCGAGGGGATATGTGTTGTGACATGTACAGACTTAAGCTGTTAAAGTGTATAGGTAAGTCGTAGGCATCGAATTAATGATGGCTCGAGAGGTGTTTAGCTGGTTATTGTTGATCGACAAAGGCTCGCCGAGAAGGGTCTTCAAGAAGACTTGAGAAGCACATAGTATTCGATTCATCGGGGAAAAGCGAAGAATGAAGGTGTGTCAAATCTTGAGGATCAGACCGTTGGTCCCTTGTAACATGGTCGGTCTCTAGGTGGTGGTTATTCTATGGATTCATGTTTTACTTTGCGAGTGTCGAACTTATTGGAGAGACGTTGATTTCAACATCTCAAACACTACTAAAATAAGACAATTTAGCGACACATAAAAACGTCGCTAAAATGTTCTATACCGTCGCTATTCAGGTTTAGCAACGTTTTTAGCGACGAAAATCTTTTGCCGCATATTTCATGGTCGCTAACACCAAAAAAACGTCGCAGGTTGTCTCTATTGCGACGTTCAGTAGTGACGTCAGCACTCCGTAAATATTCTACTGGATAACGACGTGTAGCGACGAGAAGTTGCTAATCCGCGACGTCACTTTTCTTTGCTAAATGTTACCGATTTTTCAGTAATTAGCGACGTCCTTTGCGATGTTTAGCTACAATGATGTTGACATGGCAAAATTTGCCATGTCAGCCACTTAAAGCAATAATGAAGATCATGGGTGCAATCAACTTAAGATACGTCGGATACAATTCGGGTTTTATAGTTTATCGGAGATGTGGGCCTTCGACGACGTTCATCGCACATGAATTCATTTGCCAGAGGATACCGATGGTTAGGGACTTCGGTGAGGATGATGGTCAGCGACGTTAATCATATGCTAATTGATCTTATCCATCCTTGGTTTCCAAATTATCCAGTTTTCCCTTGAGGATAATTATATGCGAGTTGATCTTCTCTGTAGCCTTAGTCGTACCTTCGTCCTTTCAAATAGAGAGCTTTGATATCACTTTGTTGGGATTTTGAGATGTGTGCAAACGGATGTAGAGAACATCTACCATCGAAGCCTATACAAAAAGTTAATGAACACGGCTCTACTACAGAGAACCAACAGATCAAACAAGCATATGTGGTAGCTTCAGCCACCCGAATAAATCTTAATCTCTCTACTAATTAAAGATTGAATATTATACAGTCATTGAATTTTTTGTCGCAAGATTTGATTCGGCCCTTACAACTTCTAAAGAAAATTAATACAAGATGTATTCCAAATAGATCGTAAAACTCCAACCTTAATTAACTATACTTTGTGTCACGCCCCTGAACCAGAATACTGGAGAGCAGGGCCGGACATAGCCAGCTACGTATATTGAAATGGATTCCACCTCGCTATACGGTCACGGCTGTCTAGATATATGAGGGTTTACTACAAGCCAACAGTCTCTTAAGGTCATGCACAAGCCTATTGTCTCAATCTCAAGCAAGTGATAAGAGTTACAAGATGTTAGATCACCAAATATACAATAAAAGGCGTCCCAAATATTACATATTCGGTTGATCATGAAGCTAGTCATACAAAACGCGAGGACTAGCAAGAGTTCAGTCATACATGATCAACCCTAGGATTTGTTAATTATGTTTACAGCCCGTAGGCAGATAGTAAGTAAATGTGCATCGAGCTAACAGGTGCTCGTCGGCTAAACGCCTCAAAAGAATAATTTTACAATGTAGTGGGCACAATCAAAAGGAAAACCCACCCTTGGCCCGGGTTCCGTCTAGTTGTCACCATTGGGCTGGAAGTTCGGTAGATCCTCGGGAGCTGCTCCGAAATCTGGCCACACAAAACCAGCTGGGTCAAACCCCAGAAAGAGCAAGTGCCACAAAGGAGGCCACGAAATAAGAATAAAACCAGCATATCAAATCATAAGGAATAAAAGAAAGTACAAGTATTAAAGAGTACAACAAGGCAATAAACGACTAGGGATGTGGGACCATTCCGGGAACCAAGTTACAACCCTTAAACCAAACAAGGACTGGAATTGTAACTCTTCGCTGGAATAGCGCCTTGTCTCTACCCATTTATTGTGAAGATAGTAAAACAATCATGTACAGGAGTACCAGGTACAGGGACGTAGACGAGACTTGGACCAGGCTAGACACCATCTATTCACAAGCGGCCAAGCAAATACAACGGCTTACTACTTAACTAACTAGGGTTACCACAAGCCTAATTACTAACAAGATGCAAGTGAGAATTTCCCAGTCCCAAGCCCTGCAGACTATCTAGTTATCCTTCCACGGGTTGAGAGTATGGTTGGGTACATCGCCCAGGAGACGATATACCCTCGGGTGACTTAGAGGTGCAACACATGACAGTGTGCTGGAAATGTGCTCTACTCGTCGGCAAGCTACAAGTCCATTAAAGTGCCCAGATAACGAGATTGCTTGTGACTGGAAATTCTCCATGTCCTAGTTTGATCTAATCATTAGCCTAATCCAAATTAGTATGAGTCCCTGGCCGTGGTACCCAGGGAGTCACGTCCTAGACATGATGCAAGACAAGACAAGCAAATTTGCACAAGACAAGAAGAACACCCACGGTGTCAGGGTAAGTCAAGTACGACCAGTTGTCAAGTCAAGTCAAGAGTGCGCCGAGGCGGCCACTATCAAGATATCAAGTTACAGGGGATTAATTACAGGTCGCAGGTTACAAGTTAAAAAGCCACAAGTTACAAGCACCCAACAAGTTACTGCCAAGATCAGAGAATGCTAGCCATAATTAAAAACACAGAAAATTGTGTCAAGGCGTGTCGGGTCAAGTCAAGTCGTGCTGTGGGCATCAAGATCTCAGAGAGCAAAATCAGCAAGAGAAAAACCGAGGACCAAGGGGAACACCAAGGGTCAGGAAGGGAAGCCATGGCACAGGGTGTGCCAGGAAAGGGGCTCGGGCAAGCGGCGCCAAGAAACGCGCTCGGGAATGGTCGCAGCGCGCCAAGGGGCGCGGGGAGCCAAGCGCGCAGGGGCGCAGGGGGCCAAGCGCGCAGAGGCGCAGGGATCGAGCGCGCAGGGGCGCAGGGAGCCAAGCACGCAGGGGCGCGGGGACCGAGCGCACAGGGGTGCGGGGCCAAGCGCGCAGGGGCGCGGGGACCGAGCGCGCAGGGCCGCTGGGGGCCAAGCGCGCAGGGGCGCGGGGACCTAGCGCGCAGGGGCGCGGGGCCAAGCGCGCAGGAGTACGGGGACCGAGCGCGCAGGGGCGCGGGGCCAAGCGCGCAGGGGCGCAGGGGCACGGGGACCGAGCCCGCAGGGGCGCGGGGCCAAGCGCAGGGGCGCAGGGACCGAGCGCGCAGGGGCACGGGGCCAAGCGCGCAGGAGCGCAGGGCCAAGCGCGCAAGGGCGCAGGGACCGAGCGCGCAGGGCGCGGGGCCAAGCGCGCAGGGGTGCAGGGGGCCAAGCGCGCAGGGGCGCGGCCAGCAAGGTGCGCGGCCAGCGAGGCGCACAGCACGCGGGGCTCAGCGCAATCGGGCGGGGCAGCAGCGCGCTAAAGAGCGTGCGCGCCAACGGATCAGTGGCCAGCGCCAAAGGGCACGACGCGGGGGAAGCAGCCCGACGCTAAACAGCGCGGCTGGAAGGGGGTCTTCTTCTTCCTCAGGCTGAGAGGAAGAACACCTATAGCTCCAAAACTTTGGAACTTCACAACTTGGTCCATAAAACTCGAAATCCGGATTTTCAAGAGTCTAACTTGTGTAAAATTCAATTCTTTTCCACATGGAAGCCTCAAAACAAGGAAAAAAAATCTAAGTTTAATAGATCAAAACCAAGAAAAACCGAAAATGGTTAAAACTTAGATCTAGAAAAATGGAAGCTCCAAATCACAAAATACCAAGTTCTAATGTTGTTCACCATTGCCTAATCTAGCTAATGGACAAATAAAATGGGGTCCTTATGTGGTGGCAAGGTGCACTTGCCTATGGTGTTGGGTGTTGTGTGGAAGAAGGAAGAAGAAGGAGTTAGAAATTTAATGAAGGAAGTAATGAGGAGAGAGAATGGTTGGTGGAGATTTAATGAGGGTGGTTGTGGTGGAATGAGGGTGGAGTATAGGTTAAAGTGTCCCATTGGATTTAAAATCAAACCAAACCAAACCAAACCAACTAAAATCGAGCCGAGCCGAAACCCAAAATACGAGAAAACCCAAAGATTCCGCAAGTCGAGAAAAATAAAATACATGACAAAACCCAACTACGAGCATGAATACGAAATACGGGAAATGGGGGTGACAACTCTACTCACCTTAAAAGAATTCTGTCCTCGGAATTTAAATCAAGATGCCTAGAGATGTAAGAGCCCGCATTACTATCCACAAACAAGCTACACTAAGCACCCAATCATACAATCATACATGCAAGCAAGGATGGAAAGCATAAAGTATAAGAAAGACATTATACCTTACGAGTCAAACAAGTCGGGATATCGCGATCGGATATCGTCCTTACGCTCCCACGTTGACTCACCTAGAGAGTGATGACCCCAAGCAACACAGACTAAGCTAATAGTCTTGTTCTTGAGTATCTTCTCTCTCCGGTCTAATATAGACACGGGCCTCTCCTCATACGAAAGGTTGGTACCAACAACCAATTCTGAATGGTCCAGGATATGGCTCGGGTCCGGGATGTATCGTCGTAATTGGGATACATGGAATACATCATGCACCTCTCTTAGCGACGACGGAAGAGCGAGACGATATGATACATCTCCTACTCGCTCCAGGATATCGAACGACCCTATATACCTAGGACTAAGCTTTCCTCGCACGCCAAAGCGAATGACGCTACGGTTAGGCGAGATCCTAAGAAATACATGGTCGCCGATAGCAAACTCTAAGGGACGCCGGTGGGCATCGGCCCAATGTCGCTGGCGATCTTGGGCAACTCGAAGATGATCCCTGACTTTTCTGACTACTTCAACTGTCTGGACAATCATTTCTGGACCGAGCATCTGCCTCTCTCCGATATCGTCCCATGCTAACGGGGATCTGCACTTCCTACCATACAGTGCCTCGAATGGTGCCATCTGGATGCTGGCATGGAAACTGTTGTTGTACGAGAACTCCACCAGGTGCAGGTAATCTTCCCACGACCCACCAAAGTCAAGTGTACAAGATCTCAACATGTCTTCAAGAGTCTGGATTGTACGCTCCGACAGACCATCTGTCTGCGGATGATAAGCTGAGCTAAACTGAAGGTGAGTTCCCAAACTCTCTTGCAGGCTACGCCAAAAGTGTGATGTAAACCTTGAATCTCGGTCCGAGGTGATACTGACGGGCACACCGTGAAGCCTGACAATCTGCCTGAGGTACATCTCTGCCAACTGGGCCGTAGACTGACCAACTCTGAATGGGAGAAAATGAGCCACCTTCGTGAGCCTGTCAACTATAACCCAAATAACATCTTGACCAGCTGGGGATCTAGGCAATCCAGTCACAAAATCCATGGTCACATGCTCCCATTTCCATTCAGGAATCGGCAAGGGCTGAAGAAGTCAAGCGGACCTCTGATGTTTAGCTTTAACCTGCTGGCAAACCAAACACCGAAAGACAAACCGGGCTATCTCTCTCTTCATGCCATTCCACCAGAAATGCTGACGAATATCATGGTACATCTTCGTGCCACCGGGATGAATAGAATACTGTAAACTGTGAGCTTCTGCCATGACCTCCTGTCTGATATCTCTACTGGGTACACAAAGACGAGTGCCGTGTCGAAGTGTACCGTATTCATGGATACATAACTATGGCCTTCTTTCTGCCTCATATTCTGCTCCGAGTCACTGAATCTTGGAATCTGTAGACTGCGCCATTCGGATCCTCTCAACTATGCTGGACTGAACCTGTAGACTGGCCATCAATGCCACGTTGGTTGGAAGAACCACTTCAATTCCCATCTTCTGAAGATCTGCCAATAATTCTGGTTGTGCTGTTAGGAAATAAACTCCGGCTCTTCGGCTCAACGCATCTGCTACAACGTTGGCCTTCTCTGGGTGATACTGCAAATCCATATCGTAGTCCACCAATAGCTCAAGCCATCTTCTCTGCCGCATATTAAGGTCCTTCTGGGTGAAAACATACTTCAGGCTCTTGTGATCAGTAAATATCTCCACTCTATCTCCATACAAGTAGTGCCTCCACAACTTAAGTGCAAATACTACTGCTGCCAGCTCCAAGTCGTGGGTCGGGTAATTCTTCTCATGATCACGAAGTTGACGTGATGCATAAGATATTACCTTCCCATGCTGCATCAAGAGACACTCCAATCCTCTGCTTGAAGCGTCACAATAAACTGTGAATCCTTCGGTCCCATCTGGAAGTGTGAGAATGGAAGCCGTTATCAAACCTCGTTTCAACTTCTCAAATGATTCCTGACACTCTACTGTACAAGCAAACTGCATATCCTTGCGGGTCAACTGGGTCATCGGTGCTGAAATCCTTGTAAAATCTGAAACGAATCGTCGGTAGTAGCCGGCCAATCCAAGAAAGCTGCGAACCTCTGCCACTGAGCTAGGTACTGGCCATGACTCAATAGCCACAATCTTTTGGGGGTCTACTTCCACTCCTTCTCGGGTAATGATGTGACCCAAGTACGAAATGCGATCGAGCCAGAACTCGTATTTACTGAACTTGGCGTATAACTGATGTTCTCTAAGCGTCTGGAGGATAACTCTGAGATGATGCTCGTGCTCCGCTTCGCTATTGCTGTAGACCAGGATATCATCTAAGAACACGATCACGAACTGATCCAAGTAAGGCATGAAAATGTGATTCATGAGGTCCATGAATACGGATGGCGTATTGGTTGCTCCGAATGGCATAACAAAAAACTTCCAATGTCCATACCTAGATCGGAAAGCTGTTTTCGGGATGTCCTGCTCTCTGACTCTGATCTGGTGGTATCCTGACCGCAAGTCTATCTTCGAGAACACTGAAGCCCCTTTGAGTTGATCAAACAAGTCATCTATCCTCGGGAGAGGGTATCTGTTCTTGATTGTCACTGAGTTCAAGGTACGATAATCTACACATAACCTAGACGTACCATCCTTCTTTTTCATAAGAAGCATCGGGGCTCCCCAAGGCGATCCACTTGCCCGAATGAATCCCTTGGTCCTTAGTTCTTCAATCATCTTGTACAAAATCTCTAACTCTGAAGACGCCATCCTGTAGACTCGCTCTAATACTGGTGCTGTCTCGGGGATCAAGTTTATAGTGAACTCGATCTTCCGCTCTGGCGACATCCCTGGAAGTTCCTCTGGGAAGACATCTGGAAACTCTTCAACTATTCGGGGTAACCGTACTGCTGCCACTGCCATCCGCAATACTGGGGAAGATGGCTCCCCTGTGCCTCTGGAAAATGAAAACTCTGGCTCGCCTGGAATACTAAAGACAACCCTGCCAGCATGGCAGTCTATCCTAGCATACTGGTTCCTCAACCAATCCATGCCTAAGACTACATCATAGTCTGCCATAGGGAATTCTATAAATCTAGCGAGGAACTCTCTACCGCTAACTACGATCCGACACGAAGAAAACACTCGATCTACTCCCACAAGACCATTACCAGTAAGTATATTGAGCCTTACTGATAATGACTCGGGCTCCAATCCTATCTGTGTCGTGAATCATGCAGACATGAATGAATGCGATGCACCAGAATCAAATAATACCAATGCTGAAGAGGAGTTGACGAGAATAGTACCTGCCACTACCTCACCTGGTGCAACTTCTTCTTCCATAGCCATCATCATAGCCTGACCTTGTCCTCTGGCTGTGGGTCCCCTCTGCTGGTAATCTCTCTGCCTGTTCTGTACTTGGGCTTGGGTATACTGCTGCTGGTTCTGCTGATGAAATGCCTGGGCCTGAGGCAACAATGGCCTCGGGTACTGTTGCTGCGGCATAGGTGCTGGTCCCCTAACCGATGGACTGGTTAGGTTGGAAGTGGACGAACTACCCCTATTCGGACAGGCTCCTATCTTGTGATCTGCCGCTCCACAAGCAAGGCACAATCCCTGCACCCTGCGACAATCTGCTACTACGTGCCCTGGCTTTCCGCAATGAGAACATCCCATCGCGGAAGTCTGCTTCTGCTTCTACGGGTACGTCGGGGTCGAATGCTGAACCGACGTTACTGAGGCCGCCCGCCTCGGAGTTCCAATGGTCAAACTTCTAGCTGCCGGGGCTGGAGCTGATGATTGTTGCATCTGGTTGTAGGATCGCTTCCTACCTTCGGTCCTATCCACGATCCTCTGGGAGGTGTACTAATACCTCCTAGCTGCTCTCAATACTGTATCGAACGTCTGGTGCTCGAACTGCTCAACTGCCAACAAGATCTCCAAATGCAGCCCCTGCTAGAACCGCTGGGCCCTATCAAACTCGGTTGCCACCAAGGTGAGGGCAAACCTACTGAGTCTAGAAAACTCAGATGCATAACTATCGACCGTTCTACCTCCTTGCTTCAAGTTGGTAAATCTCGTCTTCAGGTTATACCGAGCCACAACATCAAAATACTTCGTCTGGAATCTTTCTCTAAATACCGCCCAAGCAATGGGTGCCACTAATCCCATGGCTTGCGTTGCCTACCAACTGTGAGCCAAGTCCATCAACTGTAGGCGTACCACCGCCACCTTCTCATTCTCAGGTGTCCTAGCTGCTTCCAGAATCACCTCGGTATCCTGAAACGAAGCGTCCGCGGCAATCGCATCTTCGCTGCCGTCGAAGAATGGAGGGTTCAAGCGATTGAAGCTGTTGGCCGCGCTGTTCCCTGGATGACCGCCTCTGGTCAAAACATCTGCTACTGCCTGGTGCAAGGTGTCTCCTCTACGATCCTGGGAAGCTATCAAGGTCCTGATGGGTCCTACCAAGGTGCCATCATCCAGATCTGCAGGCTGGACGGGCAGAACTGGTGACTCTCCTCCAGTAGGCACAACTCTGGAGGCTACTCCGAAATGCTGGACTTGATCTCCGGGTTGCTGCGGGTCCAAGGGGAGTGCTCCACCTCGCTGGTCGGTAGGGCCAGGTATAGTGCCGCTGAAGAAGACGACACAGAGAACCATAAGGAAAGGACCAGGACAGATCAACGATACAGGCATATGACCAGGACAAGAATTCAGGGATTCAGAGAATATGATCAGAGATCAAGGACGGGTACTGATTGAGACATCTATCCGGTAAATCCTCACAGATCTTGATTTACAAGACCTGCATGGGCCACCACTTAAACCATGTCACGCCCCTAAACCAGAATACTGGAGAGCGGGGGCGGACATAGCCAGCTATGTGTATTGAAATAGATTCCACCTCGCTGTACGGTCACGGCTGTCTAGATATATGAGGGTTTACTACAAGCCAACAGTCTCTTAAGGTCATGCACAAGCCTATTGTCTCAATCTCAAGCAAGTGATAAGAGTTACAAGATATTAGATCACCGAATATACAATAAAAGGTGTCCCAAATATTACATATTCGGTTGATCATGAAGCTAGTCATACAAAATGCGAGGACTAGCAAGAGTTCAGTCATACATGATCAACCCTAAGATTTGTTAATCATGTTTACAGCCTGTAGGTAGACAGTAAGTAAATGTGCATCGAGCTAACAGGTGCTCGTCGGCTAAACGTCTCAAAAGAATAATTTTACAATGCAGTGGGCACAATCAAAAGGAAAACCCATTCTTGGCCCGGGTTCCGTCTAGTTGTTACCATTGGGTTGGAAGTTCGGTAGATCCTCGGGAGCTGCTCCGAAATCTGGCCACACAAAACCAGCTGGGTCAAACCCCAGAAAGAGCAAGTACCACAAAGGAGGCCACGAAATAAGAACAAAACCAGTATATCAAATCATAAGAAATAAAAGAAAGTACAAGTATTAAAGAGTACAACAAGGCAATAAACGACTAGGGACGTGGGACCATTCCGGGAACCAAGTTACAACCCTTAAACCAAACAAGGACCGGGATTGTAACTCTTCGCCGGAATAGCGCCTTGTCTCTACCCATTTATTGTGAAGACAGTAAAACAATCATGTACAGGAGTACCAAGTACAGGGACGTAGACGAGACTTGGACCAGGCTAGACACCATCTATTCATAAGCGGCCAAGCAAATACTACGGCTTAATACTTAACTAACTAGGGTTATCACAAGCCTAATTACTAACAAGATGCAAGTGAGAATTTCCCAGTCCCAAGCCCTGCAGACTATCTAGTTATCCTTCCGCGGGTTAAGAGTATGGTTGGGTACATCGCCCAGGAGACGATATACCCTCAGGTGACTTAGAGGTGCAACACATGACAGTGTGCTGGAAATGTGCTCTACTCGTCGGCAAGCTACAAGTCCATTAAAGCGTCCAGATAACGAGATTGCTTGTGACTAGAAATTCTCCATGTCCTAGTTTGATCTAATCATTAGCCTAATCCAAATTAGTATGAGTCCCTGGCCGTGGTACCCAGGGAGTCACGTCCTAGACATGATGTAAGACAAGACAAGTAGATTTGCACAAGACAACAAGAAGAACACCCACGGTGTCAGGGTAAGTCAAGTACGACAGTTGTCAAGTCGAGTCAAGTCAAGTCAAGTCAAGGGTGCGCCGAGGCGGCCACTATCAAGATATCAAGTTACAGGGGATTAATTACAGGTCGCAGGTTACAAGTTAAAAAGCCACAAGTTACAAGAACCCAACAAGTTACTGCCAAGATCAGAGAATGCTAGCCATAATTAAAAACACAGAAAATCGTGTCAAGGCATGTCGGGTCAAGTCAAGTCGTGCTGTGGGCATCAAAATCTCAGAGAGCAAAATCAGCAAGAGAAAAACCGTGGACCAAGGGGAACACCAAGGGTCAGGAAGGGAAGATATGGCACATGGTGTGCCAGGCAAGGGGCTCGGGCAAGCGGCGCCAAGAAACGCGCTTGGGAACGGTCGCAGCGCGCCAAGGGGCGCGGGGAGCCAAGCGCGCAGGGGCGCAGGGGGCCAAGCGCGCAGAGGCGCGGGGACCGAGCGCGAAGGGGCGCAGGGGGCCAAGCGCGCAGGGGCGCGGGGACCGAGCGCGTAGGGGGCCAAGCGCGCAGGGGCGCGGGGACCGAACGCGCAGGGGCGCGGGGCCAAGCGCGCAGGGGCGCGGGGACCGAGCGCGCAGGGGCGCGGGGCCAAGCGTGCAGGGGCGTAGGGGGCCAAGCGCGCAGGGGCGCGGGGACCGATCGCGCAGGGGCGCAGTGCCAAGCGCGCAGGGGCGCAGGGCCAAGCGCGCAGGGGCGCAGGGACCGAGCGCGCAGGGGTGCGGGGCTAAGCGCACAGGGGTGCAGGGGGCCAAGTGCGCAGGGGGCGCGGCCAGCAAGGTGCACGGCCAGCGAGGCGCACAGCGCGCGGGGCTCAGCGCAATCGGGCGGGGGCAGCAGCGCGCTAAAGAGCGCACGCGTCAACGGGTCAGCGGCTAGCGCCAAAGGGCACGGCGCGGGAGAAGCAGCCCGACGCTAAACATCGCTGCTGGAAGGGGGTCTTCTTCTTCCTCAGGCTGAGAGGAAGAACACCTATGGCTCCAAAACTTTGGAACTTCACAACTTGGTCCATAAAACTCGAAATCCGGATTTTCAAGAGTCTAACTTGTGTAAAATTCAATTCTCTTCCACATGGAAGCCTCAAAACAAGGAAAAATCTAAGTTTAATAGATCAAAACCAAGAAAAAACTAAAAATGGTTAAAACTTAGATCTAGAAAAATGGAAGCTCCAAATCACAAAATACCAAGTTCTAATGTTGTTTACCATTGCCTAATCTAGCTAATGGACAAATAAAATGGGGTCCTTATGTGGTGGCAAGGTGCACTTGCCTATGGTGTTGGGTGTTGTGTGGAAGAAGGAAGAAGGAAGTAGGAAGAAGAAGGAGTTAGAAATTTAATAAGGGAAGTAATGAGGAGAGAGAATGGTTGGTGGGGATTTAATGAGAGTGGTTGTGGTGGAATGAGGGTGGAGTATAGGTTAAAGTGTCCCATTGGGTTTAAAATCAAACCAAACCATACCAAACCAACTAAAACCGAGCCGAGCCGAAACCCAAAATACGAGAAAACCCAAAAATTCTGCAAGTCGAGAAAAATAAAATACATGGCAAAACCCAACTATGAGCATGAATACAAAATATGGGAAACGGGGGTGACACTTCGTACTTAGCAAGTGTCACGTCCCAGTTCTGCAGAACCGATCGTCCTCGTATGGATGTGATGTCGTGCGAGACTAAGTTATGCTCTAACAAGGCCAATAATGAAACGGTCGATTTAGCAGCTAAATAAAAGAGTTGCCCAAAAGTCCCAAGCATCAATGTTCAAGAACACAATGATATGTATAAAACAACTTTCTTATTTATATTGAAGATGCGATTACAAGGGCACGAAGCCAATACTACAATCACTCAAGCTCACTCTCTCTCTCTCTCAATGCAATAACTCATGTTCAAAAGCTTACAAATTAAGAATATTTACAACAGTCGATGTCTATACATTATGTTCCGTATAACTAAAGTCTTTATTGCGATCTGCATCGAGCTTTGCTATCTGCATCCTGCATGCAAACTGTTGGGCTATCAGTACAAATGCACTGGTGGGGAGACATCTCGCCTACACATACAAAACCAATACATTATTTTAGTGAGTACTCACTATGATTTTAGTGGTCTTTCTAATCTTATTTTACAATTTGTTTTATGACATACTAACTAAGCATACTCGTGTTGAAGAAACCATAACCGTGTTATACACCGCATCAACTTACCCAAACTTACCATCCAGCCTTCCATGTTCATCAAAACAATACAGTTCAACACATAGGAACTTAGTGCCACGCTGTCGAAACATAATATCACCTATTGTGTTGTAATACGTATATCTGCATAAGCCAAATCTTAGGCTTAATTGCTACGTTGCGTGTCGTGCATCCACTTTCTGGCTCAACTAATGACATGCATTCGAATTACGGCTAGCACACCGACTCAATCTATGTGAAGGTCACTAGAATGACAAGCTATCCGTCGACCATTCGGGATCAGTTCGAGTGTGAGGCACGAACTCCACCGATGGTCCCGTAGCGTATATTGCGACGCACACTTCAGATTTGGTCGCACCCCCATTGAAGGACGCAAAATACCAGTTCCTCCTAGACCGACACGAACCAGGTGCCCCGGTGATCGTTCGAGTAACGCAAACCTTGTGCACAAATTGTTCAATGACCATGCAAAATTCAACTCAACTTATCATATTTCTAAACCCTTCCTTCTCTTTACTTTCCATACGTCTATGCAGCTCCCAAACCAGGGATTGTCTTAGCGATCAACGGTCCCAAGATCTTTTCATGTTTCCATATTTCCATATTTTCCATCTTCGACTTAGGAACGACTATTTGATGGCCTCCTTCTTAACTTAAACAAAGCCGTGTTCCATGTGGTATCCCAAACCATGTCATACTTTATTGACAAGATTTGAATCCGTGGAAATGTGTATGCTATGACAAGCATTGAAACCGTAAAAATATATAGACTATGGCAACAAGTTGATAGTCTATGTGGCATCATATATAAGAAAAAGTCATGGTATTTGAAAAACTAGTGCCAATTTGAAAACACGGCGTAAAGAACTATCTAGGCAAGAAGTTAACTTCCATGTTTTACGCATATATGATACAGAATGAGATCATTTTCTTATCTGTGTAGGTTCATCTCTTTAATTTATTAACATGCAACAAGCCTATCGACTTAGAACAAACACGACATCCATTTTATTAAGTGTGAAGGCGAAGCAGAGACGAGTTCACCGAAGCCATCCACATAAACGAGAGCTTGCCTCGACTGAGCAGGACTCCGAGCAATTCGCTGCATAGCCAAGTTCAAACGTCGTCGTGTCTATTGATTCATCATGTTGAACTGAGGGAGCGGGGCACTACAATAAGTGGTTGCCCATCGACGATATCGATGACGATCTGGACCTAACAGAGATGACGAACCTCTCGTCAAAATTATTTTTCTATCTTGAAGTGTAATACCTACGAGCGAGGAAGATCTCCTCTTAGAATTTTGATAAGAACAATATTGATGCGAAGAGCTCTTAGCATCTTTTAATAGTGACAGTACATCATATCTTAGTCCCTAAGCTCGTCCAACTCGGTCTTGATCGTTGATCCTTATCAGAACCGTCCAAAATATACTAAAATCTGCTTTAACTGCCTCGAAACGACATATCGACTATATACTTAATGCACACAAATTTTGGGCAAAAATTATTGGGAATTCTAAGCAAAATATAGTATACCGATGCTGCCATTTTGGTTCCAGTTTGAGTCTCGATCTACCTGCAACTAATCCACTGTTGTCGCAGCAACTTCCATCACCGCTCCACGATGCTCTAGACTTCCATCCACCTCAAAATCGGAGTGGACTCCCAGCGATGATACCTTATTAAAATCCCATGTCACCTAAATTTGAAGGATACATTATTTGGATACTTCGATTTGGGTAACCTACTAAGGCTCTTTCCACCTAAATATCAATAATAAATTGGACGGAATTATGCTCTTTCCTTCAGAGGCAGCCCTGGCCAAGGGCAGGCCGGGCCACGGCCCAGGGCTCCCAGACGAAAGGGAGCACCAACATGGTTCTATCGACAATAGAGCTAGTATGTATCAAGTGACATTCTTAACGAAATAATTGTAGTATAGTGGTTATAATGAAGGCTTTTACTTTAGAGGTCCTTGGTTCAAAACTTGATGGCAACAAATTTTTGTTATATTTTCTTTGTTTTACATGTATGGAGGACCTATTTTGAAAGTTTCGTATCGGGCCCTCATCAGCTCAGGGCTGGCCCTGCTTTCCTTTTGCATACGATTCACATGTCACAATAACTTGCAGTATATGTTGTCTTTAGTTGTATGAATTCTGTTGGTTGTGTTTTTGCTAACGAAGTATACCTTCCTCTTTATTACTTTGGCAGACGAATCAAAACACAAAGCATCACTTTTTCTCTTCTTCTGACCAAATATTGGACATAAAGAAACACGGTTATTGTTGAAGCTCGACCAGAAAAAAGAAGGTAAGTTTATATAGTTGCGTTGAGTTTAAGTAGTGGATCATTTAAAAAAATGTGACAGAATAAACAAATTACTCAATATGCATCATCTGTTAAATTAAGTGTTAGCAAACTGGTGACAAAAAAAAGTGTTAGCAAACTGGTGACAAAAAGAAACAAAGGCTTCTTGGAGAGCAATTAAATGAAAAGTCAAAGTCAAGTCTCCTTTAACACAAAACATTGTCATTCATATTTAGAAACCACTACATAATTTCCTTATGTATTATGTCAACTTAGTTGCATCTATATAAATTCACTGGGAATTTTTTTTTTGCAATTGACAACCGATCAAGATGGTCACAAAAGCCCGTTCGCGTTCACGCTTGCTCTGCTGTTTCACCGGCTCCCTGGTACACGACTCCGACGAGCTCGACTCGATGGTCTGCCAGAGCAGCAGCAAGTCGCAGCACCACCCCTTGTGGTGGTCGAAGTTTCGAGGGAAGAATAAGACCGTTCCGTCGGTAGTTGCTGCCGTGGAGATCGTCGAGGTCCGCAGCGGAGAAGTTTCGAAGGGAGATGTGGTGGTGGTGAAGGAGGTCCCTGACAACACAGTGTCTGCCAAGAAGAGTTACTTCCACAAGTTTCACCAGGTTAGTAAACATAGTCGATACAATTAGTTGTTAGAAACATAATTGAGAGACAAATGTTACTTATTCATTTTGTACTGATCTCAACAGTGATTTTGTTCTTAAACAGAAAAAAAGCCACACGAAGCTCAATCACAGGCAACAGCTAGTTACAGACAATATTACAAAAGAGACGCAGAAGAAGACCAATTTCTGCCAAGTATTCTCCAAATGTGCCTCTCCACGCCAGCCTCCGGCCCTCCTCTGCCATGTGCGCGAGCCGGAGCCGGTCAAAGTTCGAACGGGTTCGGGTTCGAGTTCCAACGCTTGCAGTTTAGCCGAACCGAAGCAACCCTCCGAAACAATTAAGAAGGCCCAGAAGAAGAAGAAGATGAAGAGCCAGAGGAGGAGATTTGGGGAGTCTGAGCAACAGATGGTGGTAGTGTTGATGATGGTAGTGGCATTGGGGACGATGTTGTTGGGTGGTCGTGTTCTCGCAATCATCTGCACGTCGGGGTGGTGCTATCTGTCAGCCTACGTGAAGGACATGTCGCGGGCTAAGGCTGCAATCAACTCAAGAGTAAGTAGAGAGAAGATGAGTTGATCCATAAGACATAATATGTTGGTATTGACAGGAAAGAAGTGAATTTTCAGAGGGGCTCTGATGGATCAGATATCCTGATATAATCCAAACCATGCCTCCAAAATTGAAATTCCAGTATTAAAGATAGGGCTAATTAGTGTTTAGATTCAGTTTGGAGTTTAAACCCTGACATTGTTAAAACTTTGGGTTTGTATTTTTGGGTTTTTTTTTCCATTATACCATCGCAAGCCTATAAGAAAGTTTCATTCAACACTGGGAGGGTAGAGGGAGTAAAAATGTAGGATTCAAACTGTTCAATTCAACATATCCATACTAAAACTCTAAGCTAATATAAAACCCATGATCTAAATGCTAGTTATTCCTTAAAGATATTACTAAATACTCATCTCTTGTTGAAGTTCAGTATGGATTTGGTAACAACATATTTGTGGAATCTAAATTTAGTTAAATTTTTTATTTGATTAAATTTGGATGTCCATAACTGGTGTTGTGCTATTTTAGATATAATATGATTCTTATTTTACGGCTCATATTTAGAAAATTCTATTATGATCTAAAATAGGACATTGATGGAATTTGATTCCAATTTTATTCCTATGTAGGACATCCTATTATGACCAAGAATATGATTTTCTTATCTTATATATATGGGGTGAGGGTGGAGGCACAAAGTATAGCAAAAAAGTTGAGATTCGAGGTGCTCGTCCACAGGAGATCTAAGAGAAATCTGCACTTTGCTCTTAGGACTTCGCTATACAAGATAGAAGGAAGAAGAGATCTAATCGAGGATTCGTTAACTTCGGTTAGGAGATTGCTACGGGTTGATGAGCGGTTTCAATTGTAATCTCTTTCTTTTCTTCTGGACTGTGGTGAGGGGGTTGAACCTATTAGGACAAATGGTTCAACATAGTTTTTGTCAATATTGTAATTTCATCTGAGTTATAGAAATTGAAATTTGTCCATGTGACATAGTCATCGCCATATTCTTGTATTTATCTGTCCTTGGTGTCCGTTAGACGGGAGTTGGTTATTTCAGGTGAGTTGGCATAAGTTTTCGATACGGCAACGTCTCAGACTCGGTATCAGAGCACAAGAGGACGTGTCCGATTTTCAACGTTCGTTCGTTATGGTCTGATACGAACATCTAGTATAAAAGCTTTTAGGGTTCAGATAACCATGTCTACGTAGTAGATGAACACTCGTATGATCACCCTTATAGGAGAAAACTGGGCGATTTGAAAGCCAATGATGGAGGATCTACTCTAGTGCAAGAACTTGCATGGTCCGTTGGAGGATGACAATGCGAAGTCATTGAATAAAGCTGCTGAAGACTGGAAACTGCTGGATCGGAAGGCCGTTGGATTCATTCGCCAATGGCCGGATGACTCAGTGTTTCACCATGTGTCCATGGAGAGTTCGACAATAGCATTATGGAAGAAGCTGCATTCGTTGTACAAAAAAAAGACGGCTGGCTGGCAACAAGGCGTTTCTTATGCACCAACTCGTCAACTTGAAGTACACGGAGGGTGCCTCGGTGGCACAACATCTGAACAAAGTTCAGGGTATCATCAATCAGCTGTCTACGATAAAGATGGTGATTGATGATGAGCTTCAGGCCCTGCTACTTTTGAGTTCTCTACCAAAAATCTGGGAGACGCTGGTGGTGTCGGTGAGCAATTCCGCACCGGATGTTGTTGTCACGATAGAGGCAGTCAAAAGTAGCTTATTGAATGAGGAGATCCGGCGTAAGTAAAGTTGAATCGTCGTAAGAGTCCGCTCTGGTGGCTTTCCACGAAAAGGAAAGACTCAAGTCACAGGCGAAGACACAGAAGAGTTCTCGGGATCTTGCGATTGTGAACCGTAAGGAGGGTTTCTATCACTGTGGCGAAAGGGGTCATATCAAAAGGAACTGCATGAAGCTTAAAGCTAAAAAGGCCAAATGTAAGGACGATCAGGAGGATCTCACAACAATGGAAGATATCATCATCGCAGCGACCGACGCAGAGGAATCTTGTGGCATGTGTCATGACGGTGATTGGGTCATAGACACATGGGGCATCGTATCACACCACTCCACAGAGGAGGATCTTCACGTCATATTACGACGACAAGTTTGGACGTATTAAGATGGACGACAAGGAGACTGCTGCGGTTGTAGGCATCAATGATGTGCACTTGACGATAGAGTTTGGTAAAAAGCTCATCCTCAAAGGTGTACGACATGTACCGAGTTTGCACTATAACTTGGATTCAGTAGGAAGGCTGACAGATGATGGCTGTCGTAGTTTGTTTGGGGACAAAGATTGGATGCTTGCGAGCAACATGTGGCTCAAAAAAATTTGTGTTGTTGTATGTACAGGTTCAAGCCATTGAGTTGTACTTGCAGGCCACAAATACTGGATGTAGGCTCGAGTGGTGTCCGACAGGAGTTGGATTATTGAAAACTTGCTGAGGAGGGTCTTCGAGATGTTTTGAGGGTTACGGAGGTCGAAACAAAGCAACGAATGGAGGTGAGTCAAAGATTAAGGGCAGTCTGTCGGTCCCATGACAGTTGGTAGTTCTTCAGGTGGGGGTTGCTCTACGGATCCGATTTTGGCGACGGATGGTTTGCTAAAGCTTCACATGAGCGACATTGGTTTCAGCAGTTCGAAACCATGGAGGAGATCAAGATTTGTTGTAAACTCAATCTGAGGCAGGCGCATCTCCATTCACACGGTTCAGAGGGAGCTGCGGGTCATCGACGGCGTGCACAATACATGATGTTCTGCTCGAGGATGCATATGTACGGGAGAGCTTTAGTGTCGGATGCGAAGGTGGACAGGTTCAGGAGTTCGAATCTCAAAAGGACCGCATCGTCCGCTTGGTTGGGCCAGCCAAGGGTGAAGAAGCTCGACGGAATGGTATCACGTTCTGGTGGAAGATGGAAGTCAGGGACAGGAAGCCGAGACTTGCGGTGAGGCTGATCGTCTGGGACTTCAATTTTGATCATGTTATTAAAATCGGCAGGATCCCAGTGGTACAGGAGGTGCTGCGCATGGTAGTTAGCGTCGACGTGACGACCGAGGAGTTGGAGACGAAGGAAGATGCAAAGGAGCTCGAGGGATCGGAGATCAGTGACATGGGAGAGCATGAACTTTGTCATGAGGCAACATACATGGAGTCCAGTTGAGGAGCCATGGGGTCATACCCTCTTGTCAGACTGGAGGAAGAGATTGTTGGAGTCTAATATAGATTTGGTAAAAATATATTTGTGGAATCCAAATTTAGTTAAATATTTGATTTGATATGATTTGGATGTCCATAATTGGTGTTTTGTGCAATGTCCCGCACTGTATGGTGCATTACGCTGAGTCGATTGAGGCAATAAGTTATGAGTTTGATTCGAGAGGTATGATTTCAATTCGAATAAATATTGATTGAGTTGGTTTCAATGTGTAGATATTGAATGGAGTCCCTTACAACGAGCCGAAGCGTAGGAGATAGACCGAATCATTGGATGAGTGTGATGGAGCACGAAGTGGTCACATGGTAAGCTTGGACGAGATAATCGTGTAATGGAGTTAAGGTGTTGGGCCGCATCGGTTCGACGAAGCGATGGGTGTATCGGCTTAAGTTGGACGGGTTCAGACCTTTCTCCCCTACTCTTTTATGCCTAATAAAAATATACCCTTGTATGCGATTGTGGCTATTGAGTTAGCGAGCGTGGCTTGAACGATTAAAGGTCTTAGTGTGTGTCGAACATTAAGATAGAACATGACACATTGAAAATTGAAGCAATGTGCATCAAGTGCACGGGTCGCGGTAGGACGAAGATGGTAGAACGTTGAAAGGAAATCTCGAGATGTGCATTACGTGCACGACTACTAGATCATTGAACACTAGGCCTAAAATAATGATTATGGCATTAAGCATGCCTTTGCACACAAAATCTATGCAATGACTAAGTAAGCGAAATGGGCTAGTTGTGGTGCAATGCCACGGAACCTGTCGTAACATCGAAAGATATACTTATGGAATCGAAGTATGCAGTTGTGGCACAAATTCTATCGAACTGCTGTTGTATGAATAACTTATGAGTTAAACGCATTGAGTATAAAGATTATGAAATCTAATCCGTTGGGACATCGTGTATCAATACGGACGTATTGGGACATAATGTCGATGAAACTTGAGATAGATTGACGGAATATGATTATGGAACTCGAGATTGGTTGGAATGATATGACTTGCTTGCTGTATACGCGTATTACATGGTCACTCGGATTACCCGTGCACGAGTGCTACTTCCCTCGAACGGTTACGACCGTGGCACCAGAACCGTTCGGCTTAGGAGGGAATTATGTTTGGTATTTGTGGTGCACTTCATTAGGACGGGTTACGACCGGCCAATGTTGTGATAAGCTATGATATCAGTAAGTTTGGGATCCTTCGGATACTGGACTAGCAATCCGTACTGGAGTGACCGCTTGCTTACACGTTGAGATACCAAGTTCATTACGGTGCGGAGCACCGTGACCTTCATATAGATAGGGCCGGAGGGCTGAGATTAGAATTGGATGCAGGTGCAGAACCTGCCACCCTTATGACTATACTTAAGATGATTGGTTGGCTGCGTGAATTGTTGTCCGTTTGCAAGATAGGCGATTCGAGATAATATGTGCATGATCACTATGGTTATCAATATTATGTGGCTAATAATATTTGTCGCAGGGACACAATATGTGACACCATTGTGCTTTAATGTTATCGAAAATTGGATGCATGCTTTACTTCTTAAATCTTACCATGAAACTGATCCTAAGGCAATAATAGAAAGATCACCAAATAAAGATACATGCTTCACTAAATTTACTTAGTGTTGGTTTAGGCGAGTGGGACTTGATCGGTACACACGAGGATGAAGTACAGATCCCCTACCAGATTGTTTGCAGGTTCAGGAAATGGTCTGCTCGTTGAGGAGCTTTGCTTGGACGCGCTGAGACATGGAGTTCCTTAGCGTTTTGAGGCGTGCGGTCGCACTGGGTTCGGCTTACAACATGAAGATGTTCGGCCGGGAGTCTTGAATGTGCTATAGAAGACATGATGTATGGATCGAGATCCTTTGTGAGCTAGAGAGATCATGAGCGTTGTACGCCAATTGACATATCCAGTCGGGCTATTCAGTGCCTTTGGAACCTCAGTTCATTTATCAATAAAAGAGATTATTATTATATATTATGTTTCCCTTCCCCTGTGAATGTTATCAATTTGAGGTAAACTTATGCGAATATGTCATCTTGCCTTGCACGAGCGCAACTCCAGGCTCGTGTGACATCACGCCCCAGCGAGGACGATTGACTCCGGCAATTTTCGGGTCGGGGCGTGACAAGTTGGTATCAGAGCAGTTCCATCATCTGGACCGCGAACAAATCTCTTTGGCCTTGAGTTGCTTCTTCTATCAAATTCAGTTGGCCTTAAGTTGTTTCCGCAACTGTATGGCTTATGGATATGCTTGATGCTACACTAGTTGTTTCATACAATAAGTCTAAGTACTTGCGTGTGTCTTGCTGCATATGCTTGAAATTTTACTTGATGTTGTCGAATAGTGTTACGGGATGTTTGTTGCATCAAGTGCAACGAGTTGTGCGATGTTTATTACATCGGTGCAACAAGTCGAGCAAGGAGATGTTATATTGTGTATGATTATGCAAATGGACATCGAATGTGTTGAACGATTCGAGTAATGTCTTTGAGTATCGAGAATGAATTGTTGAACGAGTTACAACGAACGGGATTGAGAAATCACGGAGCGATAGTTGCGGATTGAGTTGGTCTGTCACCCCCCAGAACTAGAATACTGGAGAGCGGAAGACAGACACATCCAGCTACGTATATTGGAGTGAATCCCACCCCGATATACGGTCACGGCTGTCTAGATACATGAGGATTTAACTACAAGCCAATAGCCTCTTAAGGTCAAGAACAAGCCTAGTGTCTCAATCTCAAGCAAGCAAGTAAATGTAACAAGATGGTAGATCATCAGACATACAAAGTAAGGCGTCCCATACATTACATATTCAGATGATCATGAAGCTAGTCATACAAAATACAACGACTAGCAAGAGTTTAAGTCATACATGATCAACCCTAGGATTTGTCAACTATGATACAGCCCTTAGGCAGACATGGATGTAAATTTAACACGAGCTAACACTTGCTCGACGGCTAAATGCCTCAAAAGAATAATTTATAATAGAGTGGGCGAACAAAATAAAACCCACTCGTTGTCAGGGTTGCACCTAGTGGTCACCATCTGGCAGAAAGGCTGGAAGATCCTCGGAAGCTGCTCCGAAATCTGGCCATACAAAACCAGCTGGGTCAGACCCCAGAAAGAGCAAGTGCCACAAAGGAGGCTTCACTTAAGAACTAAAATCAGCATATTAGCACATAAGGTCATAGATGAAATAACAAAAGACATGAGTTAGAGAAACCAGGGTGATAAACGATAAGATAACTAAAGGACTATTCCGGTAACCAAGTTACAACCCATAAACCAAACAAGGACTGGGGTTGTAATCCTTCACCTGAACAGAACTTAGTCGCTACCCAATTATCGATAAGGTAATGCATACACAAGCATGTCCTGAGATAGCCATGTACTGGATCTAGGAAAGACTAGACAAGATGGGACTCCATCCAACATTCACGGCCAAGCAAGAGTACGGCTTGATATTTAAACTAACTAGGGTTATCACAAGCCTAGTTACTAGCAAGATGCAATGAGGTATCCATACGGCCACAAGCCCTGCAGACTATCCAGGTTATCCAGACGCAAGGTTCATGCTAAGAGTTATCATGACTTGTTAGGTGACTTGAGTGCAACACATGACAGTGTGCATAGTAATCATTTTATGAAGTGCCCCACATGACAGTGAGCTGAAAATGTGCCCTATTCGTCGACAGGCTACAAGTCCATCAGAGAAGGCGTCCAGATAACGGGATTGCTTGTAGCCAGAATACCACTCTATATGAACTGCTTAATCAATTTAGTCATCAACCTAGTCAGATTCAGTATGTATCCTTGACCGTGGTAACCAGGGATACAAGTCCTAGACATGATGCGGACAAGACTGGTAGCTTATACGAGCATATTCAATACAATCACCTACGGTGTCAAGATGAGAATTTACTTAGCATGTCAAGTTAGCCGTCGCAACAGCGTTCATGAGTTATATGTCAAGATTACTTGTTAGGAGTACACCACAACGGGTCACCATCATGTCATGTTACTTGTACTTGTTACTTGTTAGGAGCGCGCCACAACGGGCCACCATCCTGGTTTACTACATATCTCTCATCATATCGTGTTCATATACCATGGTTATGCAGCATATCATTATACCAGCTAGTATGTAGGTAAAGAAGAGACATAATCCTGAGTGCACCCTAACGGGCCACCGTTTAAGAAAGAAAACATGGCCTAAAGTGTAAAGTACAATAAAGCCGAAAAGACATGGCAACTTGCATCATAAAAGAAGGAAATGCATAAAAGGGAAAAATGCCAAAACATCGTGCGTCCAAGGGCCATGCGCCCACATGGTTCTATGCGCCTACATGAAGGCTAACATATGCCAAGTCGTGCCAAGCCTTGCCGCGGCTCGCACAAATCGTGTCGCATTCTTATATTAGCCATACATAGAAAACCGTGCCATGACTAACCAAATCGTGCTAAGTCGTGCCAAGTCGCGCCGCGGCTTGCACGAGTCGTGTCATGCCTAGCCGTGGCATGCACATGCCGTGTCGTGCCGTGTTATGCCAAGCTGTGGCACGCACGAGTTGTGTCGTGATCGTGTGAGCAACCCATAGAAAAGTCATAAAACAACATGGCCAAAAAGGGTGCAAAACCAAAAGATCTCAAAATGCCCAAAGGAAGGTGGCCCTGGCCACCATGCGCCCAAGGAGGGTGGTCTATGCGCCCAAGGAAGGGAAGCAAGACCCTTGTGGCCAAGTGCCAAGGGAAAAAGCAAGGTGCTATGACATGCTTTAGAAAGCTATGCGCCAACACAAGGTTATGCGCCCACATAGGAACACACATATGCGCCCAAGGGGGCACACTTATGCACCCACTAGGGAGGAAGGATTGCTTTGGGCGCATGGCAAGTTCATGCGCCCAAGTACTGTTCTTCTTTCCGACAAGTCCGGGAAGAAAAACGTAAAAAAAGCCGTAGCTTTCGAGCTCCGCCAAATCTCCATCCGAAGTCCAAATTCGGACTTCCATAGATCAAAATGGGATAGAACGAAATTCTCTACGATAAGGAACCATCAAAACATGCAAATGAAGAAGTTAAATAGATCAAAACTACAAAAATCCAAAAATGGCAATTTTTTGGATCTACAAAAATTAATGCACCAAAATAAAAATCTTCAAGTTCTAAAGTGGTTTAGAATCATGCTAAGAAGCCATTGGAACCATCAAAATGGGTTCTCAAATGGAAGCAAGAAGCACTTGCCTATGGAGGGTGAGAGGTTTTAAAGGAGAAGAAGAAGGAGTTATGAGAAATAATGAAGAGAGAGAAATAGTAGGTGGGTTTAAATAGAGATGGTGGTAGGTAGGGGTTGGGTTCAACATGATGAACCAAAGGGAATAAACCAAGCCAAACCAAAATGAACCAAGTCAAAGCATGATATGCCATGATGAATCCTAAACAAGATTAAACCAAAATTAGCTAGCAAGGCAATATAAGTAAAAATACGGGTCAGGATTCCGTACACGTATACTGGAAATACGTATAACGAAAAACGGGGATGGCAACTCTACCCACCTTAAAAGAATTCTGTCCTCGGAATTTAATCAAGAGGCAAGAGATGTCGTGTCAAGCTGTACTAATCATAAGCAACTACGACTAGTAGTCAATCAAGCAATCATTCATGCAAGCAAAGATTTAATAACATAAGGCATAAGGAAGATATTATACCTTACGAGTCAAACATGTGTGGATATCGCGATCGAAAATCATCCTCACGCTCCCACGTTGACTCACCCAAAGAGTGATGACCCCAAGCAAGACGGAATAAACTAATAGTATTATTCTTGAGTATGTTCTCTCTTCGGTCCAATATGGATACGGGCCTTTCCATATATGAAAGGTTGGTACCAATAATCAATTTCGAATGATCAAGGACATGACTTGGATCCGGGATATACCATCGCAATTGGGATACATGGAAGACATCATGTACCTCACGTAGCGAGGGCGGAAGAGCGAGACGATAGGACACATTACCTACTCGCTCCAGAATGTCGAACGGCCCTATATACCTAGGACTAAGCTTTTCCCGTATGCCAAAACGAATGACGCCACTAGTAGGCGAGATCCTAAGGAATACATGGTCGCCGACAAAAAATTCAAGGGGACGCCGATGTGAATAGGCCCAATGACGCTGGCGATCTTGTGCAACTCGAAGATAATCTCTGACTTGTCTGACCACCTCAATAGTTTGCGTTACCATCTCTGGTCCAAGCATTTGCCTCTTACCGATATTATCCCAAGCTAAAGAAGATCTGCATTTCCTGCCGTACAAGGCTTCAAAGGGTGCCATCTGGATACTGGCCTAGAAATTGTTGTTATAGAAGAACTCCACGAGATGCAGGTGATCTTCCTACGAACCACCAAAGTCGAGTATACATGATCGCAGCATGTCTTCAAGAGTCTGGATCGTGCTTCTGACTGACCATCTGCCTGTAGATGTTAGGCTGATCTGAACTTGAGACGAGTCCCCAAACTCTCTTGAAAACTCTGCCAAAAGTGCGATGTGAATCTCGAATGTCTGTCGGACATAATACGGACTGGTACTCTATGTAATCTTACTATCTGCCTGAGGTACATCTCTGCAAGCTGATCCGTCGACTGACCGATTCTGAAAGGGAAAAAATGAGCTACCTTGGTGAGTCTGTCAACTATAACCCAGATAGCATCTTTCCCAGCTGGGGATCTAGGTAATCTAGTTACAAAATCTATGGTAATGTGCTCCCATTTCCATTTTGGGATCGATAAAGGTGAAAAAGTCCAGCTGGTCTCTGATGTTCGGCTTTAACTTATTGACAAACGAAACAACGAGAGACAAACCGGGCTACCTCCCTCATCATGTCATTCCACCAAAAATGCTGTCGAATATCATGATACATCTTCGTACCGCCGGGGTGAATCGAATACTGAGAACTGTGAGCTTCTGCCATGATCTCATGTCTGATATCTCCACTGGGTACACAGAGATGCCTATCATATCGGAGTGTAGCATCTTCATGAATACATAACTCTGGTATTCGCTCTGCTACACATTCTGTCCTAAACCGCTGAAGCTTAGAATCCGCTGACTGAGCTAACTTGATCCTTTCAACTATATTGGACTGAACTTGTATACTGGCCATCAATGCCAAACTCGAAGAAAGAACAACTTCTATACCCATTTTCTGAAGATCTGCTAATAATTCTGGTTGTGCTGTTAAAAAATAAACTCCGGCTCTCTTGCTCAATGCATCTGCAACAACGTTGGCCTTTCCAAGATGATACTGCAAATTGATGTCATAATCCACAAGTAGCTCTAGCCATCTTCTCTGACGCATATTGAGATCCTTCTGGGTAAACACATACTTAAGACTCTTGTGGTCGGTGAAAATCTTCACCCGATCTCCATATAAATAATGCCTCCAAAGCTTCAATGCAAAAACTACTGCTGCTAATTCCAAGTCATGGGTAGGATAATTCCTCTCATGGTCACGAAGTTGACGTGATGCATAAGCGACTACCTTACTATGCTACATCAATACGTATCCCAATCCTCTGCCTGAAGCATCACAATAAACTAAAAATCCTCCAGTCCCATCGGGAAGAGTGAGAATGGGAGCCGTCATCAATCTCTGTTTCAACTTCTCGAATGAACTCTGACACTCTGCTATCCAAGTAAACTGCACATCCTTGCGGGTCAACTGCATCAATGGCACTGAAATTCGAGCAAAGTCTGACACAAACTGTCGGTAATAGACGGCCAATCCAAGGAAACTTCGAACTTTTGCGACAGTGCTAGGTACTGGCCATGTCTCTATGGCAACTATCTTCTGGGGGTCCACTTCCAGTCTACCTCTGGTGATGATGTAACCTAAGTACGAGATACGATCCAACCAAAACTTGTACTTACTGAACTTTACGTACAACTGGTGCTCCCTGAGAATCTGAAGAACTACACGGATATGTTGCTCATTCTCCGCTTCACTCTTGCTATAGACTAAGATATCGTCTATAAACACTATTACGAACTGGTCCAAATAGGGTATGAAGATACGATTCATGAGGTCCATGAATACGGCTGGCGTATTGGTCGCTCCAAATGGCATAACAAGGAACTCTCAATGTCCATACCTCGATCTGAATGCTGTCTTCGGGATGTCTTGCTCTCTGACTCTGATCTGATGGTACCCTGACCACAAGTCAATCTTCGAGAATACAGCCGCTCCCTTGAGCTGATCAAATAAGTCATCTATCCTTGGTAGAGGGTATCTGTTCTTGATTGTTACAGAGTTCAAGGTACGATAATCAACACATAATCTTGACGTACCATCCTTCTTTTTCACAAGAAGCATCGGGGCTCCCCAAGGTGATCCGCTAGTACGAATGAATTCCTTGGTTCTAAGTTCTTCAATCATCTTGTACAAGATCTCCAACTCCGAAGGCGCCATCCTATAGACTCTCTCTGACACTGGTGCTGATCCGGTAATTAAATCAATGGAGAACTCGATCTCTCTCTCTGGGAGAATGCCTGGAAGTTCTTCGGGAAATATGTCAGAAAACTCTTCTACAACCCTGGGAAACTGAACTGCTGCTGCTACTGCCATCCGCAACATTGGGGAAGAAGGTTCTACTCTGCCTCAGAAAAATAAAAACTCTGGCTCACCAGGAATACTAAAAATAATCTTACCGATATGGCAATCTATTCTAGCATACTGGTCCCTCAACCAATCTATTCCTAGGACCACATCATAATCAGCCATCGGGAATTCTATCAACCTAACGGGAAATTCTCTACCGCTAACTACGATTCGATACGAGGAAAATACTCTATCTACTCCCATAAGACCGTTACCAGTAAGTATATTGAGCCTTACTAATAATGACTCGGGCTTCAGTCCTATCCGTGTTACGAATCGTGCAGACATAAATGAATGCGATGCACCCGAATCAAATAATACTGATCCAGGAAAAGAGTTGACGAGATACCTGCCACTACCTCACCTGATGCCAACTCCTCCTCTATGGTCAAAGCCATCGCTTGACCTTGCCCTCTGGGTGTTGGTCCCCTATGCTGGAAACCCCTCTGGCAGTTCTGAATCTGAGCTTGGACCTGGGCATACTGCTGCGGTCTTTTCTGCTGGAATGCTTGAGCCTGAGGCGGCAATGGCCTCGGAGGCTGGTACTGCTGCTGCTGCACTGGTGCTGGTCCCTTTACCGAGGGAATAGTCTGGGCCGATGAGGAGGAACCGGCCCTCTGTGGGCAGGACCCTATCATGTGGTCCGATGCCCTATAAGACAAATACAATCCTTGTGCTCTACAATATTCTGATACTACATGCACTGGCTTCCCACAATGAGTGCAGCCCATTGTGGAAGACTGCCTCCGCTTCTGGTACTGAGGGTACGTCGGAGTCGAATGCTGAACTGACGTAACTGATGCTGCCCTCCTCGGAGCTCCAATGGTCAAGGCCCTAGCTGCCGGAACTGGGTCTGAGGACTGGGTCATCTGACCATGGGACCGCTTCCGTCCTCTAGTTCTGTCTACTATTCTCTAGAAGGTATACTCGTGCCTCCTAGCTGCTTACAAAATAGCATCAAAAGTCTGATGCTCAAACTGCTTCACTACTAGAATGATCTCTAGGTGGAGTCCCTGCTGGAACTGCTGCGCTTGGTCAAACTCGGTTGCCACCAAGGTGGAAGCGAATTGACTCAGTCTTGAAAACTCGGTCGCATATCCATCGAACGTCCTGCTCATCTGCCTGAGATTGGTGAACCTCGTCTGTAGGTCGTGCCGAGCTACAACATCGAAGTACTTGATCTGAAACTTGTCACTGAATATCGCCCATGGAACAGGCATCGCCAACCCAACTGCTAATATCGCCCACCAGGTGCGAGCTAGGTCCAATAACTGTAGGCGCACTACCGCTACCTTCTCTTCTTCTGGAGTCTTGGCTATATCCAAGATAATCTTGATGTCCTGGAGCCATGCATCCACTGCAATAGCGTATTCACTACCATCGAAGAAGGGAGCGTTAAGGCGCTTGAAACTGTTGGCTGCATTATTCCCTCGATAACCAACACGACCCATGGCATCTTGTACTACCTGGTACAGGGCATCGCCCCGACGATGTTGAGATGCAAACAATTCCCTGATGAGACCCACCAGGGTTTCATTGTCAGGCTCTGCAGACTGGGCTGGCTGAACTAGTGGCTCCTGACCCCCAGTAGGCATGACTCTGGAGGCTACCCTTGAGTGCTGGGCTTGGTCTCCAGGTTGCTGCTGGTCTACTGGAGGTACTCCACCTTACTGATCGGTAGGACCAGGAATAATGCCGCTGAAAAAATAATATGGAGAACAATAAGGAAGGACCATGATAGATCGAGGATATAAACAAGTGATCTGGTCAAGATTTTAGAAAGATTAAAGGATACGAGTAGAGATCAAGGGCGAGTGCTGATTGAGACATCTATTCAGTGAAACCCTCACCCATCTTGATTTACAAGACCTGCATGGGCCACCACTTAAGCCGTGTCACGCCCCAGAACCAGAATACTAGAGAGCGGGCGACAGACACAGCCAGCTATGTATATTGGAGTGAATCCCACCCCGATATACGGTCACGGCTATCTAGATATATGAGGGTTTAACTACAAGCCAATAGCCTCTTAAAGTCAAGAACAAGCCTAGTGTCTCAATCACAAGCACGCAAGTAAATGTAACAAGATGGTAGATCATCAGACATACAAAGTAAGGCATCCCATACATTACATATTCAGATGATCATGAAGCTAGTCATACAAAATGCAAAGACTAGCAAGAGTTTAAGTCATACATGATCAACCCTAGGATTTGTCAACCATGATACAGTCCTTAGGTAGACAAGAATATAAATTTAACACGAGCTAACACTTGCTCAGCGACTAAATGCCTCAAAAGAATAATTTACAATAGAATGGAAGAGCAAAATAAAATCCACTCGTTGCCAGGGTTGCGCCTAGTGGTCACCATCTGGCAGAAAGGCTGGAAGATCATCGGAAGCTGCTCCGAAATCTACCCATACAAAACCAGCTTGGTCAGACCCCAAAAAGAGCAAGTGCCACAAAGGAGGCTTCACTTAAGAACTAAAATAAGCATATTAGCACATAAGATCATAGATAAAATCACAAAAGACATGAGTTAGAGAAAACAGGATGATAAACAATAAGATAACTAAAGGACTATTCCGGTAACCAAGTTACAACCTGTAAACCAAACAAGGACCGGGGTTGTAACCCTTCACCTGAGCAGAACTTAGTCTCTAACCAATTATCGATAAGGTAAAGCATACACAAGCATGTCCTGAGATGGCCATGTACTGGGTCTAGGCAAGACTAGACAAGATGGGACTCCATCCAACATTCACGGCCAAGCAAGAGTACGGCTTGATATTTAAACTAACAAGGGTTATCACAAGCCTAGTTACTAGCAAGATGCAATAAGGTATCCCTACGGCCACAAGCCCTGCAGACTATCCAGGTTATCCAGACGCAAGGTTCATGCTAAGAGTTATCATGACTTGTTAGGTGACTTGAGCGCAACACATGGCAGTGTGCATAGTAATCATTTCATGAAGTGTCCTACATGACAATGAGCTGGAAATGTACCATACTTGTCGGCAGGCTACAAGTCCATCAGAGAAGGTGCCCAGATAATGGGATTGCTTGTAGCCGGAATACCTCTCTATGTGAACTACTTGATCAATCTAGTCATTAACCTAGTCAGATTCAGTATGTATCCCGGACCGTGGTAACCAAGAATACAAGTCCTAGACATGATGCGGACAAGACTGGTAGCTTATACGAGCACATTCTATACAATCACCCATGGTGTCAAGATGAGAATTTACTTAGCATGTCAAGTTAGCCGTCGCAACAGCGTTCATGAGTTATATGTCAAGATTACTTGTCAGGGGTGCACCACAACGGGTCACCATCATGTCATGTTACTTGTACTTGTTACTTGTTAGGAGCACACCACGACGGGCCACCATCCTGGTTTACTACATCTCTCTCATTATATTGTGTTCACATACCATGGTTATGCAGCATATCATTATACCAGCTAGTATGTAGGTAAAGAAGAGACATAATCCTGAGTGCACCCTAACGGGCTACCGTTTAAGAAAGAAAACATGGCCTAAAGTGTAAAGTACAATAAAGCCGAAAAGACATGGCAACTTGCATCGTAAAAGAAGGAAATGCATAAAAGAGAAAAATGCGAAAACATCGTGTGTCCAAGGGCCATGTGCCCACAGGGTTCTATGCGCCTACATATAGGATAACGTATGCCAAGTCATGCCAAGCCTTCCCGAGGCTCGCATAAATCGTGTCGCGTTCTTATATTAGCCATACATAGAAAATTGTGCCATGACTAACCAAATCGTGCCAAGCCTTGTCGCGCCGCGGCTTGCACGAGTCGTGTCATGCCTAGCCGTGGCATGCATTTTTCGTGTCGTGTCGTGTCATGCCAAGCTGTGGCACGCACGAGTTGTGTCGTGAACGTGTGAGTAACCCATGGAAAATTCATGAAACATCATGGTCAAAAAGGGTGCAAAACCAAAAGATCTCAAAATGCCCAAAGGAAGGTGGCCCTGGCCACCATGCGTCCAAGGTGGGAGCTATATGCGCCCACTAGGGCAGCCCCTATGCGCCCAAGGAGGGTGGTATATGCGCCCAAGGAAGGGAAGCAAGACACTTGTGGCCAAGTGCCAAGGGGAAAACAAGGTGCTGTGACATGCTTTAGAAAGCTATGCGCCAACACAAGGTTATGCGCCCACATAGGAACATACATATGCGCCCAAGGGGGGGCGCACTTATGCGCCCACTAGGGAGGAAGGATTGCTTTGGGCGCATGGCAAGTTCATGTGCCCAAGCACTGTTCTTCTTCCCGACAAGTCCGGGAAGAAAAACACAAAAAAAGCCGTTGCTTCCGAGCTCCGCCAAATCTCCGTCCGGAGTCCTAATTCGGGCTTCCATAGGTCAAAATAGGGTAGAACAAAATTCTATACGACATGGAACCATCAAAACATGCAAATGAAGAAGTTAAATAGATCAAAACTACAAAAATCTAAAAATGACAGTTTCCTAGATCTACAAAAATCCATGCACCAAAATAAAAATTTTCAAGTTCTAAAGTGGTTTAGAATCATCCTAAGAATCCATTGGAACCATCAAAATGGGTTCTCAAGTGGAAGCAAGAAGCACTTTCCTATGGAGGGGGAGAGGTTTTAATGGAGAAGGAGTTATGAGAAATAATGAAGAGAGGGAAAAAGTAGGTGGGTTTAAATGGAGATGGTGGTAGGTAGGGGTTGGGTTCAACATGATGAACCAAAGAGAATAAACCAAGCCAAACCAAAATGAACCAAGTCAAAGCATGATATGCCATGATGAATCCTAAATAAGATTAAACCAAAATTAGCTAGTAAGGCAAGATAAGTAAAAATATGGGTCAGGATTTCGTACACGTATACTGGAAATACGTGTAACAGAAAACGGGGATGACATGGTCGCTAAGTCAAACTTGAATAGACGAATATGTAGTTGGCCGAGTTGTGTCGAGCTTCGAAAGTAGGCGAACGTGTATGTTGGCTGAATGTTGAGTTGAGCTTCGAGTAACTGCTTGTCGTTTTGTGATCGACCTGATCACCGAGGCATGGTTAGATCGGATTAGATGTCGGAAGAAATAGTTAGTACATTATGAGAAAAATGACTTGATTTTTGAGTGGTATATGCCAAACCACATATGCGATCAGTGCATCGGAGTATTTGTGTCGAGGGTGATAGGCTCGATTTCTGAGTGGTATATGCAATACCACTTAGCGATGGCTATGTTGAACTGATTGGTGACTTGCGATAGATTTACGTCGAAACAATTGTGTCGATTGCGATAAGTTTGTCCACAACGAGCGGGATAGTGTCGAGACTTGAGCGGGAATGGTTCGATAGGAGTCGATGCAAGAATGCTTCGATGAATTGAGTTAGTATGATCAGGCGCATACTCACATCAATGGATGATAAGTCGAATGAAAATTCATTGAGTGTAAGCCGAACGATCAGCTTAGAATAGCGAGGGAATTTTGCATTGAGAAAATAATTGACTCGATCGAATTTGAGTTGAATCAGTGCGAAGATTTATTCGTATCGAGTTGGTTAGATGCGAAGAGTCGTGCGAACGAATTTGAGTTAGTACGAATAGTTGATAATATGATTTTGAAGTTCAATTAGAAAATACGAAAATGGATATAAGGAATTGGAAATCATAACGCTCGATGATGATAGTTAGATACAACGAGATGGATCTTGATGCGTGCGAGACATAATTTTGTGTTCAAGTTCGAATGATAACAGTGATTGCGACAAATTGGAGTTTATGAGAAAAGAAGATATTCAAGTTATGCATATCGATGATGGTATTGAGGTGTATCAAAGACGATATGCAATAACTCGAGGATAGACTTGATCGCCAAATCAAGTGAATGTTGAAGTCCTATCGGATGACCCAATGATGTCGCATGAGAAATTGCTTCAAGGATAAATGATGATGTAGTACATGTTGAAAATAAGTCTAGGCGATCGGATATGTGTTACGACTTTGATGGAATGGCCTTGGGCTGGATAGATACAGATAGACATTGACGATTGTTTGAATAACTATTCAAATGGTTCGCTAGTCAATGATCAGATAGATGTTGATGAAACAATTTAACATATCGACGCAGATAGGCGATTATGAGAATCGTGTTGTGTACGAAAGCGAAAAATAGGGGAACAACCCTAGGATTTGTGTCGTAGGTCGGATTTGAGTAACAGTAGGCTATGCGTATGGAGTGCACGATCGAAGATTTGTGAGAGAACAAGTATGTCTTAGATTGAGGGTTTGGATTGGAGTTTCGTGCTCGATAAGGGACGTAACGTGAGACGTATCGTAAGAGACCTTGGGTTGGAAAGATTGTTGCCTTTGAGCTTCGTAGACTCGAGTTGACCTCTTGTGTCGGAAGAGATTAAGCACGGTGTCTGGATAAGTTACCTAGCGGGGGTAGTTCTAGATGCGATGTATAGATAGTTTTGAGAACGTGAATCATGTTGGAATAATTGTGTGCGAATCAAAGTGCGAATCGTAGGTGAAGAAAATTGGACATGTCGGACTTAGTCCATGTCATTTAGGCAAAAATTCGGTAATTGTTGAGTAAAAATTTGAGTTGTATGAGAGATAGAAAATGGACGAACAAGTAGATGTTACGGAAAATTATTATGATCAGATGCGCAATGAGTGGACGCACCATGTGTGTTCGGTTGTGAGTACGAAACATAGAGAATCGGGAATATGATTTGAAATTTATGTCGTATGCATAAATGTTGGATGGATAATCACAAAATTTAAAATGTTATGTATGAAAACATAATTTGGGAATGGACACTATGATCTGACCAAGTCGAGTACGGAATGGCTTGTTTTTGAGGATTTAAGTTGAGCCTGTTAGTTTTGCTCGAATTCTCTACCATTGTGCTTGGCTAAAATACATATATTAGTGGGACGCCTAAAATATGTGTACGATCCAAACTCGATGGTATACCCAATTCAATTGACACTGTAGGAAGAATCGAGAAGTATTGAGGAAATCGTACGAATGATAGAGATGGAACTATGATAGTGAGTCGGTAATGAGTAAATCATATGGATCAAAAATTTGAGCAGGTCAAAAGAAACGCATGGCTGAGTGTTGGCTTCGGTTCGAGGACGAACCTTATTTTGTGTGGTATATTATGTAATGTCCCATACCGCACAGTGCATTACGTTGAGTCGATTGAGGCAATAAGGTATGAGTTTGATTCGAGAGGTATGATTTCAATTCGAATAAATATTGATTGAGTTGGTTTCAATGTGTAGATATCGAATGGAGTCCCTTACAATGAGCCGAAGCGTAGGAGATAGACCGAATCATTGGATGAGTGTGATGGAGCACGAAGTGCTTGTGGCTCGAACGATTAAAGGTAAACTTAAGGTGGGCAGATTCAGACCCTTCTTTCCTATTTCTTTATGCCTAATAAAAATGTACCCTTATATACGATTGTGGCTATTGAGTTAGCGAGCATGGCTTGAACGATTAAACGTCTTAGTGTGTGTCGAACATTAAGATAGAACATTAAACATTGAATAATTGAAGCGATGTGCATCAAGTGCATGGGTCGCGGTAGGACGAAGATGGTAAAACGTTGAAAGGCAATATCGAGATGTGCATACGTGTACGACTCCTAGAACATTGAATACTAGACGTAAAATAATGATTATGGCATTGAGTGTGCCTTTGCGCACAAAAGCTATGCAATGACTAAGTAAGCGAAAAGGGCTAGTTGTGGTGCAACGCTATGAAACCTGTCGTGACATCGAAAGATATACTTCGGGCATCGAAGTATGCAGTTGTGGCATAAATTCTATCGAACTGCTATTGTATGAATAACTTATGAGTTAAATGCATTGAGTATAAAGATTATGAAATCTAAGCCGTTGGGACATCGTGCATCAATACAGACGTATTATGACATAATGTCGATAGAACTTGAGATAGATTGACGGAATATGATTATGGAACTCGAGATTAGTTGGAATGATATGACTTGCTTGCTGTATGTGCGTATTGTATGGTCACTCGGATTACACGTTCACGAGTGCTGCTTCCTTCGAACGGTTACGACCGTGACACCGAAACCGTTCGGCCTAGGAGGGAATGATGTTTGGTATTTGTGGTGCACTTCATTAGGACAGGTTGTGACCGGCCAATGTTATGATAAGATATGATATCAGTAAGTTTGGAATCCTTCGGATACTGGACTAGCAATCTGTACTGGAGCGACCAGCTGCTTACATGTTGAGATATCAAGTCCAGTACGGTACGGAACACCGTGAACTTCATATAGATAGGGCCGGTGGACTTAGATTAGAATTGGGTGCTGGCACAGAACATGCCACCCTTATGATTATGCTTAAGATGATTGGTTGGCTGCATGAATTATTGTCCGTTTGTAGGCTAGGCGATTCGAGACAAGATGTGCATGATCACTATGGTTATCAATAGTATGTGGCTAATAATATTTGTCGCAGGGACACAATACGTGACACCGTTATGCTTTAATGTTATCGAGAGTTGGATTCATGCTTTACTTCTTAAATCTTACCATGAAACTGATCCTAAGGTAATAATAGAAAGATCACCAAATAAAGATACATGCTTCACTAAATTTACTTAGTGTTGGTTTAGGCGAGTGGGTCTTGATCGGTACATGCGAGGACGAAGTACTGATCCCCTACCTGATTGTTTGCAGGTTCAGGAAATGGTCTGCTCGTGGCGGAGCTTCGCTTGGATGCGCTGAGGCATGGAGTTCCTTAGCATTTTGAGGCATGCGGTCGCACTGGGTTCGGCTTGCAACATGAAGATGTTCGACCGTGAGTCTTGAATGTGCTATAGAAGACATGATGTATGGAACGAGATCCTTTGTGAGCTAGAGAGATTATGAGCGTTGTAAGCCAATTGACATATCCAGTCGGGCTATTCAGTGCCTTTGTAACCTCAGTTCGTTTATCAATAAAAGAGATTCTTATTATATACTATGTTTCCCTTCCGCTGTGAATGTTATCAATCTGAGATAAACTTATACGAATATGTCATCTTGCCTTGCACGAGCGCAACTCCAGGCTCGTGTGACATCACGCCCCAGCGAGGACGATTGACTCGGGCAATTTCCGGGTCGGAGCGTGACAAGTTGGTATCAGAGCGGTTCCATCATCTGGACCGTGAACGAATCTCTTTGACCTTGAGTTGCTTCCTCTATCAAATTCAGTTGGCCTTAAGTTGTTTCCTCAACTGCATGGCTTATGGATATGCTTGATGCTACACTGGTTATTCCATACAATAAGTCTAAATACTTGCGTGTGTCTTCCTGCATGTGCTTGAAATTTTACGTGATGTTGTCGAATAGTGTTACGGGATGTTTATTGCATCAAGTGCAACGAGTTGTGCGATGTTTGTTGCATCGGTGCAACAAGTCGAGCAACGAGATGTTACATTGTGTATGATTATGCAAATGGACATCGAATGTGTTGAACGATTCGAATAATGTCTTTGAGTATTGAGAATGAATCGTTACACGAGTTACAACGAACGGAATTGAGAAATCGCGGATTGAGTTGGTCGCTAAGTCAAACTTGAATAGGCAAATATGTAAGTTGGCCGAGTTGGGTCGAGCTTCGAAAGTAGGCGAACTTGTATGTTGGCTGAATGTTGAGTTGAGCTTCGAGTAAGCGCTTGTCATTTTATAATCGACATGATCACCGAGGCACGGTTAGATCGGAATAGATGTCGGAGAAACGATTAGTACATTGTGAGAGAAATGACTTGATTTTTGAGTGGTATGTGCCAAACCACATAGGCGATCAGTGCATCGGAGTATTTGTGTCGAGGGTGATAGGCTCAATTTCTGACTGGTATATGCAATACCACTTAGCGATGGCTATGTTGAACTGATTGGTGACTTGTGATAGATTTGTGTCGAGACGATTGTGTCAGTTGCGATAAGTTTATACGCAACGAGCGGGATAGTGTTGAGACTTGAGCGGGAATGGTTTGATAGGAGTTGATGCAAGAATGCTTCGATGAATTGAGTTAGTACGATCAGGCGTGGACTCACATCAATGGATGATAAGTCGAATGAGAATTCTTTGAGTTTAAGCCGAACGATCGATTTAGAATAGCAAGGGAATTTTGCATTGAGAAAATAATTGACTCGATCGAATTTGAGTTGAATCAGTACGAAGATTTATTCGGAACGTGTTGGTTAGATGCCAAGAGTCGTGCGAACAAATTTGAGTTAGTACGAAGAGTTGATAGAATGATTTCGAAGTTCGATTAGAAAATACGAAAATGGATATAAAGAATTAGAATCATATCGCTCGATGATGATAGTTAGCTACAACGAGATGGATCTTGATGCGTACGAGACTTGATTTTGTGCTCAAGTTCGAATAATAACAGTGATTGCAACAAATTAGAGTTTATGAGAAAAGAAGATGTTCAAGTTATGCATATCGATGATGGTATTGAGGCGTATCAAAGATGATATGCAATAAATCGAGGATACACTTGACCGCCAAATTAAGTGAATGTTGAAGTCCCATAGGATAACCCAATGATGTCGCATGAGAAATAGCTTCAAGAATAAATGATGATGTAGTGCATGTTGAAAATAAGTCTAGGCGATCGGATATGTGTAGCAAGATTTGATGGAATGGCCTTGGGCTGGATAGATACGGATAGACATTGACAATTGATCGAATAAGTATTCGAATGGTTCGCTAGTCAATGATCAGATAGATGTTGATGAAAAATATTAGCATATCGACGCGGGTAGGCGATTATGAGAATCGTGTTGTGTATGAAAGCGAGAAATAGGGGAACAACCCTAGGATTTGTGTCGTAGGTCGGAGTTGAGTAACGATAGGTTATGCGTGTTGAGTGCACGATCGAAGATTTATGAGGGGACAAGTCTGACTTGATTGAGGGTTTGGATTGGAGTTTCGTGCTCGATAAAGGACGTAACGTGAGACGTTTCGTAAGAGACCTTGGGTCGAAAAGATTATTTCCTTTGAGCATCGTAGACTCGAGTTGATCTCTTGTGTCGGAAGAGATTAAGTACAGTGTCTGGATAAGTTACCTAGCGAGGGTAGTTCCATATGCGATGTATAGATAGTTTCGAGAATGTGAATCGTGTTGGGATAGTTGTGTGTGAATCAAAGTATAAATCGTAGGCGAAGAAAATTGGACATGTTGGACTTAGTCCATATCATTTAGGCAAAAATTCGGTAATTATTGAGTAAAGATTTGAGTTGTATGAGAGATAGAAAATGGACGGACGAGTAGATGTTGCAAAAAGTTATTGTGATCAGATGCACAACTGGCCCAGTGAGCTGGTTCGTGCTCAGGTCGAGGTAGTTGAGCCCCGTCAGCCTGGACAGGACCCAGTCGACGCGGCCGGTGAGGAGGTTCGACGAGAGGGAGAGGTAGCGCTGCGTGGCTGGCAGGGCCGAGATCTGGCCAAAGAGGTTGTTGTGCTTCAGGTCGAGGCGGACGAGCGCGGACGAGTCCGGGATGTACGGGATCCTGCCGGCGAGGCGGTTGTGGCAGAGCACGAGGTTCGCCAGCGACGGCGTTGACGGCAGCGATGCGAGGATGATCCTGGAGAGCAGGTTGAAGATGAGGTCGAGGGTCCTCAGCCGCGGCAGCGAGGAGAGCGACTCCGGGATGGGGCCGGAGAGGAAGTTGTCGGCGAGCGCGAGGAAGCGGAGCTGGGCGCAGGAGGAGACGGCACCCGGGATGGAGCCGAAGACGCGGCCCAGGACGAGGGAGAGCTCGGCGAGGGCGGACAGATGGGCTAGGGAGGGGGAGAGCCTGCCCGTGAGGCCCGGGGAGCTGGCACGCGGGTCGCCGAGGTTGAGCACGACGACGCGATCCACCGAGCAGAACCCATCCGCCTGCCTGCGTTGCAGATCGCCACCACCATCGTATAGTCTAACATCACGTGCGACACCACGCTGGAGAGGAACGTCACGAACTTGCTCCCTATTTTTTGTCGGGAGGAAGATGAAATTAAAAACCCTAGCCCTAATTTTGAAGAGAACGGGCTCTACGGTTAGGGTTTTGGAGTTGGAGGAAAGGAAGGAGAAGATGAGGAGGAGAGGAGGGTGTTGCTGAACTAGAGTTAGGGTTTTGGATCTATCCTTAGGATTTTGGAGTTGGAGGAGAGGAGGGAGGAGAAAGGAGGAGAAGGAGAAGACCAACAATAATTGGGGGAGATAAATTATTTTGTTGAAGCACGCGCGGGGTGTAGAAGGATTTTGCCAAAAATTAAACTTAAAAAATATTACAAGTTTGCCACGGCTCTAAAATATTAATGACGTTTTGTTTTATAAACGTTATAAAAAGTCCAGAATTAGCCCAAACCGTCATAGAAAAAAGATATTTCGAACTTTGATAACGCTTAGGTATCAGGCGTCATCAATATGTCTTGTCGAGCATTATTAATAGGCCTTTTTGTTGTAGTGACTTCTTAAATCTTGCCATAAAACTGATTATAAGGCAATAATAAAAAGATCACCAAATAAAGATATATGCTTCACTAAATTTATTTAGTGTTAGTTTATGTGAGTGGGTCTTGATCGGTACACGTGAGGACGAAGTACTGATCCCCCACCAGATTGCTTGCAGGTTCAGGAAATGGTCTGCTCGTGGCGGAGTTTCGTTTGTACATGCTGAGGCATGGAGTTCCTTAGCATTTTGAGGCGTAGGGTCGCACTAGATTCGGCTTGCAACATAAAGATGTTCGGCCGGGAGTCTTGAATGTGTTATAGAAGACATGATGTATGGAACGAGATCCCTTGCGAGCTAGAGAGATTAGAAGCATTGTAAGTCAATTGGCATATTCAGTTGGGCTATTCAGTGCCTTTGTAACCTCAGTTTATTTATCAATAAATTTTTTTTATTATATACTCTATTTTTCTTCCACTGCGAATGTTATCTATTTGAGATAAACTTATACGAATCTGTCATCTTACCTTGCACGAGCGCAACTCTAGGCTCATACGGCATCATGCCCCAACGGGGACGATTGACTCGGGTAATTTTCGGGGTGGGGCGTGACATTGTGCTATTATGATTCAAATTGTCATTTTTTTCTTATAAACAGAAAAGAAGCCACACAAAGCTCAATCACAGGCAACATCTAGTTACATGCAGACAATATTACAAAAAGACGCCGAATAAGACCAATATCTGCCAAGTATTCTCCAAATGTGCCTCTCCGTGCCAGCCTCTGTCATGTACGCGAGTCGAAGCCGAATAAAGTTCAAACGGGTTCAAGTCCGAGTCGCACATAATACAGTTTGACCGAACCGAAGCAACCCTCCGAAACAATTCATAAGGCCCAGAAGAAGAAGATAAAGAAAAGCCAGAGGAGGAGGAGATTTGGCGAGTCTGAGCAACAGATGGTGGTGGTGTTGATGATGGTAGTGGCACTGGGGATGATGTTGTCGGGTGGTCGTGTTCTCGCAATCGTCTGCATGTCGGTCTGGTGTATCTGTCAACCTACGTCGAGTACATATACTCGAGGGCTAAGGCTGCAATCAACTTAAGAGTACCTAGAGAGAAGACCCGCAATAGAGTTGATCCATAAAGTATAATATTTAAATTTAGCACATGACTTGAAAAGGAACAATTCGATTAAAAGAGGGCTAGGATTAAAAGAGCATTTTGTGTTTCATGCATTGATTGTTTCAAAGAAATGGGAGTGATATAAGAAACATAGTGATTGTTATTAATAGGGGAGTCGGTATTTCATTGAGAGAGGTAGCACCTTCAAATTCAAGGGAGCAAGCTACATGGATATATATTAGAGTATAAATACAAAAATCATAAGGAAAATCAAGTATGTTTCAGTATCCAAATAATTGCCTGAAGTTTGTTATATTGTTGTCACAAATGTCTAAATCATATATATTATCTTGATGGGAAAGATTTCTTCATCGGAGAGGATTGTCACGACCGACACCCGCTTTTCGGGATGCGAGCGCGTGCGTAAGCCAGCTACGTATCAAGTGGACTCCAGCTCAACTCGAATACGTATACGCTATCCAGAATGGGGTATTGTGTCTAATATGGTAAGTTAAACTATATCTCAATCCACAAGAAGAATATAAAACAAGAACAAACATTATGGTTCATGGTCTGCAGCCCACTAGCATATATGTCCGATTAGACTCCAAAGAAATAACATGAGTATATAAAACTAGGTTAACAAGCAGAGTGCAAATAACGGACGTAAATATGTAATTACGAAAGATACCTGAGTCTGAAGTAAATAACTACCATCATGATTAGCTCACTAACTCCGTGCAATCACCTATCTGAAGAGATCATCAGGTCCTCAAGGGACTAGAAAGATACATAAAATATGCCTATCTAACAGTTTATCATGCATGAAGAAAATCCGGGGTATAAGTAGGAAAAGACTAAGCAATAAGATACACAAATATGTGAACAACTACGCATAAATAAACTGCTGGAAGAAAATATGTGAACAAGAGATCAACGGATAACCAAACCCTCGCCCCTAGTGTAGATTCGCAGGTTTGAACAAATAACTAACTCTCACCCCTAGTGTGGACTCGCAGGTTTGTTCAAGACAAAATAGCATTTCGGTCGACCTTCTCAGAATCGAACCAAACTTGGCATATAGGACCAAAAAATGACAAGGTCCTGTTGGTGCAAGTTTCGTCTCAAGATGACAAACGTGCATGAAGTTACATGCTAGTTTGCAAAGGGACCGATATGGGTTATTTCGACGGATATGCCTCGATTTAGTCACATACACACAACGAAATCAAGTTTCATCGAATCCCACACGTCGAAAACATCCATACGCGTCTTTCGATGCTTATGGGATGTGACTACGTCGCCCGATTTGTCGGAACGCACGCCGTATCGGAAAGCTTTATTGAAATTGGTAGTTTTGAAAACTTTTTTTTCTCAATCTTTGGAACTGTTTTAATTATAATATAATTATAGAATATATAAAATAATTTATGGGTTTTAAACTCGTTTATATTAGCTGCAAATCTGTTCAAGTAGATTCCCAAAATCTCCTATAACGTGGCGGTTAGCTCCCTTCTATTATAGGGTGTTGAACTGGGTTATACTCTGTTTTCGAACAGATTTTTCAAAAAACTTTGTGTCGATCTCCCCGATAGGCTGTGCGACTACACCTAAATCTACTTACTAGCGTCTACTCTTGGTTATGTTAGCTATCCAATGAAACAATTGGATCAAAAAACAAAGGAGTGTGGAGCAAGAAATAGTACCTGAAATATGGGTGTTCGTCGCATACTGCTGTTGTTGTCCCTTCTGCTCTTGCTGTGGCTGCGGTCTTCCTGCGGCCGGTCGTCGGCCAACCTCCGGCCATCCTACGACGGCACACGCGTGATGCGAGGCTAGGCCGGTGGGGCAAGTTAGGGTTTGGGAGTTGGTTAGGGATTAAGTCTCTCTCTCTCTCGTTGTTGATAGCTATATATATAAAAGAAGGGTTCTATGTTATCGGGTTAGGAGGGCTTACTGTCCCTCTGGCTCGACTGTGTGGGGGGGGGGATTGGGTTTGTTTGTTTTCCTTTCCTTTTGTTTTCTTTTTTTTTATTCTTTTTCCTTTTTATATATATTATATCTATATATATCTATACATTCACATATATCTTTATATATAATAAATCTCCAAAAATCAAAATAAAATCTAAATATTATCTTAATCTAGTATAGAATCTATTTATAGACACGTGGACTTATATATGTAAAGTCATTTGACAATGAATTAAAAATAACCAATAATAATATATAATTTTTATTTAATAACAACAACAACATTAATAATAATAATAATAATAATAATAATAATAATAATAATAATAATAATAATCCTGATAGTAGATATAGTAGTTAAAATACCTTTCTATAAGCGCAAGCACTCCTGTGATTTCTAAAAATCTAAAAAGGGATTCATTGCAATTATTAACACATTTTCAAAATAACATAACAATTTTAGTATCAAATAACAATTTTATTTTATATACATATACATATCAAATATCTGGAAAATATTTACTTAGCCCACTAGTACAAAATATATATGTATATAATAATGTACACCTACATAGATGTCTCTAGACTCACTACATACCTACATGGGCTCTGGTTGGGTCCGGGGCAAGTCGGGGCTAAATCGGTCTAACCGGGTCTCCTAAAAGTCATAATATCAAGAAATAAATAATTAAATTATTTATAGGATCGAGTCAGAACTTTCACTGGTTTTCTTAGTTAGAACACACTTATGGTTCGACCTTCCCTACCATAGTTATAACACTAGTCAAAGCACACGAGTACATTATCCGTGCCATGATTTTTTGTCATCTTGCACTCCAAAATTTAACCATGACTAAGGCCTTATATAATAATAACTATTTAATAAAATATTTACAAAATTCCAAAAATTCACTATTTAATTCAAATAAAAAAATATTTTCCAAAATTTTGCGAAGAGGGGTTAGAAGGATGATCCTGATTTTGTCTGGGAGTGGCTTGCCAATATCCACCTCCACAAGTACACGAGCTCGACTTGGTCGAGTGAAAGATGTTGTGGCGCTACCAATCTTCCAAGGGATCCCTATGCCACGCACGAAGGTGAATATGGCGACCTTGTCGAACAAGAAAGACTGGAGGCCCAAGAACGAGGGTTTCGCAAGATGGAGAGAAATCTTTGTTCGACGTAACAAAAGGTTGAACGAACTTTTTGCTTTATTGGACGTATAAGGTATCTGTGTACAAAGAAGGAAGTCCTAAACATGATATTCTAAGTACAGGGAGAAGAGGTTTCTGAAAAAGTGTGACTGTGGAGATAGAGCACTACAGCGGCTCCTTTACTCCGTTGACGATCTAACGACGAATCAACCTTGCTATGGCTCTCTGGCACCTTTGACGGGACTCTGTCACCGATCAAGATACTGTCTGGATAAGAAAATCCTTGAAGATGGTTGGTTGGTTGGTTCTTTGGTTGATAGGTGGATAAGGGTGGTCGACTCTTCGTGGATGGAGATCGCTGCTCCTTTGAAGATTGTCGATTGTCGATATTCCTTCTGTCGATTTCGATGCTTTGGTGGAAGAAGAACTCCTTCTATTTATAGAAAATCGAGCACATATGCGATATGCATTAGGGTTTCTGAGATATGAAAGAATCTGCCGCCATTGTACGGTGTGGGCTTCTGCGACGCTGATACGTGGCGGACATCGAGATTCCTCTCAAACGAGATCTCTAGTGGTTATAAACATAACCGAAGGAGATGACCCGTGGCACGTGCCGATTTGGTTGCTCGGATATAGCTGTGTAAATCTTGGGATTTTATCTTAGATTTGGAGTCTAATTGATCCTCGTCTAAGATTTAAATCAATCTTATATGATATCAATCATGATTTAATCCCAATCTTCTCTGCAAGAGGCGATTTAAATAAACCAATTAGGGTGGACCCATGCTTCCTACACCTCTGGTGAGGACTAAGTGCTATTGTGCTTCAGTGGCGACGAGTAGACCATGCTTCTGGAGACGACGGAACCTCTGTGCATTCAGGTGATGAGTGGACTTGGCTTCGAATGATGACAAGACTTCTGTGCGTATAGAACAACTTACGAAGCTGTGTTTTAGGCTACCAAAGTCACTATGCTATAGGCGATAAGTAGGCTTGTGCTTCAGGTTGGCAAGGTTACTGTGCTTTTGGAGTGACAGGTTGACATGCATTGGTTGCGATAGGAGTTCCCAAGTCACTTATAGAGAAGTGACTTAAGCTTCTGATCCGGAGCAGATGACTGCGTCGTGGGAATAGAGATGGTGTAAGCATATCACCATCCTGTGCCTCATACGGACGCAGGTAAGTAGCTGTACCTCTGAACAATGGAGACGTTGGCTTCGAAAGGAAGGGTATGATACCCTTGTGCGTCTGAGATTGGCACAGGTAGATAGATGTGCCTCTGGAGTAAAGACACCGTCTTTGGGAATAAAAGAAGGGAAGGTGGGCCCTACTACCATCTTGTTCCTGAGGTTGGCGCAGGTAGGTGGCTGCGCCTCTGGAGTGTAGATACTGGCTTCGAGAATAAAAGAAGGGGAGAAGGGCCCTACCACCATCTTGTTCCTGAGGTTGGCACAGGTAGGTGGCTGTACCTCTGGCTCAAAGGCTGTGGCTTCTTCAAATGCTGAGTTACTGATATACTTCTAAGAGGCTGCACCCACTAGAATATCAGAACATGCTTCGGTGGAAGTTAATCTTCAAGCGTGTGTATCGAGAAGAAGGAAGGCTGCACTTCGATGAAGATTGCATCCCTTATAGATCCTTCTAAGCTTCTGTCGAATATGTACTAGATCCTTTGTTGAAGAACATAATTAGTCCCTTATGTGTGGTCTTGATGTGTCTGTACTAGACTTTGGTAGACATGACAATGAAGAAACTTCTCTCCATATCTTATGTTTTGTCTTTCTTAGCACTGAGCCTCAGTCTTCTGTATATTCTGCGCTTTGGCGAAGGGATATCTTCAGCTGAGATTTTTTATGCTTCTACAAGACCCCCTTCAATGTGTTCTGAACTTGAGTTAAGCTTGGGATACTTTGAACAGAAGCATGAACACGTGTCAAGACTGTATGAGCTGGGTGATGGCTGGTGTCACGCCTAGCTCTTAGCATTAATGGTCCTGAGTCATCATTTTAAAGCATGGGCTCCTGATGGCTTCTTGACATTGGAGCCTCTTACGTCTTTGTAGGGATCGCGAATCTCTTTAGCAGAGGAGGTTCAGAACTACGTTCTTTCGGTCACTCGCAGTACTGCCATCTGTCATGGAGTAGAGCTTTAGCTTAACTTGTAAGCTTCCTTCTGACCGATGTCTGGCTCGTGCTTGGACCATACGAACAGCCTCCATAAAGAACTGTCCTCCTTCAAAAGAAGACTCAGCTGCTTCAATAATAGCCTTGCTTGCCTGATGTTCAGCTCCTGACGACCCTGGAGTTTGCTTGAGATGGCCGTCGGTGGCAAATCTTTTTATCCAAAGAAGCTGTAGTAGAACTACCACTGGATCTCGAAACATCCCGCATTCTGGATGTCGTGGGCGTCAATGGCGTCTCGGACCTCTGCTTCCTGGGTTAGGATTGCTTGCCATTCTGACCGAGGAATAGCAAGGCCTGCTGCTTTAGTTGCTCTCGTCGGCCAGCTGGAAGTTAGGGGAGTCCTGTGCTGGTCTTCATCCCCGGCTCGGGCCAGTAGCAGCTTCGGGCGGTGGCTTTCTTTTGACAAGAAAGTGATTGGCTCTATCACCGCCTCGCCCGCGCTATTGAGAGCTTGTACCACAATTTTAGCTTTTTTGCTTCTGTGTATGTAACTAAGAGTCTGTAATAGGTCTTTGTAGCCACATGTTTTTATATGTAGAAGCCTTCTTATTTCTTTTGGTTTTACCTCCAGAATAAAGAGGGAATCTTCATAATAGATTTGCTTGACCAGAGGTAATATGGACGTGGTAGGCTTGATCTTGGTCGGGGTATAGAACAACAATCCAGAGGTAATATGGACGTGAACTATTTTCTAAACCGCCGGGATAATCATAGCACTGATGCAAGAAGAACAACTACTCAGAGGTAATGTAGATATGGTAGTCACATCTTCCAGGCATAGTGGAGCAATCTAGAGGTAATGTGGACGTGAAGTGCTTCATCTACTTGAGAGAATATATAGGAGGGTGAGCGAGAGATCCCCTTACCAGAACTCATAGGCACCCTTTTCAGGGGATGTGGGTGCCTATGCTGATTCTGTCTTTAGACGTAACAATTCTTTAGGAACTTACCGTTTATGGGCATCATTAGCAAGTCCCCATTAGGCTTAGCTAGCCGATAAGTACCGTTGGAGTACACCGTTTCTATGACGAACGGTCCTTCCCACTTGGGCTCGAACTTTCCAGCCGTCTTGTGGGTTATCACCATTAGTCTCCGTAATGCCAAGACGAGGTCGCCCACCTGGTATGATCTTTTGCGGACCATTTTGTTGAAGGCCCCAGACATACGAGCTTGGTAAAGCTCAATCCTTTGCTGCACGAGCAAGCGCTTTTCATCCAACGCTTCTAGCTCTTGTAACCGCCTGTATGATTGTCTTCAACGGTTAACTGATTGGTGATCATGTTATCAGACAACATCTTCTTAAGGACTTGACCCATGCTGGTTTCTGAGTCCCAAGTTGAGGAGTCAGAAGAGTGTGAGTGCCTCATGACTTCTTCTTTTGAATCTTCTGAGGTAGTCGTAGGTGTAACATACCCCAGCCCTCGACGAGTACGCGGGTAGTAGTTTTAAACTTTTTCCTTTGGCGTGTGAATCCGTATGGAAAGACGTCGACCTTTGCCATAATTGAGCCCCTTGTTGCTATTCAGGTCGTAGCCCATCTTCTGGATAAGGGTTTTGGCCTACTCCGTGTAGCGGTAGAACTGTATTTTGCCACTGTCGAGATCTGGGTCTTCAGGAGTTATTCGCTGCGGATGCTCTAATCGACCGAATATGATGGGTTCCTCTTCTTTTTTCATGGCTGAAACTACGAAGTAGGCGCCTCGGGCAGGGACAACCCGGCTCACATGGTTGGCAGTTGTCACTTGCGTCTGTAGTTTACACAAAGAATTGCCCAAGAAATACTTGGTGTTCCAGCACGCGTCAGAGTAGTTCGATGACAACTTTCTATTGATGAAGTGGTATATCTTTGTTTGCCATTAAAATCTTTGAGTTGGAATTTCAATTACAAACAGAATAGTGTTACAATGTAGGACTTAGATGTAGTCCTAGGAGTACACTTTTGTTTTTATCTGGGTCCTGTGTCGATGGAGCGATCTCCGTTAACGATCTGACGACAGTTTTCGGTTCTCTGAAGGTCTGGGTTGCTCTGGATGCCGGAGCTTGCAGCGGAGAAGAAGACGTTGAGTGTCTCTTCCGATCTCTGTGATTAAACGTACATCTCTGTAACTCTGATGATTTGGTTAATTCTGTCTTTGACGGTGTATGTCTGTATATGTCTCTCTGTCTGCAAGGAGGAAATGATCCCTCTATTTATAAGCAGCAGGTTGGGCTGCTCATACGCGCATATGTAGGATGTGCGTGGTCGTAGAAATGCCACATGGCTGATGCTTGCGGGGGCGCATGGTTGATGTGCCCTGATTCGGGGATTAAATCCTTTCTGTTGCGCCTGTGGTGCTGCGGAAGAGCTGACACGTGGCGACTGAGAGGATTCTTCGGTTGCTGAGATCTTAGGTGGTTAGCTCCCCTTCGTGGACTGAACTGAGTCAAAGGACATGTGGCGCATGTCCGTAACTCAAAGATCTCGGATTTGTGGGGAGTGATCTGACAGGATGCGCTTGGGATTGGGTGTATGAGAAGACTTTGGCTCGTAACCTTCAGGAGTCACGAACCATTCTGGGCGCATAGCTTTTGAGGCGCATGCAAGTGGTTGATCGGCCACATGGCTTGTAACCGTCAGTAGAAAGTAATGATGACGTTGACGTCAGTGGCGCTTCATTTTCTGTAAAAGCTGTTGCTGCTGTGTCATCGAGGTATGGCTGCTGTCGTATCAGACTTCAGCATTTAATATTCTTGACGGGTGATGGGCTTTTGAGTGGGCGCATTGATCTGCGTTCCACTAGGCGCATGGGGACGCATGGGGTACAACTTTATGAGGCGCTTGGTACTGATGGGCGCGTCTGTATGATGCGCGGTATCTGACCGGCGCATCTGTTGCATGACGCATCTTTTATTGGTCTGACTGTTGAGTTCTTCGAGTGCTTGAAATAGCCATTTTGACTTGGCTGAATTCGAGGGGTCAGGTTCATCACCTTAAATACAAATTCATTGCACGAAATTTGGAGAGCCCGCCATTTGGCACATGGATTTAATTTGCCCGGCCTATAAATAGCAACAAGGAGAGAGTTTGTTTCTCGTTCTCTCATGTCTTCCCGAATGGAGATGAACTTCTTCGTTCGAGTACATTCCGTTGACAAGACGCTCCCGAGGGTGAAGATGCGTCGAGTTGTCTTTGTACACACTCGTGAAGGTGACTGTTACATCCAAAAATTGGGATCGCGGGCTCCCGACGCAGGCCGAAGGTGCCTGTTGCATCCAAAGATCGGAATGCTCGAGTCCCGTCTCCGTTATGCTGGAAGAGCCACAGATCGGAATTGTGGTGCTCTCATCTTCCTTGGGCTTTGGAGAGCTCTTCCTCCAGCTAGAGTGGGGTTGATCGCCCACCATTGTTCTGCTCAATAAATGCTTCATTAGCCGAAGCACTTGATCGGGTCGAAGTAGAGCGCATATGCTGAGACTTCGTGATACGCCTATCTGAGACGCTGAAGAGATGCGATTGACTGAGACGCTGAAGAGATGCGCCTGACGGATGATGCGCCTGGCATGGGGCGTATGGCAGTTTGCTGCGCCTGGCTGTAGTCTTAGGATCTTTCTTTTTGTAGAAGTTCCCCTTTGTAAAGCCTTTTTTTAGATATGTAATAGACTTTTATATGAAATAAAAATATTCTTTTGATGTCTATACTTTTGCTGTCCTTTGCTGTGCCAAGTACTTCGTTTGAGCTCCATGGCGCATGTTTGAGTAGTTTTAAGCGCATAGGAATTCTGGCCTATAGATGCGCCTGAAATTCCATGCTTCTACAAGACCCCCTTCAAAGTTTTCAAAACTTTTCGTCAAGTTTTAGAATACTTTGAATAAGAAGCATGGTGGTGTCTTCAATGGGGCGCATGACTGTTCGGGGCGCATGATTGTTCCGTGCATCTGTGATGAGGCGTATGCTCATCTCAATTTTAAATGCAAATGATAACTCTTCGAAATAAACAAAAAAGATTAATGATGATCCTTTTGGATTATTTGCAGTTATCATTTTGCAGAACCCCAAGCGGTGACTGACGCCACTCTTAGTCAGTTTCCGCGTATGCCCAAGCCTATAAATAGGCATCTGATGGAGAGAGAGAGAGAGTTCTTCTTTGCTTTCTTCTTCTTTAGAGTTCTTCTTTCAAAAAACCCTAACTTCTTTTTACGAGATGGCTCCCAAAACTCCTCGTGGTAGTGCTGGCCGAGGACAAGGTCGGGGTAAGGAGCCGATGGAGTTCGACGAGGAGGACGTTCTTGTCGTCACCGTGACTCCCGCCGATGTTCGGCCAGTGGTGACAGGTGGGTGTCTTCTGACTTTCTAGTTCCCAACTTTTTTAGACGAGTTTGGGGCATACGGATGAGTTGCATCCTGTTGATGTGCCCTAACTCCTTGTTGCCGACGTGCATGGACTTCTGTCCTGATGATGCGCTTAGGCTATTCCGCTAACGCGCATGGGTTCAGGCCCTGATTATGCGCTGAGGCTTCGTTGCTGACGCGCATGGGCTTGGGCCCTGATTATGCGTCGAAGCTTCACTGCTAATGCGCATGGGTTTAGCCCCTGATTATGCGCTGAAGCTTCACAGTTGACGCACATAGGTTTGGGCCCTGATTATGCGCCAGGCTGCTGATGCGCCCCAAATGTTTTGTTTTTGAAGCCTCTAAATTTTTCCTTGCTGCCTATCTTTTGTTTTTGCTGTGTCAGTGTCAATGACTATCCCCTTGCTAAACGAAGTCCTTCTGGATGCTTTCCTTTGCCAAATGGGGGTTGACTTCAACGAATAAGTTATTAACCCAGCGAAGGCTGCTATCATGCTAAATCAGCCTTCCGAGAGGATGTTGCAAATCCAGGATCAGTCGCCTATTTTTCTCTAAAGTATGATGGAGAGCGGCAAACTAAAATCTGCTGAATCCGAGAACGTGACTTTCTTGAAGCCTGCCTTTATGTTTGGTGATGCTTGACCTCCACTGAAGCGAAGATACTGAAGATCAAGGAAGACTGGTTCTTTATGGCAAAGGGCGTGGCCCTGTACATGCGACAGTTTGAGCGTCAACTGCCACTGACAGTTTTCTATCATTTGTCTTCCAAGAGGAGGATACCATGGGAGCTTACTCCTTCTCAAGGAGGGGCAATGGGGGGTACCCTTCGTATTGATGTTACATCGAATCAAAGGGATACCTTGGCCGCCTCACGAGCCGGGACCTCGTACCATTGTCGAACTTTACACCCTGGGAGCATTTATAGTAATGTTCCCCCTGACACTTTCATCTTCGGTGCTTCGACATTTGCAAGCCGGATGCTAACATCGAAGGTTATGTATCCGAAATGAGGTTTTCAGGTTGAGGGCTGGTGTCACCACGTGTCAAAGTGGGACGAGCTGACCCTTTGGGCTTTGACGAAGTTCAAGACGAAGCTGAAAGCGATTGGGCTGACCGCTGCTCTTCGCGCCACCCAAGCAGGTGTCGACCTTAATCGACATATGTTTCTTGCTCTCCTGGAAATGTTCAACACCCAGACTGGCACCTTTTTTACTCCGATAGGGGAGTTAGGATTGGCCCTCCATGAGATGTATGAGGTGTCCAAGCTTCCCTGGGGCTTGGAGCCATATGAGGAATATTTCCCGACAAATGAAGAGATCCAATTTCTGGAAGACAAGGACTCAGAGATGATAGCTATTTTCAAGGAGGTGGCGAGCCACCATTATCTGATACAATGAAGGGAGAAGGGCGGGTCACAGCCCCATGTGACTGCTTGGAGGGATTATGTCTTCAAGCAGGACCTGACGGACCCTTCCAAGATTCGATTTGTGACTCCGCAGGGACTGAGTCACACGGAGGTGACCTCTGACATGAGCCAACTAGGCAAGAAGACTCCTCGTTCAAATGAGAGTGGTGACGACATATACAGTTGTTTCTGGTATTGCGTGTACCGGATGTCTTCCAAGGCAGTGTTGACTGCATACTTGATGATATGGCTCCTAGACTATGTGTTCTCGGGCGGATCTGGATCTGTAGAGAGAGTGAGCAGGAACCTCATTTTGCGAGCGGTAAAACTGGTTTTTGGTCGTCCTCTGGCTCTCCTTCCCGCGATGGTGTGTAACCTGCTGCGGGGTTTGAGAGATTTTGCCGACGATGTGATCCATGAGAGGGACAAGAAAGACAACTTTTCCCGAGCTGAGCTACCATTCCATTATCTGATGGGATGGTTGATTCTGTATCATCCAAATGTGATGAGCCCAGGCCCTGAAGATGATCATGTTGAAGGTGACGCCTTTATCCGTCGCTTCTATAAGAGAAAATGGCTGCACACCAGTGTCCCTGTCTGTAGGAAGGTTTTGTCTTATCTTCAAGGGTGGGATATCACCAAGGTCAGTCCCGTCTTTATAGATTTCGAGGCTGACCAAGAATTGGAAGACTCCGGCGAAGATGCGATCGCCCTGCCGACATAGGGGTTTCGCTGGTTGCAGAGTATTCAGCCTTCCTATTTAGTCTACCGCAACAAGAATAAGTGTTATCTGAAGCCGTATTTATCGAGCCGATTTGCGCATCAGTTTGGTTGCACCCAGCTAATGTTAAGGAACCCTAGTAATAGTCTAGGGTTTGTCGGGAGTTTACTGGATGGAGCCCGGGGTTGGCAATATTACAACGTCGGATGCACTGGAGTTCGTTTCACTACGCCAGTTCACAACCCTCGGCCGCAAATCTTGTATTCGACTGTTAAGCTGTATTACGCCATGAATACCGTATCCCCAGAATATGACAGGAAGACTAGTTTCATTATTGGCACTCAGCTAGAGGCAACGAAAAATATGCTGGCGATGGCCCGGTCATATTGTCCACCAGAGGTTGCAGGTTATCGGGCTGCTACTGTAGCACCAACGGGGGTACTCAGGAAGAGCTTCCAGCTGGAAAGAGGCGGGCTGACACGGAGGCTGGTTCTTCTGCGCCAAAAAGGCCAAGGAAAGCGATGACTCCGAAGGTGGGAGCTCCGGGAGTGCCACCTGTTGTACCAACGGAATCAGCTCCCGCTGAGGTAAAGACGTCCCACATAGTCTGGTTTATTCTTTGATTTCTTTGACTTATGTCCTCCCTTTTTTTGTTGAAGGTGCCGAAGAAGAAAACTCGGGTTTCAAAACCGAGTATTAGTAGGCCGAAGGAGGTGGCGAGCTCTTCCGACGAGCGCATTACTCCGATTACAGTATCTCCCAGGGAGGGGAGCGCTGATGATGTCACTTCTGTGGAGATTTCGGTGTCTCCAGATTATGTTGGAAGAGAAGCTGAAGATGTATTAGCACCTCAGGTTTCTGAGTTCTCTCGGTCGGTCCATCAGGAGGGCGGCATGAAGCCTCGACTGGGAGTAGAACCGACTGTTAAGGGGGTGCCTGAAAGCGTCGGGGCCCGAAAGGAAGTTGTGGAAAAAGTCCTTTCAGATGAAGAGGAAGTGTGGAGTTCGCCTTCTTCTGATGATGGCTCGCAGGAAGATGTTAATCTAGCTACCAGAGAGATCTCGTTTAGCGGAGATGTCTCCGATAGGAATGTGCCTGTCGGGCTTTCTTCCGGTCATAGTATCGAGGCGCTGGTCGTACACGAGGCCTCGTGGCCAAGCCCTACCCCTGTCCCAGAAGTGGGGGTTGATATGGTAGGGTTGGTGTCACTGCCGAGCCCTACACCCGTCCCTGTAGGGGGAGCTGATGCGGGTGATGAGATTCATTTTCCGAGCCCGGCTCCGAGGGAGATTGAACTGTCAGGGGCGGACCTTGTCGCTTCGAACGAAAGGGAGAGACGCCCTGCCCTGGCCGGGGATAAAACCATCAACCCGGATGTCGGAGGACCATCCGTTGTTGACTCTGATAAGGGTAAGGGCCCTGTGATGGAGGACACTCCTCCTGCTCCATCCACTTGGGGGACAATGTTGCGTCCCTCTCTAGCTCCCTCAGTTTACGACGAAATCCGTACTGCCGGTGGGGAAGAACCTACTGACATTGAGGTTCCGGTTCCACGACTCATCGGGGGATCTTCCTCAACCTCTACGATAGCTCCTCCAACCCCTGTTATGACGCCTCAGGTGTTGGCCGACGCGGATGGGTATGTGCAGTTTGCCGTTGAGGCAGTGTATAAAATGCTGCAAAAGGGCGTATCGACAGTGCTGAATACGAATAGGAGTTTCGCGACAGCGAAAACCATGGCACTCCCTTACATTGGTCTGATACGTTTCCATCGGGGCCATGATCATATGACAGAGATTCTGGAGGCGTCGGTGGCTGAGCTCGACCAGCATCTTTCTGAACTTCAGAGTATTCGGTGAAATGACTTTTCTGCTCTGATAGAAGCAGAGAAGGAGAAATTAATAGTTGAAGTTGAGTCGTCCTATCAGGCTACAGTCGCCATCTGGAACCGCGAGGTGGCCGAAGCTGAGGTTGTAGTGGAGAGACTGTCACAGTCCACGCAGGAGAAGGTAGAGCTGTGGGCCTCATTGGATGCTTGTATAGCGGAGGTCACTGCCAAGATTCGCCTGCTTGAGGACCAACGAGCCCAACTTTTGCTAGATATGGAGCGAGCCCAGACTGAGCATGTATCGTCCAAGGAGGAAGAAGCAGCTGTTACTCACCATGTTCTTTCTCTGACCTGCTAGCGGCAAGAGTTGGACGCTAAGCACGAGAATGATACTGCTCCTGAGGCTGTGGAGGTGATGCGTCAAGAAGTTGAACGCCGAATCTTGGCAACTGTAGGGACTCGGGCTGAAAACTTGAAGCATCGGATCGAAGAGCTTTCTGTTATTCCCAATGATGCTTAGGGATTATAGTCACTTTTTTTATTTTTTTGTTTTTTGTTTTTTTGGCAACTTTGCTGGGGATGTAATCCTTTACTTTTGAATGCAAAATAAAGAATTTTCTGGTGTGTTCATCTTTACTGTCATGAACTAGCAATTTGTGTGGACCTATTATCTGTTGCGCACCTTAGTTTTTTGGTATAGATAATAAGTTGGAGAGGACCGATATGTTTGCTTAGAGGTAATGTGGACGTGGCAAATATGGGGTTCAAATGACAGAATCTTCCTACTCAAAGGTGTTATGGACGTGGTAGTAGTGACTCTGGAAGGATACGCAGAACTACTCAGAGGTAATATGGACATGGAAGTTCTGCAATCGATGTACGACAACACGGGGGTTGCCTGTACGGGATGTTTACTCAGAGGTAATGTGGACATGGTAAACATGATAAGTAGCGCAATCCTACGTATAAGATTCCGTTTTACAGGGTGTTGAGGAGCAACTCAGAGGTAATGTAGACATGGTTGTTCTTCTACTGGAGATAGAATGCCACGGAACAACTGGGTTCCGAAAGCATAAGATTTTATGAAAGGGAGGTGTATGTGAGCTCTGATGATCAGGTCCACTGATTTCCTTGCTAGGTAGAGATGGAAGTACATATCTGAAAGATGTCAAGAGTAGTACTTCTTTAGAAACTTGCCGTTGATGGGCATCATGAACAAGTCCCCGTTTGGTCGGACGAGGCGGTAAGCACCGTTTGAGTATACCGTCTCTATGATGAAAGGTTCCTCCCACTTGGGCTCAAATTTTCCTAGCATTTTGTGAGTCAACACCATCGGCCTCCTGACTGCCAGGACCAGGTCGCCTACTTGGAAAGTCCTCTGCTTGACCTTTTTGTTGAAAGCCTGTGATATACGGGCTTGATAGAGTTCAATGCGCTGCTGAGCTAGGAGACGTTTTTCGTCAAGTGCCTCCAATTCTCGCAGACGACGATGCTGATTGTCTTCTTCTATAAATTGGTTTGTGATCGCTGCACGGAGTGAGGGTATCTGGATCTCGAGAGGCAGTACCGCTTCGCTCCCGTAGACTAAGGAGAATGGTGTGTTGCCCGTCGGAGTCCGTACCGTTGTACGGTAGGCCCAAAGGCATTCGCTGATATTTTCATTCCAGTCGCGTTTGTTGGATAACACGACCTTTTTGAGTAGCCTGACGATAGTCTTATTAAAAGCCTCGGCCAATCCGTTCGCTGCCGGATTGTAGGCGGTTGATGCCACGTTCTGAAAATGATTATTGTCACAGAATCTGTTGAAAACATAACTGATGAACTGTGGACCATTGTCGTAGATAATCCTACGAGGTACTCCGAAACGGTAGATGACATGATGCTTGATGAAGCTGATCACCCTAGAGCTTTTCACTTCCGTCAGTGGAACTGCTTCTGCCCATTGAAAAAGTAGTAGGTGATGGCTAGGATGAAGCGGTGTCCCCTCGATGAAGAAGGGGTGATAGGTCCCACAATATCCATGCCCCAAGCTTCAAAGGGCCAAGAGGCGACCGTAGGATGTAGTGGTTCCGATGGTGTATGGATAAAGTCGGCATGAAGCTGGCAATCATGGCACTTTTTAGCATAGTCGACGGCTTCGGCTGCCATGGTTGGCCAGTAGTAACCCATGCGTCGCAGTCGGTCCTGCAACTTTGGGCCAGGTTGATGAGCCCCGCAAGTCCTGTCATGAGCTTCCCGAAGGGCTTCGGCTGCTTCTTCGTTAGATAGACATCGAAGATGAAGTCCATCATAGGAACGTCGGTACAACATTTTAGTAGCTGTATCATAATAAAATCGAAGGGAACGCCTTCTGACCGAGACGGCTTCTTTTAGGTCTTCTGGAAGAATTCCATAGACAGCGAAGTCGATGAACGGGAACCTCCAGTCTCGGACATTAACACCGGCACTTGTCGTCATGGCATGGGCCCTTTATGTGCATAGGTTATTTTTAGGACAGACCAAGTCTCGACCAACTACCGTGACATAGTGTTGAGTCCCAAGGGATGCCGCTAATGAGGCTGCGAGGCCAACCAGAGCGTCAGCCTCCAGGTTTTGTAAATGAGGTACGTGTTCTATGAAGAACTTAGTAAAGGTTGAGATAATATTCAATGCAACTTCATGGTAAAGAACCAGATCTTCATGGCGAACTTCGTACTGCCCTCAGATTTGATTAACTACGAGTTTTGAGTCGCCGTAAGCTTCAAGATGATCCACCCCCAATTGTCGTGCCAGCTGGAGTCCCATGATAAGAACGTTATACTCGACAACATTATTGGAGCACGACTTTGAAAGGAAGTAAGAACGCTGGATGACCAACTGATCGGTGGAGACCAAGACCACCCCTACTCCTGCGATGATTTGGCCTTTGGGGCCTGCTTTCGAAGCGCCATCGAAAAACATCCGCCAGACGGAGCTTTCTTCGGTGACGTTTGATTCTTGGACCTCATCCGGGATGTCTTCATAGAGTCTGGAGGACTCTGGGATGGGGTGCGCGGCTAAAAAGTAGGCTAGAGCTTGGCCCTTGACGGCTTTTTGTGGAACAAATACCATGTTATATGGCGTCAACAGGATTGCCCATGTAGCTAGTCAGGAGTTCAATGATCTCGTCTCCAACATGAAAATCCTAAGTGGATTGACTCGAGAGATGACATGAATTGTCTGGCCCAAAACGTAATGGCGAGTCTTCTGGATGGCGAACACCAAAGCCAAACATTCCTTTTCGACGGGGTTGTACCGGTGTTCAGCCCCAATCATTGTCCTACTAAGGTAGTAGATAGCTTGCTCGTAGCCTGCATCGTTATTCTGAGCCAACAAAGCGCCAAGGGAATGATCCATGGCACGTACGTAGAGGAGAAATGGTTTGCCTGCGACGGGTGCCACAGGACTGGCGGGCTCGTCAGGTAAGATTTGATATCATCGAAAGCTTTCTGGCATTCTTCTGTCTAGACGTAGGAGACTCCCTTCTTCATGAGCTGGATGAAGGGTTGACATTTTCTGGAAAGGTTTGCTATAAACCTTCGGATGTATGCAAGACACCCTTGCAGGCCTCGAAGTTCTCGAAGGTTCTTCGGAAGGTCCATGCCAAGGATAGCTTTGGTCTTCTCGGAGTCGACATGAATGCCTTTCGTCGTGATAATGAAGCCCATGAACTTTCCGCTATAAACCCCATGGAAGGATTTAGCGGGGTTCATCCTGAGTAGATGCGCTCGCATGAGATCGAAGACTATCTTTAGGTCTTGCAAGTGATCACCTTTGATACGGCTCTTGACTGCGATATCATCTACATAGCATTCAACTATTTTACATAGATGTTGACGGAAGATGGTACTTATAGCTCATTGGTATGTAGCACCAGCATTCTTCAAGCCAAAAGGCATCACTGTGTAGCAGAAAACCCCTTTCGGTGTCCTGAATGACGTGTGTTTTGCGTCATCGGAGAACATTTTGATCTGGTTGTAGCCCGAATACCCGTCCATAAAAGACATGCATTCGAAGCCACATGTATTGTCGATCATCACGTCAGTGATTGGAAGCGGGAATTCGTCCTTCGGGCAAGCAGTATTGAGATCTCTGAAGTCGATACAGACTCGTATCTTCCCATTCTTCTTGGTGATAGGGATGACATTGACCACCCAATCCAGATGTTGCTCTTCACGAATGAACCCGCTGCTCAGGAGTTTGTCCACCTCCTGATCGATAGCATTCATGATATCAGGACGAAAGCGTCGTTGTTGTTGCTTTATAGGCTTAGCATCAGGTAAGATGTTAAGTCTATGCATCACGATCTGGGGATCAAGTCCCGGCATATCTTCGTAGCTCCATACGAAGACATCGATATATTCTTTGGCCAATTGGACTAAAGATTCCTGGTCTTTTTCCTTTAGACTCTTGCTGATGAGGATAGGTTTGGAAGGAGATCCATCCCCAAGGTCGATCTGCTCGACTTTGTCTTCGGCAGGGGGTTCGCGTAATTCCAAAACGAGACTCCCACTGCGCTCCTAGGCGTTGAGCCCAAGGTTCTTTCTCAAAGAATTTCGGCATTTGGTCATCGCCTTCATCCTCTCGAGATTGTGCTAATGCCATGTTGACTGATAGCACCTTCCTGAAGACTGAGCCGATACTGATATCGGAATCCCAAGTTGACGCTTCGGATGAATGAGAGTGTTCCACTTCATCTGCCTCCGAACTCTCTGGAGTTGCCGATGGTGTGACATAGCCCGCCCTCCGTCGAGTACGATGATAGTAGTCCTGCAGCTTTCCTTTAGGTGTTCGGAGTCGGAGGGGGAGACACCGACCCTTGCCATAGTTCAGGCCCTTGTTGCTTTTCAGATCGTAACCCATCTTTTGGATGAGATACTTTGCCTTGTCTGTGTACCGATAGACTTGTATTCTGCCGGTATTCGGTTCTGGCTCGAGTGGCAGAAGGTCTTGATGACGCTCGACTTTACCGAAGATGATGGATTCTTCGTCCCGGTTCTGCGGTGGGACTATAAAACAGACTCCTTGGAACGGGACTACTTGATTTACATGATTGACGGTCATTATTTGTGTTTGTAACGACCATAGAGCGTTATCTAGTGTATACATGGCATTCCAATATGAAAGACTAGAATAATTGAAAGACACTCTATTATTGATAAAATACGAGATTTTGTCTCGCGGGATTATATTGTCAAGAGAATGTGCATCTATGTCAGCAGATATGTATTCTCCTAACTCTTCATCCGTGGGCACTGGGCTGGTTTGGGAGAGCTCATCACAGATTTGACCTTGGGATCCGAGAGGGCTATGTGGGCCTTCTCTTGCAGCTTGGGCGAGGCTAAAGATTGTGGAGGCTTGCCTTTAAGACGCACCTTCAGGGGTGCCTCAATTGCGTCTTCGGTGACCGGTGCCTTCCCTCGTAGTTTTACCACAAGGGGAGCCGACGTTTGAGGAGGTCTTCCCTTGAGCCGTATCTTCAAAGGAGCTATAGTGGGTGTTCTACCTAGAAAAGTCAGTGCTTTTCCAGGTAGCTCGATTTCCATGGGAGGCAGCATCTGAGGCGGTTTCCCTTTGAGTCAAATTTTCAGAGGAGCGTCGGAAATCATCTCTGGCTCCATGTCCGTCTCTGCCACTGTTTCTGCTTCATCATCAGCATTATTGGCTTCCCCTTCATCGAACGACTTATATAAGCTAGCATCAGTGAAATAGGCTTCGACCCCCTTGAAAGGGTCAATGTCCGCGAACTCTGTCCGGATGATGTCGTTAGTGGACACGTACTTCATACATTGGTGGAGTGTAGATGGCACCACCATGTACTCGTGCAGCCACGGACGACGCAGCAGAAGGTTTTAGTTGACGTCGGCGTTCATGACATAACAAGTTACTTCGGTTCGGAGATTACCGATATGACATTTCAGTCGGATTATACCCAACGGTTCACTTTTGCTGGCATTAAAACCGCTGATTGTAGTCTTGGAAGGCGCCAGGCGGTACATCGGGATCCCTAGTGTTGAGAGCAGAGTCCTATGGATGATGCTGAGGGAAGACCCTAGATCAATCTGAATTTGCTTCCCTTTGACGGAACCCACATACCCTGTGTAATACAGTGGCCTGTTGGGCCAGTTGTGCTTAAGCAGCATGTCTTGTTGGGTGAAGGTTATATTGGGGATGACCTCCTCCGCATAATAGTAGTACATACATGTGACTGGATATCCTCAGGCTGCTTGACCTGACTGATGAAGGACTCAGCATCCTTCAAGGCTTCGTAGAGAGCTTCGCGGGTGTCTCTGAAAAGACGAAGAAGCTCGAATAGAGATAAGCGGGTAGAAGTACCGGCAAGTTGTGCCAGTATGTCAAAGTTGTGGGGCTTGGTTAGCCCCATAGCATTTTCACTTCGCAAAGGCTTATTGAAACGGGCCTCCACGTATTTCTGTTTATTGGCTACTGGGGGCCTGGATGGGCCCTCTTCCTGGACAGCAGGGGCGGTGCAGGGAGGCATCACCTCGACGGCAGCTTTGTCGGGTTGGGTGTTCTGCTACGAACGCGTTTGTACAGGAAGTGCCTCTTCCGCAGAGAAAGAGACCATACGACAAGACTTGATCTTCTTGCCCTTGGTTTTGGAGGCAGAGCGTACCTCTGATTGAGTAACTTCGGAGACGAGGTCTGGGTGAACCCATAAGATCTCTCCCCGAGATGTGGTATGTGGGATGAGTCCACTCACGTTTTCACGAGTAGGTGGTAGGTTGACCACCTCCATTGTCGCCTTTGGGATGGGGACGACGCTATCTTGTGCTGTGGTTGGCGGCTAGGTACCGAATTGGAGTGACACAAGGTTGGCCGAGACTATCTTCTCCTCGTAATCGACGGAGATGACATTCACATTGATCATGCACTGGATGTAATTCTTGAGGACGTAGCAGTCCTGAGTTGGATGTCCTACAAACCAATGGTAGTGATAGTACCTCGGATTGTCAACTCTCCCAACCTCGTCGGGACGCTTCAGGTCTGGTAACTTAATCTTGTCACCCTGCTTTAACATCTCGAAGAGTTGTAAGGTGTCTTCATCATTGAAAGAATAGACCTTCTTTGGCCTCAGTGCAAGCGAAGGCTTCTGAGTAGGTGCTTGCACGCCTTTAGAGGCATTGACAGTCAATGCCTGCTTCTCCTTCGTCTCGCGTCCAGGGTTGCTAGCAGCAGGCCGTTTCCCTTGTCTTCAAAGGCAGGGAAACTGACTCCCAGAAGGCGAGCATTGTATGCCTTCTTTTCAGCTGCTTCGGCCTCAATAATCAAGGAACTCCAGTCGGGAGGAGGAGTGGAGTTGAGCTAGAGCTTAACCGCAGGAAGCATGTTTATGCTGCAGGAGGAGAGGAGTGCATGGTCTGGCATACCCAGGGGCAGTCTGAAGCAGGCTTGTCGGAATCGTTCGATGAATGCTCGAACAGTGTCAAGACCCGCACCCACTGTTAGGGTACGAGAACGTGACAACGCCCAGCCTACGCCGTAGTGTCGGTGGTAGAACGCTGTCCTAGGTCTCAATGCATCTAACAGTATAAGACTAAACAGTTTATACTCCCCGAATAGGGGTGACATAGCAGAATGTAAACTCAATCACAACTAAGGAAGAAGAAGTACGAAAAGATATAAACTCAAATAAAATACAGAAGATCAAAAGAGACTAAGTGTCTACGATACAAACTCAGAATACATCTCAAAACTCAATACATTAATGCATAAATACAACTCAAGACGACTAAAAATAAACTATAAGTAAAACCCTAGCTATCTATACAACCTCTACTGTCTCCTCTAGGCTAGCAGGCAACCTCCAGGCTATCTGTAAAATTTATCAACAGGTCCAGTCAGGACTGGAGCGAGCACAATACATCTCAACAAGTCATAGCAGGAAAGGAAATGTAATCATGCTAGAGAATAAAATACAGGATCTGAAGAATAGCATAATGTAAAAGAGAGACTGTAATTAGATATCTACGATATATATAAAGAGAGACAGTGCTAGTGATTCAGAGTACTGCATAAACATGTGAATGGCTAAGGACTGATTCATGATTACACTACTTGGAATTGATTTATGATTACACTACTTGGATTTATTCACATGTTCATTTATACTCCCCCATCCCCCAATCAATACACAAGGATCCATTCAAGTTACGGTAAGATTCATGATTATACTACGTTGCCCATAAAGGGTGATTCATGAATTGATTCGTGAAGGCTCGGTGATCATGAGGGTACATGAGTCACTAGTTGATTTCCGAAGATTCATGATAATAGAAGCATAAGATACATGATGTAAGTGAAACACACATGAGACAAAAGTATCTGATGCTCCCGAGAGGGATAACATCTCATGAAGGGATCCATATAGTACCAATCCGTGTTCTAACGTGTCAGCATCACGTAAGATAGTCTAAAGCAGGAAATATAATCCTAAACATGATATGAAATGATCAGAGAATGTACTCGCCTGATAACCTGAACAGCTGATAAGTATAGGGGGTCCAACTGAAGCCACAGAATCCTATTAAAGCAACACAGGTTACAAGGTGTTCAAGTTGTAATAAATAAATCTCTACAAACAATCTATATTATCCTAGGTTCTTCTAGGTCAAAACAACTCTAGGTCAACTCCGGTCAATAATCTAGTCAAACTAGGTCAAGTGTTGACTTACAGTTGATTTTGGGTCAACTGGTCAACTCTGGTCAAACATGGTCAATTCTAGTCTAGTTATTAAAGATATAAAGTGTACTTCGTTATTCGTACGTCGAAACTTACGACACGCAAATCGAGATAAGAAGATCAATGGTAAGGTTGATAATCTTATTATAGTGATCACGTGTTCATCTTGTTAATTTCAGCGACGTGAGATCACTGGAATTGACTGATCTCAGTTTCGTTGTACTAATCCCGAAATACGAACATTACAAGAATTAATTATTAATAAATAATAAAAAGGTTAAACTCAAAGAAATTATCAACAAACATTGTCGGACAATGAAATAAACATCGCCAACGTGTCCAGAATGGTCAAATTAGCTAGGATAGCCTACCCATCGGTCTAATTTGGACACAAGGGCAAAAAGGTAATTTTGGGTCAAAACGGTGTCCGTGTCGGAGCCGTTTTGCACCGAAAAATATGCAAGAAAATAAGTCTATAAAATATAATAAATTATATGTCTACGAAGCCAGAATGACGATACGAACCCAACGGTATCTCCAGAATTGGATTCCGTTGACCCGGTCTCAATTTGGCCCGTTGACCAGAACTTGGAATTTCGGTTTTGCACGAAAATGCGTGCCAGAGCCAAAGTTTTCAAAACTCAGAAAACTACATGTCAATGAGTCCAGAATGACGATACGAACTCAACAGTATATCCGGAATTGGATTCCGATGAGCCGATCTCAAAATGACCCGTTGACCCGGATATTGGTATCCGACTTGCACCGAAATGCGTGTCCGATCCAATGTCCACCAAAACCTAGAAAATTATATGTCAACGAGTCCAGAATAACGATACGAACTCAATGGTATATCCGGAATTGGATTCCGATGAGCCGGCGTCAAAAAGTCCCGTTGACCCAGACTGTGGGACCTACTTTGCACCGAAAAGCGTGCCAGGGCCCACGTCCTCCAAATTTAACAAATTTTATATGAAAACATGCCAGAACGACGCCATAAGTCTAATGGTGGTGTCAGAAATGAAATATGGAGTCCCGTGTTCAAAAATAGAATTTTACAAGTTGGAAATTACGAATTCGGACGGCCAACTTTGGCGTCGAATTCAACCAATCAAACAAGCTCACAATGAAACGAAACTGGAGGGGTAGTAAGAGGGTTATACCAGCTTCGCACAGGAACTGGTAGCACGCCAAAAGGAGCTGCGGTGGAGGAGATACAAGCTGACGAAGTTGGCCCCGTGAAACTGTCCAAATTTTATATAATTTAAATGGTCAACTTGGTGGCCGGTTTTGATGTATCAAACGATAAAATTAACGAACAAAAATTGACAGGACTGAAGGTGGATATACCGAGATTGTGACGGAATGAAGAAATCGTCGATCCAACGGTCGGATTTCCGAGAAAATGCACACGAAGTTGATGCGACGGAACACGATTCCAGCCTCGTTCCCGAGCTCGTCGCGACGGGACGTCGTGCAAAACGCACGAATCGCCTCGACGGAACGTCCCGGAGGACGGTGTCCATCAGGGGGATGCTCGTCGGAGTGGGGCGCACCCATGAGGGGGGGTCGCCGGGGTCACGGCGACCGACGGCGGTGGCGGCCACGTCCGCACGCGCGCGCGCCGTGGCTGTGCAGCTGCCATTGTGCGCTGTTGAGCGCGGGCCGGCCTGGCCGGGCACGGCGACGGCGTGGGCGGTGGCGCACGGCCTTTGCGGTGGGACATGGCGGTGTGGGTGGTGGTGATGGCTGGATGATGATGGTGGTGGTGCGGTTAATGGCCATGGCGAGATGGAGGAGGAGTGGTGATCGGTTGACGAAGTGGTTGGCTCGGGTTGTAGGGAGGTGGAAGGAGGAGGAGTTAGAGGCCGCTGGTGGTTGGCGGTGATGGCCGACCGAGCTCGGCCAGGAGGGGGTGGTCGGGCACGGCCAGGAGGAGATACGAGTGGTTGTTGATAGATGTTGCTGATGGTGTGAAGTTGTTGCATGGAAACAAAAATTGGTTTAGAGAGAGAGAGAAAGAGATATTAAATGAAAGAGAGAGTGGGGAAAAAGTGCTCCTCTCAAGGTTAGGGCCGGCCTATGTTGGCTATGAGTATGATGGAGGGAAATGGATGGTGATGATTAAATGAGGGGAATCAGTGGCTAGGAATTAATTAGCTAAAATAGGTCATTCCAATAGGGATTTAATTCAACGGAAATTTCAAATAATAATTAAAAATAGGTAGAAAGAATAATTGATATTTTTGGGCAAGAAAATATGAGGGTGTTATGATGTAGAGTAACAGAGAGGTGGGCTGGACTCGGTGGAGCCGGATTGGGTCAAAACCGGACATTGTGCCAAAATCGAATTAAAATTAGGTATCGATGATCATGGGTAAATAAGTAGCACATGGGGATTCCGATAAATGGGACACAAGTGTCGGACGGGTAGTAGGCTCAATTTGGGCCATGTCCGTAATTGGGGCTGATAGGTTTTGGTCGACAGGGTACCCACAAATCAAGTTGGAAAATGAATGTGACACCGTGGGGTGAAATAAAATCGGGTCATGTGTCAGGAAAGTTGTGCGAAGCAAATAGAGCACAAAATGGCGTGTCTGAGTAGGACACGAAGGTCATGGGTGACGAGCATCTCGAGTAGATCATGCATGAGAAGTTGGTTTCAAGAAAATAACTGGTCTTGTGCTCCTGAATTAAAAGTCACGGTAACGTGCTAATAATGATCAAGGAAAAGAGTGGAAGAATTAATTACTGATCAAATGGTCTAAATCGACCCAAAGTTCAGGGAAGCAAAAAGAGTATAAGGGAACAAGTTTGAGTGGGACACTATATACCATCATGAAGGTAATCATGTCCACTCCAAAACTCGTAAAGAAGATTTTCAGAGTTGAACCTCCCTGACACTCCAAATATCAAAGGCACGGAAAACTACACTTAGGGATAATTAAACAGAATAAATTATTTATCGAAACCAATCAATCAGAAAATAAAAAAAAATCAACCCGAAATTCAGGGTGCTCACATCCTACCCACCTTATAAAAATTTCGTCCTCGAAATTAAAATGTTCATACTCCTAGGTCAAACCCCCACAATCAAGTCCCAGAACTTAAACAAATCATACCATCAAAAGGACGGCATACAGGATCATGGCATACGGTGGTAGTGAAAGTCTCATCTAGGTATACTAGTCATGCTAAACCAAAACGGTCATAGGGTATCAAAACACACAAGCAATCTAGGGTGCTAAACGAGAAAAGATACAGAAATAACAAATCATCAAAACTGCAAGACAGTCTACCATCCTATGTGAAAACTGGTACTCATCAAAAGAATAAAGAAAGGTAACTACTAATCATCTAAAAGGGGTACTATCCCAAGAAAATCAAAATCACTAGTTAAGGAATAAAAGTCAATTGCATGGAAATCCAATCACAATATATATATATAGAGAGCGTTAGAGAGGAAAAAGCTAGCATTATGTGTATGGGGACATGTTCATATGGTTAGATAGTAGGCGTGTGTGTACGTGAATATACATGAAAGTGTGTATGAGGATTTGGATTTCAAAACAATAGCTATCCTGTTACACTACTCATGGCATATTGGTTAAACAATATACAATACGCAACTTATTTACTCATAACATGCATGGCTAACCATATACATATATAAAGAGGTAGAGATTTAGTTATGTATCTATATACATTATAACATGTATGCATAAACTCTATATATATCTATACAGGTATATGAACATAACATAGAGAGGAAATATTAGGCTTACATGGCAGTGTATACTAAGTTAGGGTGTGTGTGTCCTTGTACAGGGTATAGCTTAGTATTGAAAGGTTAAATCCAGTTTCAGTTCAGCATTTACATACAAAATCTGAAAATAAGCTAACATTTAAACCAGTGTAATATTAACATAATGCAGTCTCATATTTTAGGGTTTTGAAACATCACAACCAATCTCAACGCTCCCAATACATCCTAACATGATAGAAATGAAACCCTAACATACTATCCATACATTTATCTACGCATACAGTTCAATATTACATGTTAAATCTGAAATTGAACTAAACATTTGAAATTAATGTAAAAATGCTAACATGTATTCAGTTTTCAGGATTTTGGAGAAATTCGAATATCAAAACCAACTCAATGTTTATTACAACCTACATGTAAGAATATGAAACCTAACATAACATCCCTACATACAACAATGTACACAGCTCTTAAATATTACATTTAAAATAACAATTTGAACTAACATTTAAAATCCAGTATTAAGGGTTAATATGCACACAGTCTCAGATTTGACAAATTTAACATAACTTAACTAATTTGTCTAAAAATTGAAACCCTGTAGATATCATACATGTGCAGTTATGTAGACAAAACTAATAACATAAAATTTATATTTAAATTACGAATTTAAACTGGAAAAGCAGAGAACCAGAAATATTGGGGTTTTGAAAATTTAAACATTAACGACATATTAATATGTATTCAGATAGGTGGAAATCAAGTGTAGCATGCATAAGTGTCAGGAAAGTGTCTGCTATATATATTCATATATATATTCTCATGTCCCAATATAAAAATCAAATTCTACATCAAGACCAACATTTAGATTCCTACCAAAATTGCAAAGTAGGTGATTGATGTAACCATGACAGTTTAATTATTATTTAATACAAGAATAATAGCAAGAAAGAAATAACGATAAAATCTGTTTTGCTTATCTGTTTAAAGAAGAACCATTTTGAAACCCAGAGCTGAAATATCAAATCCAAAATAAGTCTAGCAAAAATCATTGATTCATTGTATTAAGAAGAAATTCATAGAAGAAGTTACACAAGGTTTATGAAAATAGCTAAAGCTACTCCTAAGCTAAATAATGAGAATCAAAACAAAACTAAACAATTAATAATTCTCCCTCTTTTTTTGAAGGACTGAAACAAGTAGAGAAAACATGTTCGAAAACCTTTAAGGTACAATCTGATAATCATATGCGTCTGTCCAAAATCATGGTACACTAAATCCTCGTCATACTAGTAAGCAAGGCTACGATAATCACAGAGTCCTCGACTTAGGCACATACCTCTAAAATTATGGTATTTAACATTTTTGCGATGCCGCTAGCTTGGCTGCAAAAACCTTAAATTCCCACACCCGAGAGATATATCTAAGTCAAACTATATGTCCTCACCATGCTGGCTACTATGACTGTAGAAGACTAGACTCCATAACTTAGATGACCTAGCCCATATAATTTCATCTTGACAAAAAAAAAATTAAATCAACAATGAATACCCAAAAATCAAATCAAATTTATCAACGAACTTCAAAATTCAAAATGAACAAAAATCTATCAAAATACAAACTCGGATGCAACAGCTATCATCAAGATTCAAAATTCAACAATCATACATCAAAATCAATAAATACAAACTGAAATTCAACCATAATCCATCAAAATCAAATTCAACAACAGAAAGTAAAGATAAATCAAATCAAGGAAAGAAGAGTTTTCAAATCGAGTTAAAATAAGATCCTCGAGGGTCGTCCCATGAATCTCTCAAGGGATCCTAACTGTGATTGAGTACCTTCAAAAATATATCCTATTCCTACTGCAGTCTGTAGTGGTACTCTAGTTCGAATACCACTACACAAACTCGACCTGTATGGGCCACCACTAAAAACGTGTCACGACCCGCACCCACTGTTAGGGTACGAGAACGTAACAACGCCCAGCCTACGCTAGAGTGTCGGCGGTAGAACGCTGTCCCAGGTCTCAATGCATCTAACAGTATAAGACTAAACAGTTTATACTCCCCGAATGGGGGTGACATAGCAGAATGTAAACTCAATCACAACTAAGGAAGAAAAAGTACGAAAAGATATAAAACTCAAATAAAATACAGAAGATCAGAAGAGACTAAGTGTCTACGATACAAACTCAGAATACATCTCAGAACCCAATACAATAATCAATAAATATAACTCAAGACGACTGAAAATAAACTATAAGTAAAACCCTAGCTATCTATACAACCTCTACTGTCTCCTCTAGGCTAGCAGGCAACCTCCAGGCTATCTGTAAAATTTATCAACAGGTCCAGTCAGGACTGGAGCGAGCACAATACATCTCAACAAGTCATAGCAGGAAAGAAAATGTAATCATGCTAGAGAATAAAATACAGGATCTGAAGAATAGTATAATGTAAAAAAGAGACTGTAAGTAAATATCTACGATATATATAAAGAGAGACAGTGCTAGTGATTCAGAGTACTGCATAAACATGTGAATGGCTAAGGACTGATTCATGATTACACTACTTAGAATTGATTCATGATTACACTACTTGGATTTATTCACATGTTCATTTATACTCCCCCATCCCCCAATCAATACACAAGAATCCATTCATGTTACGTTAAGATTCATGATTATACTACGTTGTCCATAAAGGATGATTCATGAATTGATTCGTGAAGGCTCGGTGATCATGAGGGTACATGAGTAACTAGCTGATTCCCGAAGATTCATGATAATAGAAGCATAAGATACGTGATGTAAGTGAAACACACATGAGACAAAAGTATCTGATGCTCCCGAGAGGGATAACATCTCATGAAGGATCCATATAGTACAATCCGTGTTCCAACGTGTCAGCATCAAGTAAGATAGTCTAAAGCAGGAAATATAATCCTAAATATGATATGAAATGATCAAGAATGTACGCCTGATAACCTGAACAGCTGATAAGTATAGGGGGTCCAACTGAAGCTACAGAGTCCTATTAAAGCAATACAGGTTACAAGGTATTCAAGTTGTAATAAATAAATCTCTACAAACAATCTATATTATCCTAGGTTCTTCTAGGTAAAACAACTCTATGTCAACTCCGGTCAATAATCTAGTCAAACTAGGTCAAGTGTTGACTTACAGTTGACTTTGGGTCAACTGGTCAACTCTGGTCAAACATGGTCAATTCTAGTCTAATTATTAAAGATATAAAGTGTACTTCGTTATTCGTACGTCGAAACTTACGACACGCAAATCGAGATAAGATCAATGGTAAGGTTGATAATCTTATTATAGTGATCACGTGTTGATCTTGTCAATTTCAGCGATGTGAGATCACTGGAATTGACTGATCTCAGTTTCGTTGTACTAATCCCGAAATACGAACATTATAAGAATTAATTATTAATAAATTATAAAAAGGTTAAACTCAGAGAAATTATCAACAAACATTGTCGGACGATAAATAAACATCGCCAACATGTCCAAAATGGTTAAATTAGCTAGATAGCCTATCCATCGGTCCAATTTGGACACAAGGGTAAAAAGGTAATTTTGGCCAAAATGGTGTCCGTGTCGGATCCGTTTTGCACCAAAAAATGCAAAAATAAGTCTATAAAATATAACAAATTATATGTCTTCGAAACCAGAATGACGATACGAACCCAACGGTATCTCCAGAATTGGATTCCGTTGACCCGATCTCAATTTGGCCCGTTGACCAGAACTTGGAATTCCGGTTTTGCACGGAAATGCGTACCGGAGCCAAAGTTCTCAAAACTCAGCAAATTATATGTCAACGAGTCCAGAATGACGATACGAACTCAACGGTATATCCGAAATTGGATTCCGATGAGCCGATCTCAAAATGACCCGTTGACCCGGATATTGGTATCGACTTGCACCGAAATGCATGTCCGATCCATGTCCACCAAAACCTAACAAATTATTGTCAACGACCAGAATGACGATACGAACTCAATGGTATATCCGAATTGGATTCCGATGAGTCGATCTCAAAATGACCCGTTGACCCGGATATTGGTATCCGACTTGCACCGAAATGTGTCCGATCCAATGTCCACCAAAACCTAGCAAATTATATGTCAACGAGTCAGAATGACGATACGAACTCAACGGTATATCCGGAATTGGATTTGATGAGCCGGCGTCAAAAAGTCCCATTGACCCGGACTGTGGGACCCACTTTGCACCGAAAAGCGTGCCAGGGCCCATGTCCTCCAAATCTAACAAATTTTATATAAAAATATGCCAGAACGACGCCACAAGTCTAATGGTGGTGTCAGAAATGAAATCTGGAGTCCCGTGTTCAAAAATGGAATTTTATAAGTTGGAAATTACGAATTCGGACGGCAACTTTGGCGTCGAATTCAACCAATCAAACAAGCTCACAATGAAACGAAACTGGAGGGATAGTAAGAGGGTTATACCAGCTTCGCACAGGAACTGGTAGCACGCCAAAAGGCCTGCGTAGGGAGGAGATACAAGACGAAGTTGGCCCCGCAAAATGTCCAAATTTTGTACAATTTAAACGGTCAACTTGGTGGCCGTTTTGATGTATCAAACGATAAAATTAACGGACAAAAATTGATAGGAAGGTGGATATACCGAGATTGTGACGGAGCGAAGAAATTGCCGATCCAACGGTCGAGTTTTCGGAAAATGCGCACGAAGTTGCTGCGACGGAACGCGATTCCAGCCTCGTTCCGAGCTCATCACGACGGGACGTACAAAACGCACGAATCGCCTGACGGCGCATCCCGGAGGACGGTGGCCGTCAGGGGGCTGCTCGTCGGAGTGGAGCGCCCATGGAGGGGGTCGTCGGGGTCACGGCGGCCGACGGCGGCGGCGGCCACGCCCGCACGCGCGCGCGCCATGGCTGTGCTGCTGCCGTTGTGCGCTGTTGAGCGCGGGCCGGCCTGGCCGGGCACGGCAACGGCGTGGGTGGTGGCGCACGCCATGGCGGCGGGTTACGATGGTATGGGTGGTGATGGCTGGATGATGATGGTGGTGGTGCGGTTAATGGCCATGGCGAGATGGAGGAGGAGTGGTGATCGGTTGACGAAGTGGTTGGCTCGGGTTGTAGGGAGGAGGAAGGAGGAGGAGTTGGAGGCCGCTGGTGGTTGGCGGTGATGGCCGGCCGAGCTCGGCCAGGAGGGGGTGGTCGGGCTCGTCCAGGAGGAGATACGAGTGGTTGTTGATAGATGTTGCTGATGGTGTGAAGTTGTTGCATGGAAACAAAAATTGGTTTAGAGAGAGAGAGAAAGAGATATTAAATGAGAGAGAAGTGGGGAAAAAGTGCTCCTCTCAAAGTTAGGGCCGACCTATGTTGGCTGTGAGTGGGATGGAGGGAAATGGATGGTGATGATTAAATGAGGGGAATCAATGGCTAGGAATTAATTAGCTAAAATGGGTCATTCAATAGGGATTTAATTCAACGAAAATTTCCAATAATAAAAAATAGGTAGAAAGAATAATTGAAATTTTTAGGCAAGAAAATATGAGGGTGTTATGATGGAGAGTAACACGGAGCTGGGCTGGACTCGGTGGAGCCGATTGGGTCAAAACCGGACATTGTGAAAAAATCGAATTAAAATTAGGTATCGATGATCATGGGTAAATAAGTAGCACATGGAGATTCCGATAAATGGTCACAAGTATCGGACGGGTAGTAGGCTCAATGTGGGCCATGTCCATAATTGGGGCTGACAGGTTTTGGTCGACAGGGTACCCAAATCAATTTGGAAAATAATGTGACACCGTGGGGTGGAAAAAAATGGGTCACGTGTCAGAAAGTGTGCGAAGCAAATGGAGCACAAAATGGCGTGTCTGAGTGGGACATGAAGGTCAGGGGTGACGAGCGTCTCGAGTAGATCATGCATGAGAAGTTGGTTTCAAGAAAATAACTGGTCTTGTGCTCCTGAATTAAAAGTCACGGTAACGTGCTAATAATGATCAAGGAAAAGAGTGGGAGAATTAATTAATGATCAAATGGTCTAAATCGACTCGAAGTTCAGCGAAGCAAAAAGAGTAAAAGGAACAATTTTGAGTGGGACACTATATACCATCATGAAGGTAATCCTGTCCATCCAAAACTCGTAAAGAAGATTTCCAGAGTTGAACCTCCCTGACACTCCAAATATCAAAGGCACGGAAAAGTACACTTAGGGATATTAAACAGAATAAATTATTTATCGAAACCAATCAATCAGAAAATAAAATAAAATAAAAAAAATTAACCCGAAATTCAGGGTGCTTACAAATGTCTCTTTTTCTTCTGACATACCTCTATGAGGGATGCCATCATCATGTCTTTACCTCCGTCGTAAAAACGATCGAGGAAGAGGCATGTCAAGTCATCAAAGAGGATATGGAGTTGTCAGGGAGACTGCAGTACCAGTCGTAAGCCACTCCTTTCAATGCCCCGACAAACAGGCTGGTGAGTAGTACGTCTTCCTTCGGGAGATGTCCCGTTTGAGACTGGAAGTACGTCAGATAACGATGTGGAGAGTCCTTTCCATCATATGGCGTCAACTTTTGTGGTTTATACTTGGGAGGATGGTCCACTTTGTTCCATTCGAGGGGGTATGGTTGCGGGATCCCCATCTTATGGCGCTCCTCTGTCTTTTCTTTGACTCGAAGCGTTCATGCAGGTCTCTGATCATCTCAACCATGTCTTCCGTGGAGCTGGGAGTCGGAGAAGGTGGAACAGTCTGGAGTTGTACATTTGAAGGTTCCGATACCCGAGGTGCTTGCGGCAATCGATATTCAAGGATGCCCGCTGAAGGGGCACACTTGATTTCCCATTGGCTCATGGGTCAGGATTAGTGGAAGGTGCCCTGGCCAAAGCTGACCGTATCTCAAATACTGCTTGAGTCAGTGTTTGCATGGAGGCAAAGAGGGTTTTGAGTCCCCCCTCCAAAGTATCCATGCGTTGAACGAGGTCTGCTAGTGGAGCATCAAACTCCGTATCACTACCTCCTGTCATGTATACTGTCATGACGTGACTGGAAGTGGATGGATCGGTTGAAGCTTCACTCTCAGCCTCGCTCTCTTGTAGAAGAGTCGCTTCTCCTGGAGTTTCATCCTGGCTACCCCCATTTATGCTCTAGAGGATATCCTCGTCTTCGGGAGGAGCATCAACAAGGGCCTGACTACCCGAGCTTCCTCTGAGATCTTCTTCCTCCCCTGGGTGCCTTCAAAACTCCTGAGGACGGGACAGTCACCTTGGTCTTCCTCGGCTGGCTTTGGATGAGGACGAGGTCGAGGAGTTGTTAGTCGCCTTTCAGATTGATGAGGAGTTAGAGACTACGTTGCAAGAAGAACCTTTAGTTTTGGCTCCTCTTCAATAGACACCTTCTTCCTGAGGCGACGTTGGAGGGGTGCTGATGATTGTAGCCGCTGGAACACAGACTGCCTTTGTAGTGGGACTGTTTTGCAACAACAGTTGATGGTGACCACAGCACAGGTGTGCCCTGTGAGGGGCGCAATGTGCTTGTCAGTCGACTCTCCTGATGGCGTTTGTGAATGATCATATTACGCAAATTGTTAGGGGAGAGTGCCACCTTCACACCTCCATCAGCGCATGGCAAGGCCAAGTGTCGGGGTGGTCGAGTGAATGCTACACCCTCTGATCCATCACAAAAGATGTACCCAGATCAGTAGTGGGGGAGCAACATTTAGGATAGCTTGAACCAGCCTCAGACGTATAACCAATATAGGCGTGGGGGTTCAAGACCACAGAGATTGCCTCTAACGACTTGGTTGAAGGTGCAGCGGATGCGCCCAAGTGGAACGAGGTCTTTGAAGGTTGGCTCGTTCGCGGTACAGAAGCACCCGAGTCAACCTTGTACAGTTTGCCATCGGCAGCGGCATGAATGTGAGCGTATGACTCTGACTTACTGTCAGCATAGCACGTTCGAGGCGCGTGGCTCATGCTGTCTTAGACATCTTCGTACCATCCTGGGATGCATAGTACTCAGAGTCCAAATTATCCTCACCACGACAGCGAGTGAGTCTATCAAAGACATAAGCCTTCTGCAGCGTATCAGAGTTAATGCACAGGGTGTTAGCTGCGCCCCTGCTCCGTCGACGCATCTTTCTTGACTGAGAAGGAGATGGTTGGGGAATGTGGTCTGTACCGTATTTTTCCGAGAGATGCTGCATCCGTGGGCACATCCTGGCTGCTGAGGACGTCAGCGGGAAGGGTAGGTGTAGAGCCTAAAAATCAAGTTGCGCCTTCAATATACTGATCAGTGATCAAGTTGTGCCACAAAAATCAAGTTGTGCCACTGATATGAAGCTTAGAGAACAGACTGCGCCACCGATCAGACTGCGCCACCGATCAGATTGCGTCCAATATCAGACTGCGCCCAATCTTTTTGTGCCAAATCTACGTGGCATCTGACACTTAATGGTCATCATTACCTGACCATACTGATGACTGACAAACAGTGAACGAGGAAAATCTCTTCGAATCCCGTGAATTGT
>JANAVB010039620.1:9997109-10051160 GCA_029216955.1 Iris pallida
GTTGATAGTCTTGAAATGGTATCCATGTTTGCATGTCCTAGTCTCATACGCCACAGCCAATTTTTATCTTGGTTGACTACTAGCCACTTACCTGTACTGCTAGTACTTTCTAAAAAGAAAACATATATTAGCTGATTCCTTCATAGGCAGGATCATCAGTGGACGTATCATATATAGAAAATTTGTCTTTAACAAAATTAATAGCATAACCATCGTCAGCAAGACGACTGATGCTTAACAGGTTATGTTTTAATTCTGTTACAAGACAAATGTCTTTTATTTCTGGATAGGGGACATTCCAACAATACCATTACCTATAATATATCTCTCAAATTATTTTCGAATGAGATATCCTTTTTCTTTTTATCGATAGCATCGCAAATAAAGATGTGTCACCTGTCATGTGACATCCCTATCAAAGATCTATTTGCTTCTAGTATGAGAGGGTTTGCCTACCTACAAGATGAGTAGATGTGACCTTTGGTACCCATTTTTTGAGGGTCCAGCATTGTTAGTTTTGGGTACCCATGTGTAATTATTCATGTACTAACTTTCTAATTCTACAATACTGTGATATATGTCCGTGTTGACCACAGTATGCAGATAATTCTAGAGTGAGTGTCCTTTGACTTAGTACAGACATGAGTCTTTTGTGTCTGGCACGGATACTTGTAAGTGAAAGGATGATTGTATGGAACATGTTGCTGCGTGCTTTCTTTGATTGTGTCCTATTTGGTATATATTGTGTATTAGGACATCATAGGCAGTACAATATGAGCAACATGTTTGCCTAATTTTATTTCTAACTTTTTAGAGATTGAACAAGCTGCTACATGTTTCTCATTCATGTCTTTCAGCCTTTGTTCAGTATCGATTCTTAATCTCTTTTCAGAATCATATAGAAGAAGCACTTTTGTATAGACATTTTCTCTCTGATCAACTGTGCATTGAGCTTCATGAAGACTTAGCTTAATATTAGTCAATTCTTCTGTGTTACTCATGGTAGATATCTCCTTTATTTTTTGTAATTAGACAATCTAGCCACTCTGGCTATGTATGCTTTATCTCTTTTCGAGATTGCTTATACTTGTCTAACACACTTTTGTGTTCGTCAAATAAGTCTAAAAGATAAGAGAGTTCATCAAAAGTAAAATCATCATATAGAGGATTGTTTGATACCTGATAAAATTCCATTAAGCATACATTTGCTGAACTTTGTGTCTTTCTTTCTTTTCGGATTCACTGGCCTTGCTTTCATGCAGATACTGGTATTTCTATACTTTCGACCAGTTGTTGACTTTCTGCTTGATCGGTCATATCGACTGCTTTTCTTAGCTACTGGGCAGTCCTTAATATGCCCAGTCCTTTTGCATCAATAATATATAGTTTCTTCTTAATTTCTTTCTTGGATGTCTTTCTTCTTTCGGTTTGATTTCTCAAACCTAAAGAACTTTCTAAAGTTTTTGACCAGTATGGCTTGTTCATCACCATCTGACTCTTCATCATCCGTATCTTCACTAGAGAATCTTTTAGCATATACTTTGAAGGCGATAGGTTTTTCTTTTAGGATTGCATCTTCAAAGTCTTGTAGGTCAAGCTAATGAGTCATGAGTTTACCTATAAGCCTCTAGTGACATTGTGGTGAGATCATTTTCTTCAATAGTTGTTGTAGCCTTCAGGTTCCAATTCTTGTAGTCCCCTGAGTAACTTCCTCAACTTTTCATGGTTACTATAATCTTTACCAAGAGAAGATAGAGGATTAGTTATATCTAGAAACATGTGAACATTTGTGTGATTAATTCATTTGACTTCATCTTGAAGGCCTCATACTCTTGTTTAGTCTGCTGATCTTGGATTCCTTCACTTGTGAAGTTCCTTTATGAGTTACCTAAAAAATTTCCAGATCTCGTACGAAAAGACACATATAGATACTCTATTGAACTCAGTCTTATCAGTAGCACAGAATAGTGCATTGATCGCTCTTACGTCAAGACTGACTTCTGTCTTTTCTAAATCTGTATATCTATCATGTGGCTTATTGTCACGCCCTAGTACCGAAATACGGGGACGGACGTCAGCCAGCTACACCGTATAAGGTATGAATACGTCATATGGATATTACGGTTGTCAATCTTGTTGGGTCCTAGCATGCAATCAATCTCTGGCCTAAATCCGACCTCATATCCACAGGCAATAATAATGAAATCATAGGCAAGAGAGAAAATCATATGGACAGCAGGAAATACTCATATGATAATTAGAAAATCTACAGTACAGGATAAAAATGTAGACGAGTACACCTTCCCACAGTTCCTAGCATGGTTTAGAACTAAAGCACATCTTCCAAGTCAAGTCTGGAAGATCCACAGGGTCGGTCACTAGTAATCTGGGAACAATCCAGGGTTGGCCAGGCCAACTGTAGCAAGTACCAGAAAGGAAGGCTCAAGGACGGGCAAAAAAAAGACCATGATAAAATATAAAGCAGAACATATATGAACAATAAATGAGGGTAAGAATCGTACGGTACCAACGCACGATAACAATCCACAACTAATGTAGCTAAATAACAAACAATCATCACAACCACCCTAACATCCAATACCTGCACCGTCAACTGGAACTCAATATCAGTCGATTGTGCAAAACAAGACAAATAATTTAGGAGAATAAGAGGACACTCAAACGCCTACGGCTTTCTACGTGGAGGTTGGGTTACCCCAACAATGTAAGATATAGGAATCCTCAAATCGTGTCATCCCAACAGGGCTAGCGGGGCCAAGTATAACAAGCAAGAAGAGCACCGATCCCTCGTAAGGCCACCGTACGAGCAAGAGAAGTACATAGTACATAATAGTAGTCGGATATTGCCATCCACTATTGCGAACGGTAACAATACGTGGCGGCCAGCCTGCAAGTCATAACTAATATTTGGAATGAGGCTAGTATTGCACGATCTCGAGATTCTGTTCCCTCCTAATGCTTCTAGTAGTTTAAGTTACCTAGATTATCCCTACGATTATCCGAAATCACATACCGTAGTCACATGATCATCCTCTTAGATGTCATACCTCAGTACGGGAAGGCTGAGTTAGAATTTACTTCGGCACCTATAGTCCCAGTTGTGATTACTTCTCAGTATTATGCAACAAGCAAGCAAGCAATCCAGACCACGCTAAGAATACAGTCCAACTACCAAGGTACCCGTACAGGTAATCATATCATATAGCTAGAATAACAGGATGGCATCACAATGCCATATAATCATGGAAGTAGCACCTCAAAGTGCCAATAGACAAGGAGTACCGCACTGCAAAATCAGGGCCAGTACCTCAAAGGGTAAGCTGGACTTATAACATGGATACAAGTAGTTATGTCAGGAAGAAGGACAAATCTGTCAATCATAAGAAGTTATCTGCCCACATCGTGGCATGGATAGCAGGTCAGGTACATGGTCAAGATCTCTACTAGAATAGCATCTTAAGTACATATGGAAGCCTACAGCTCAAATCATCAAGTCGGTCTATCCACCGAATCAATCTATCGGTAATCTCCTATTTACTATAGAATAAATATCATGTCAGGAAAGACGATCAATGTTGCTCACCTTCCCGAATTTTTTTGAAATATTTTTTATTATTTATTTGATTTAAATGGTGATTTTAGAATTTTATAAATAATTATTTAGTTAATTATTACGGTAGTTGACTTTAGCCATGGTTGAGTTTTGAAGTACCAGACGACTAGGAATCATGGCACGGATAGTGCAGTGGCGTGTCTTGACTAGTGTATTAGCCATACCAGGGAAGGTTGAGCCATAGTGATGTCCTAACTAGGAAACCAGGCTAAGTTGTGACATGAGCCTACAAATAATCTAATTTTTAACTATTATTATATTGTTGACTTGTAGGAGACCCGGCTGTACCAATTTAGTCCGAACTAGACCCAAACCAAACCAGAACCTGGGTTGGCATGTAGTGAGACCAAATACACTCATGTAAACATATTTCAAGTAGATGCAATGCCTATTATTGGTTATTGTATTTTGTTATTATTATTATTATTATTATTATTATTATTATTATTATAATAGATATATTTTATTGACTATTTTGTGTTTTTAGAAAATAAGATATTGTTATATATATAAAAATACTTATATAAATAGATCCTACACTAGAAAAGTGTTAGGATTTTAGATTTTATTGGGTATTTATTTAGATATATAAATATAGAGATGCATATATATATATATATATATATATATATATATATATATATATATATATATATATATATATATATATATAAATATATATATATATATATATATATATATATATAATTTGTGTGTGTGTGTGTGTGTGTGTTTAAATATTAGAAATAAGAGAAAACAAATTGGGCGGGTACTGTTCACGTGAACAGTACCCATACATAGCCCGACCCCTATGAGCGGAAGAAGGTTTAATTTTTCTCTTAACCAAATTCAAACCATACTAAACCGAATCAAATGCAATCTTTTGCATTTCAATCTAAGATCGAATCTCCCTTAGATTGACCTAAATACAGGCCAAATCCCAGTTTAAATCACGAAAAATATGAATTCACATCAAGCTATAGGAATCGAGTCTGTTGCATATATTTCTATACATCCTATAATATTTTTCGAATACCAAAACTTGAATACAAACCCTAACCTAACAACCCCCACTCGAGATCGCCTCCTAACATACCTGGAGGATGCTTGCCATCCTTGCGTGCCCTCCCAGCCGCCTGCAGCCGTCACGAGATCGCTGGAGGCAGCCAGCGCTGCCCATGGCCGACAGCATGACAGGGGAAGCCCTGTTTTAAATTTGACCAAGCACTGTTCAGCTTTCGAAGACAGTTCTGAGATTTGGACTTTATGGCTTACCAGATTACAGTATATTTTTGATTCTTCGTGCTACCACCAGGCAAGATACCTTGCCTTCCTCTATAGTTTAATTTTATGTTTATAGTTTTCAAGTTGTTATTGTATTATCATTAGATACTCTATTTGCTATAGATCTTGTATGTTATCAATAGCTTTCTAGTTGACTTGATTTATCTATTTTCTACATACTATGTTCACCGGTTTAATGTCTTGCTTGACTAGATAGTATAGTTATACTGGACTTGTTCACATCATAGTTCATGCTAGAGTGGTCCTTATCTGCGTCTTGACTGAGTTATACCGTGTCATCACCTGTATCCTGACTGGATCGTGTCCACAAGTATGTGTAATTGAACTGCTATTCCTGTATCATTTCCACAACCTGCGAGTCCACAATCGGGGCGAGGGTTGATCCCGTTTGCACCTGCGAGTCCATACTCGGGACGAAGGTGTTTGTCTTGATCTGTTTGCACCTGCGAGTCCACACTCGGGACGAGGGTGTCTGTCATGAACTAATCTGCGAGTCCACACTCGGGGCGAGGGTTAGTGATTAGTTCAAACCTGCGAGTCCACACTCGGGGCTTGGGTTTGGTATTCCATTGATATCTTCTTTACTTGTTCTTCTTGCAGTTCATTTATGCGTAGTTGATCCCGTATCCATGTTCATAGTTACCTGTCAGTAGCCACTTGTCAGTTTCCGTCTCGTTTCATGTTTATAGCCTGTTTATACTCTTATGCATGATTAAACTGCTAGATAGGCATATTTTTATGTATCTTGCTATGTCCCCCTGAGGACTTGATGATCTCTTCAGGTTTAGTGATTACGTGGAGTTAGTTAGCAGTTTTGGAAGGTGGATGATTATGACACTTGGGAGTTTCAGATTACGATATGTCTTTCATGATTCCGATATTTGTCAGTGATATTACATTGTTATCCTTTCATGCTTTACATATCCTGCTTATTGATTCAGTTTAGAGACGCTAGTTATATTTCTTGGAGTCTTATCCGACATATATGCTAGTGAGCTGCAGACCATGACCCATACTTTTCCATTCATGTTTCATATTCTTATGGTGGATTGAGATATAGATTTACCTTGTCGTGATTTGGCAGTTTATCATGCTCTTGATAGCGTCTACGTATTCGAGTCGGGCTGGAGTTTGCTCGATACGTAGCTGGCTTGCTCACGAGCTCGCGTCCGAAAAGAGGGTACGGGTCGTGACAAGTTTTTTGGTAGCCCATGTGGGTCAGAGCATATCGTATCGGTTACGTAACTGTACTGATACGAGCCTGCGACTATGACTGAACTATTAGAAATCTTAATCCACTCTGCCTTGAAAATTCTCCTAGAAAATTTCTCTACGTCCTTGAAATTTCATATTTGTTCTCGATATTCTTCCTTGCCCTCCCGTACCCTTGATTCTCGTCCCATCCTATTTCGGGGTGACAAATGATCATGCTGTCTAGAATTCATCAGAAATTTTTAAGTTATAGTATAATATTGCTTGACTATCGAATATTTGGTTATTTATAGATATGAGAATTATAGATGCCATATGCCCTAGATAGCTGCTGGTAGTGAGTTTTACAACTAGTTGGGAGGTTATAAAAGTTTCTAGTCATTGGTACTTGAAGGAGTAGTATGACCCAAGGTGGGTAGAAGTCCTCGAAGTATTCAGAGTTATAAAATGGCTAGAGAAGGTTATAGAATATTTTTGAGAAATTAAATTTGAGGAGATTAAGCTAATAGTAGACTTTGAATATTAAGGAATAGTTATGAATTAGAATTTCGAGGACGAAATTATTTTTAAGGTGGGTAGATTTGTTGGTCCCCTTTCCGGAATTTTTTTGAAATATTTTTTTATTATTTATTTGATTTAAATGGTGATTTTAGAATTTTATAAAAAATTACTTATTTAACTATTACGGTAGTTGACTTTAGCCATGGTTGAGTTTTGAAGCACCAGACGACTAGGAATCATGGCACGGATAGTGTAGTGGCGTGTCTTGACTAGCGTATTAGCCATGCCAGGGAAGGTTAAGCCATAGTGATGCCCTAACTAGGAAAACCAGACTAAGTTGTGACATGATCCTACAAATAATCTAATTTTTAACTATTATTATATTGTTGACTTGTAGGAGACCCGGCTGCACCAATTTAGTTCGAACTGGACCTAAACCAAGCCAGAACCCGGGTAGGCATGTAGTGAGACCAAATACACTCATGTAGACATATTTCAAGTAGATGCAATGCCTATTATTGGTTATTGTATTTTGTTATTATTATTATTATTATTATTATTATTATTATTATTATTATAATTATTATAGATATTTTTATTGACTATTTTGTGTTTTTAGAAAATAAGATATTGTTATATATATGAAAATACTTATATAAATAGATCCTACACTAGAAAAGTGTTAGGATTTTAGATTTATTGGGTATTTATTTAAATATGTAAATATAGAGAAAACAAATTAGATTTTATTGGGTATTTTATTGTTATATATATATATATATAAAATATATATATATATATATATATATAAGAGAAAACAAATTGGGCGGGTACTGTTCACGTGAACAGTACCCATACATAGCCCGACCCCTGTGAGCGAATGAAGGTTTAAATTTGCTCTTAACCAAATTCAAACCATACTAAACCGAATCAAAAGCAATCTTTTGCATTTCAATCTAGGATCGAATCTCCCTTAGATTGACCTAAATACAGGGTAAATCCTAGTTTAAATCACGAAAAATATGAATTCACATCAAGCTATAGGAATCGAGTTTGTTGCATATATTTCTACGCATCCTATAATATTTTCCGAACACCAAAACCCGAATACAAACCCTAACCTAACAACCCCCACTCGAGATCACCTCCTGACCTACCTGGAGGATGCCTGCCATCCTTGCGCGCCCTCCCAGCCGCCTGCAGCCGTCGTGAGATCGCTGGAGGCAGCCAGCGTTGTCCATGGCCGACAGCAAGACAGGGAAAGCCCTGTTTTAAATTCGACCAAGCATTGTTCAACTTTCGGATACAGTTGTGAGATTTGGACTTTATGGCTTACCAGATGACAGTATATTGTCGATTCTTTGTGCTACCACCAAACAAGATACCTTGCCTTTCTTTACAGTTTAATTTTATGTTTATAGTTTTTATATTGTTATTGTATTATCATTAGATACTCTATTTGCTATAGATCTTGTATGTTATCAATAGCTTTCTAGTTGACTTGATTTATCTATTTTCTACAAACTATGTTCACCGGTTTATTGTCTTAATTGACTTGATAGTATAGTTATACTGGACTTGTTCACATCATAGTTCATGCTAGAGTGGTCCTTATCTGTGTCTTGACTGAGTTATACCGTGTCGTCACCTTTATCCTGACTGGGTCGTGTCCACAAGTATGTGTAATTGAACTGCTATTCCTGTATCGTTTCCATAACCTGCGAGTCTATAATCGGGGCAAGGGTTGACCGTTTGCACCTGCGAGTCCATACTCGGGGCGAGGGTGTTTGTCTTGATCTGTTTGCACCTGTGAGTCCACACTCGGGGCGAGGGTGTCTGTCGTGAACTAACCGGCGAGTCCACACTCGGGGCGAGGGTTAGTGATTAGTTCAAACCTGTGAGTCCATACTCGGGGCGAGGGTTAGTGATTAGTTTAAACCTGCGAGTCCACACTCGGGGCGAGGGTTTGGTATTCCATTGATCTCTTGTTTACTTGTTCTTCTTGCATTTCATTTATGCGTAGTTGATCCCGTATCTGTGTTCATAGTTACCTGTAGTAGCCACTTGTCAGTTTTTATCTCGTTTCATGTTTATAGCCTATTTATACTCTTATGCATGATTAAACTGCTAGATAGGCATATTTTTATGTATCTTGCTATGTCCCCTGAGGACTTGATGATCTCTTCAGGTTTAGTGACTACGTGGAGTTAGTTAGCAGTTCTGAATGGCGGATGATTATGACACTTGGGAGTTTCAGATGATTACGATATTTTTTGAATGATTCAGGTATTTGTCAGTGATATTACATTGTTATCCTTTTATGCTTTACATATCATGCTTATTGATTCAGTTTAGAGACTCTAGTTATATTCCTTGGAGTCTTATCGGACATATATGCTAGTGGGTTGTAGACCATGGCCCATACTTGTCCATTCATGTTTTATATTCTTATGGTGGATTGAGATATAGATTTACCTTGTCGTGATTTGGCAGTTTATCATGCTCTTGACAGCGTTTACGTATTCGAGTCGGGCTGGAGTCCGCTCGATACGTAGCTGGCTTGCTCACGAGCTCGCTTCCGAAAAGCAGTTGCGTGACAATCACCAGATACTAAGCTAATCCCTATAATCAATACTAGGCCCTCTGGCTCACAAGAATCCTCTGAATCAATGATCACAAGCTACCAGCAAACAAGTCTCACAACTATTAAGATATAGAAATCAAACCAGGTTTTAGGAGTTTCGGAAATCGAGTAAAAATTATGTAATGATGCCCTCTATATTCTCCTCGTTCCGCAAAACACTCGCACAATCATCAAAATCCAGGAATCCAAATAGTCATATCTGATCAGAATAAACGTCATCTAAAAAGAAATGGCAACACTATCTAAGAGTCCACATGAGTCTATCAAATCAATATCACGGGAATCATACTCCATATAATACTCAATCCTCAGACATATCCAAGTTCACAATCCCGATACACAGGACAACTGTCTGCCCCATCTAGCTAGACTAGGGTAACTCCTAGAATGAATGGTCAGGGGACAAGAATATATTAATTAATGCCTCCAGAAAAATGGCAAGGATTGCATGAACCGCTCTGGAGCAGATCCACAACCCTTAAACCAAACAAGGACCAGCATTGCAGACCGTCCACCGAGTGGAACCGTGCTTCTCATGCTATCTTACAGACAAGACAGGTCAAGTAGTTAGGCGACTAATCTAGTCATGAGTCTACCTAGCAGGTACTGGAATCAGGTAAACTATACTACAATAAATGTGCATGTGTCTGGTTCCGCAAACCAAAGGAACGGTTCTGCCCAAATCTTCGAACCAAATTCTCGATCGAAAATTCTGGAAAAATTCAACAGAGCCTTCTTTGTATTCTGGACGGGAGCTCCCAGCGAATTGGGGCTAAATCTACTCGGCACAACCCGCCGCAGAATCGCAAACCGAGAACACTAAGACCCGGTTTCTAGCACCACTACAATGCATACTGGAAACCAAACCGTAGCCGAGAACACTAAGTCTCGGCCTCCAGCAGTGCTACGATACGTACTGGGCGCCAAGCCAATACATGCAATAAAAACTGCCATGCAGTACGCATCACAGACCCAGAGTCATGCCCAATCCACAAGCATGGTCATAGAAACAGTTAGCCAAGCCGTTACCCAACCACGAGTCAGACACAAGGTATATGGGGACAATCCATACATGTGAGTCATATTCATGTCCACGGAGGTGTCGATGACCCATCCGAGTTGTCCGATACGGTCAAAACCCGGTATCGAACCAAGCTATCCTAGGTTATCATCATGGCAGTTCTACTACTATGCTACACTACTCACAGTTATACATTTACAATTATAAATGAATTAAATACAATAAAATTCAGGAGAGAGGGCAAGAGCCGTCGATAAGCAAGGGATACTTGCCTAGAGGGCTCGGCTACGTAAGCAAGTCTTCGGCGATCGGGATCCAGATAGCACGTCCATCGAGGCCCTCGGAACACAAAATAAACAATCATTAGATTAAATAATAAAATAATAACAAGAAGCAGCTATACCGTATAGTTTCTACAAGCGCTACAGGGATCTGGCACGAAAATTGAGACACACGGATCGATACGGACACACAAACCGAGACATGTATGTATATCGAGACACGTACGAGAATCGAAATGATACGAAGATCGAGGCAAGCGAGAAACATAACGTGCACGTAAATCGAGACGTGTACATAGATCGATTATAACACCCAGTTTCTAAAATAAGGGTAATTTTGAAATTTTGTATTTTTAATTTATCTAATTATGATATTTAAATAATAATATGATTTTTGGTAATTTTTAATCATTTTAAAACTATTTAAATATCATGACTTGTGATTTTGATGTACAGCTAGTGAAACCGTAGAGACTGTCTGCCCTAGAGCCTAGCCATGTAATTAGGGTGTTTTATTTATTATTTTTAGTCTAGGGGTAATTTGTTCATTTTGACTTTTTAGAATTATTGATTTATTGAATGGATTGACGATTGTTGATTTGACTTATACTAGTTGTGACTTAAGAGATTAACCTAGATGTTGACTCTAGTTAAGGTGACTTGATTAGCATGGTCTCATCCTAGTCTAACTTAAGTCAACCTAAGTTAGTCATGTAGGAATCAAGACTTGAATAGAAGGCTTAGTGATTTGGTCCATAGGCTTGAGACTTAGAATTTGGTTCAATGACTAGTGCAAATAGGTCCATAGCCTATTAGACTCAACCCTAACCCTAAATATCACTTTATGACCAGCCACCTAGGGCTATTCTCCCTATAAATAATCTTTTCATTTGTTGTTCTTGCCTCTTTATTGAGATTTCAACATTTTGGAGAAAGAGGTAATGTCATTTCTTCCCCAATCCCTAGATTCTTCATTTTAATTCCTTTTCCACTCTAGTATTTTGCATTAGTTCCTAATCCAGCTCTATTTCATGTCCATGGAGAGAAATCTCAGGTTTGAACCAAATTGGAGCATTTGGCTATCAAGGAGAACACCCCATTTGAGGCTTTTCCTTGCAAATTGCACCTATAGGTAAAATCCCTTAAATTGATTTAGTATTCCGTTTTCTTTGCATATTAGGCTAGCCCTAGGCGTCCCCTAGCTATCCCTAGAGTTTGGGTGGATTTTGTGTCCGTTTGGTGTCCGTATCGGACATGTATCATGGTGTATGTGCATGTGTTTGATGAAATGCCTCTAAGGATTTTATTTTCGATTTTTGTAAAACTAATTATATGAATTTGTAGATCTAAATGTGTATACTAACTTTTGTGAAGACTGATGTGGTTTTTGTGTCGATTTTGTGTCAAAATTGGGTACGGACACGCTGCACGACACGCGTGTGCGCTGTCCTGCTACCCGTGTCCTGTTGCTCGCTGGAGACAGCATTTCGACGCACAAAACTTGGCATGAAGGTTGGGGCAGTGACTGACAAGTCACTCCCCAAGTTCCATGACACCTCGTTTCGTATCGGACACGAAAACGAGGCCGTACGTGTTTTGTACTGGTCTGTACGCGGGCGAAAATCGCGTCTGATACACATTGTTTTCACTAGATACGGCTTGAGTGGACACGATACAGACACTTCATCACGAAGCCCTACTCTGGGCGAACCCACATGCATGAGCACGAGACACGGGTTGCCCTGTGTCGTGTCCTAGGACGACCCACACACAAGCACGAGGCTGCTGATACGTGCTTTCAGTTTTGAAAATTTTAATATTAAATTCCATTTTAAACTGATTTTAATTAATATCAAGTTGCTATATTTGATTCATACATGTGTATTAGTTAATGCTAAGTGGGATTAGCATATTAGATTAGGTTGTGGTCGAGAGAATGGAGTTTTGAATGTGGATTGGGGACTCTGGTTCTGTGACTGTTCACTGTTGTTAATGTCCTGCCCATTTCATTGATTGGTAGTTCAGCCCCCACCCATCAGAGTTTAGTCCTGCATTGCATTGACCACTGTATCACCATTAGATTAACCCCATGCCATCTGTTTACTGCATTTGCCTATTGGGATTGATTAATAGATGTTCAGTCGAGCCAAGTTGCTCATGTGTACTGCTAGCTAATCATGTTGAGACCAATGCTTCGTTTCCTGTATGTCCTTGTCCGTCGTTCGAATAGAGTTAGGTCCTGCATCATTAGATGCCCAGGCCATTCATGCTTAGTCCCCTATTAGAGATTCATCACTGCATACTTGTATCAGAACACTTCATATACCCTGCATGTAGATGTGACATCCTGCATATTAGAAAGCATGTCCTGCACTTTAGAATAGTCCACTGCATTCAATTTGAGATGTCCTGCATCATCATATACTTTATTTTATGCCCTGTATATACTTCACTGTATGCAGTGATCCACATACATCTGTCCATGTGTGGACAGCAAGTAGCCAAATGCATTCACTGCATTCCTATGGTGCTCTGCCCAACCTTCATTAGTCAAAACCTCAAATCATTCACTGCATACACTCACATCGTACATTGCCCTACATATATTGCATAAATACTGCACTCTTCACTAAACCTTCATGCCTTGCATTCATTTTGATATGTTCTGTGCACTCTGATACTCATGTATCAGAGCATGTGAATGTTCACTGCTTCCAGTATTCACCATTTAGCCCACTACATTCAATTAGCACTGCACTTAGCAATTTATCCTGCACTCTTCATTCGCTCCCTGCCACTTAGTCATGTCTTGCATATATTACTGTAATGCACTTGGGTCCAGAGGTGCATGTATGAGTCCAATTTAGTTCTATCCTGATGACCCAGTAAAGATTTTGTTCAGTTGATACCTTGTTCAGTTCACATTAGTGTTACCTTTTAGCATTTTGTACAGATGTTACATTAGGAAGTTCACCTTGTTGTGCCAATGATGTTCAGTTCTCTTTGGCTTAGCAGTCCTGCATCTGGTTCATCAACCATCTTCTCTATTAGGGGTTCACGGTATTATGGTGTTAGTTCTTGGTGTAGAGGTTTGATCCCAGGTTCAGCCCCCACATGTACATTCTCTGTTAGCTCTTTTGGTTCATTGAGCATTGTGTTCAGTCCTTTTGTTTTAAGTTCAGATACATTTTGATGCCCTGTACTACATTTCCATATGGATGTTCAACCATAGCTTTATGGTTCAGACTCTCCATTCCCTGCATATTTTTAGGATCATTAAATCACTTTTATCAAGGCATACATGTCTAACCATTGCCTGACCTATCCATATGATGTTAACCACTGTATTTCTAGTGTCCTGCACCCTAGCATGTACTGCCTTAACATTAGGATTCGAATTTAGGTTTTGGGTTGGACTGATATATGTGTAACTGTCATCTGGTTTTCATTTCCTGAGTTCATCTCTAATGTTCCTGAGACTTAATTCCATTCTTCCTGAGATTGTGCACATTCACTGATTTCATGATTACATTATTTTTCTGAGTTTTGTACACAGGTTCCTACACACATGGCTCTCCTTATATGCACACATATGTTAATAGCCTATATATATATATATATATATATATATATATATATATATATATATATATATATATATATATATATATATGCATTTTTGTATTTATATATATATATATATATATATATTTTTTATAGTCTATATATTGATGTAGTGTATATGTGTGATATTATATTAATATAATGAAATGCAAGTAGATATGTAGCTATGTATGTGCATTTTTGTATTTAGGCTATAGCCTATGCAGATACCAACCTATATTATGAGTATATCTAAACTTATGTGTGTGATAGCCTAGTTTGGCTTGTACTTGTGCTAGAATGCTAGTATAGGGTTGGGTTAGGCCTAGTGAGACTTGATGGACTAGAGAGTTGACCAAGTTTGACTTGGACCTAGTTTGACCTAGACAGTTGACCAAGTTTGACTTAGAGTTGACTTTGACCTAGTTTGACCTAGAATTCATGTAGATTGCATCGTAGACTTCATTTATCTTATTTTAAACATGTTATAACCTGTACTGCTCTATTTAGGACATTGTGACTCTGGTGCAGACATCTGATATTACACTACTTTTTTCAGAGTATCAGGCGAGTACATTTTCGAACCGTTTCATACTTGTCTGGATTTACATTCTTGCTCTAGATTACTATACTTGATGCTGACACGATTGTTATCACGGATTGGTACTATATGGATCTTCTTTTTGGATGTTATCCCCTTGTATTCACTAAATACATATTGTGATATGCGGTTCACTTACATATTGTATTTATTGAATACCCTTATCCTTGTATACTCATTGTGCATATTGTACTCTCCTTATCACATGAGTCCCATGGATAGAACATTGTACAACTATTGTATAACATTTTACATCTATTGTATAACATTGTACACTATTGTATAAGATAGCATAACTAGAGTGGATCCTTGTGTATTGATTGGGGAGGGGGGTAGAATTGGTTATGTAATCAAATCCTATTGTGCAACATTGTATAACTATTGTATATGTCTATTGTGCACTCACGTACAATGGAGTTACCATTGCATTGTCCTAAACCGTTTATATAACTATATTGTACTCTAAATCACAAATTGCTTACAACTCTTACTTATCATATATAAATATTTCCTATTATCAAATCTCTGCTGTTTTTCATATACATTCTTCTTTTAGCGTTTCCGGTATCTTACTCTATTGCATGCTTTATATTTCCTAACTTGATATGAACTGCGTGAGATGTTTTGTGCTCGCTCCTGTCCTGACAGGACCCGTTGAAAATATTACAGAAGATGAGGATGAGGCCTGCGTAGACACCTACTATGGGATAGCTATAGACAACACTTGTGACTTGGACCCACCTGCAGAAGAGGATCTACCACCTGTGGTTTAGACTGCTAGCTTAGACTCTTACTTGTCTTTCTCATTGATGCATTATTGTATATATTGGGAGTTATTTTATTTGGATGTTTGTGGAGATGTTATCATAGACACTTAGTCCTTATCTGGATTGTACCTTTGTGGATTTTCTTCTGTTCATATCTATCCATCTATCTTTTATCGTATTCTACCTTAGATATGATTGAGACTGTATTTGTTATATCACCTCCATTTGGAGTGTATATACTGTACAGGTACCTTATATTGTTAGATAATTGACCTAGGACAGCGTTCTACCGCCGACACTGTGGCGTAGGCTGGACGTACCAACTTCTCGTGCCCTTACTCTAGGGTGCGGGTCGTGACACGTTTTTAGTGGTGGCCCATGCAGGTCGAGTTTATGTAGTAGTATTCGAACTAGAGTATCACTACAGCCTGCAGTAGGATTAGGATATTTTGAAGGTACTCAATCACATTAGGAAAAACTCTTATCTAATTCATACCATCTCAGTTCTTGCTGATATTGGTCTCCTTTGAATATAACTGTCCTCCTTTGCTATTTTGACTCTTTCTCAGCAATTGTTTCTTTTGATCTGTCTCCAGGATGGTTAAGACAAGATCACACCGCCAGGGCCAGGGGACGCCGATGAGAGGTCTGCCACCTCTCATAACCAGCTGCCAGCCCCTGGTACCGCAGCCCCAGTCATGCCAGCTGGGGTAGGCGTTTCAGCTGCGTTTGGAGGAGCCCCTCCACCAGCAGCAGCGGTATGCATCCACCAGTTCGGAGACAGGACCCAGTCATCCCAGAGATGCCTTTCCAGCAGCCGCCGTCTACAGGATACATGGACGCGACACAGATGTTCGCCTACTTTCAGCAGATTATAGAGGCGTAGCAGGCCCGGCAGGCCATGGGCATGGAGTTAGCCCTTATGACAGTCGCAGCTCGACCAGCAGTCCAGCAGCCGAAGATACCTGGGATAGAGCAATTCCAGAAGATGAGCCCCAGAGAGTTCCTGGGAACGGAGGGGATTTTATATGCTGACGAGTGGGTCGAGCATATAGAGGAGATCTTCCGCTTGGCCCGAATACCGACAGATCTCCAGATAGAGGCAGCAGCTAGCCGGATGCGAGATCTTGCTCGCACCTGGTATCAGTCAGACCCCAGGGTGGGGGTAGCTAGACAGACCTGGGAGGAGTTCAAGGGCTTCTTCAAGAAGAAGTTCTTTCCAGATGTAGCGCTCCGAGCCTTGGAGTCGCAGTTTGAGAGCTTAGTTCAGGGAAGCCTGTCAGTAGAGGAGTACGCTGGGGAGTTCGACCGCCTCGGCAGATTCGTAGAGGGCTTGAGCGAGACGGTGAAGGCCCAGAGGTTCCGAAAGGGTCTAGTCAAGGAAGTCAAGTCCTTGACCAAGGGCAACAAGGTTGCCACTTTCGAGGAGATTTTGACGGAAGCTTTATTGGCTGAGGACGATCTTGAGCTGAAGCTCAAGAGGGGCGAGACACTATCGGAGCCAGTAGTAGCGGAGGCCAGGCCAAGAGGTCTCACATACAGATTCAGCAGCAGTATCAGCAGCCGATGGTCCACTTCCAGCAGCAGCAGCAGAGGCCTATTCAGCATCAGGGACAGAGACAGGTACTGTATCACCAGGCACCTAGGCAGCAGCAGAACACTGTGTACAACTTCTGCAAGAAGCAAGACCATGGATGGGATGACTGTCGGAAGAGGCTGGACATGTGTTTACTTTACGGTTCAGCGGAGCCTCAATGTAGAGAGTGTCCCAAGAACCCGACACCATTGGCTCAGGTAGCACCAGGAGCTAGGGCTCCGGCAGGGTAGCAGAAGGGACCACCATTGCAGACTCAGCAGCAGAGGTTCATACAGCATCAGCAGCAGGCCAGGGGAGGCCAGCCAGGGCGAGCTTTCGCCATGACAGCCGAGGATGCTCATGCAGTAGGAGAGGTGCTTGCAAGTTCTGATCTTCTCGATTCTATTTCCACCTTGTCCCATTATACCTATCTTGAAATTCAATTCCATCTATTCCTATCTGTTTCCTCATTGTTGATAAGTTTTGATCTGGTGTTTCATTATGATTTAATTTTCTTATAAGATAAGTCGTATGGGCTGGGTCGCCTAAGTTATGGGATATAGAGTCTTCTGAGTCATGTTAGCTGGCATAGTGAGGACATGTAGTCAGATTTTGGACGTATTTCTCGGGTATGGGAATTTAAGATTTTCGCGGCCAAGCATGCGGCAATGCGAAAATTTTAATTACCATGATTCTAGAGGTATGTGCCTTAGCCAAAGACACTGTGATTATCGTAGCCTTGCTCACTAGCATGACAAAGATTCTGAGTATCATAATTTTGGACAGACGCATATGATTATCTGACGGTATGTTTGAGACTTTGATTGTAGGGTGTTTGACCTAGAAGGACTACTACCATTTTAATTTCGTAGACGAAATTTTTTTAAGGTGGGTAGACTTGTAACACCCAGTTTCTAAAATGAGAGTAATTTTGAAATTTTGTATTTTTAATTTATCTAATTATGATATTTAAATAATAATATGATTTTTGGTAATTTTTAATCATTTTAAAACTATTTAAATATTATGACTTGTGATTTTGATGTGCAGCTAGTGAAACCGTAGAGACTGTCTGCCCTAAAGCCTAGCCATGTGATTAGGGTGTTTTATTTATTATTTTTAGTCTAGGGGTAATTTGGTCATTTTAACTTTTTAGAATTATTGATTTACTGAATGGATTGACGATTGTTGATTTGACTTTTACTAGTTGTGACTTAAGAGATTAACCTAGATGTTGACTCTAGTTAAGGTGACTTGATTAGCATGGTCTCATCCTAGTCTAACTTAAGTCAATCTAAGTTAGTCATGTAGGAATCAAGACTTGAATAGAAGGCTTAGTGATTTGGTCCATAGGCTTGAGACTTAGAATTTGGTTCAATGACTAGTGCAAATAGGTCCATAGCCTATTATACTCAACCCTAACCCTAACTATCACTTTATGACCAGCCACCTAGGGCTATTTCCCCTATAAATAATCTCTTTATTTGTTGTTCTTGCCTCTTTATTGAGATTTCAACATTTTGGAGAAAGAGGTAATGTCATTTCTTCCCCAATCCCTAGATTCTTCATTTTAATTCCATTTCCACTCTAGTTTTTTGCATTAGTTCCTAATCCAGCTCTATTTCATGTCCATGGAGAGAAATATCAGGTTTGAACCAAATTGGAGCATTTGGCTATCAAGGAGAACACCCCATTTGAGGCTTTTCCTTGCAAATTGCACCTATAGGTAAAATCCCTTAAATTAAATTAATATTCCGTTTTCTTTGCATATTAGGCTAGCCCTAAGCGTCCCCTAGCTGTCCCTAGAGTTTGGGTGGATTTCGTGTCCGTTTGGTGTCCGTATCGGACACGTATTATGGTGTGTGTGCATGTGTTTGATGAAATGCCTCTAAAGATTTTATTTTTGATTTTTGTAAAACTAATTATATGAATTTTTAGATCTAAATGTGTATACTAACTTTTGTGAAGACTGATGTGGTTTTCGTATCGATTTCGTGTCGAAATTGGGTGCGAACACGCTGCACGACACGCGTGTGCGCTATCCTGCTACCCGTGTCCTGTTGCTCGTTGGACACAGCGTGTCGACGCGCGAAACTTGGCATGAAGGTTGGGGCAGTGACTGACAAGTCACTCCCCAAGTTTCATGATACCTCGTTTTGTGTCGGACACGAAAACGAGGCCACACGTGTTTTGCACTGGTCTGCGCGCGCGCAAAAATCGCGTCTAATACGCGTTGTTTTCACTGGACACGGCTTGAGTGGACACGATACAGACACTTCATCACGAAGCCCTACTCTTGGTGAACCCATATGCATGAGCACGAGACACGGGTTGCCCTGTGTCGTGTCCTAGGGCGACCCACACGCAAGCACGAGGCTGCTGATACGTGCTTTCAGTTTTGAAAATTTTGACATTAAATTCCATTTTAAACTGATTTTAATTAATGTCAACTTGCTATATTTGATTCATACATGTGTATTAGTTAATGCTAAGTAGGATTAGCATGTTAGATTAGGTTGTGGTCGAGAGAATGGAGTTTTGAATGTGGATTGGGGACTCTGGTTCTGTGACTGTTCACTGTTGTTAATGTCCTGCCCATTTCATTGCTTGGTAGTTCAGCCCCCACCCATCAGAGTTTAGTCCTGCATTGCATTAACCACTGTATCACCATTTGATTTACCCCATGCCATCTGTTCACTGCATTTGCCTATTGGGATTGATTAATAGATGTTCAATCGGGCCAAGTTGCTCATGTCCACTGCTAGCTAATCATGTTGAGACCAAAGCTTTGTTTTCTGCATGTCCTTGTCTGCCGTTCGAATAGAGTTAGGTCGTGCATCATTAGATGCCCAGGCCATTCATGCTTAGTCCCCTATTAGAGATTCATCACTGCATACTTGTATCAGAACACTTCATATGCCCTGTATGTAGATGTGACATCCTGTATATTAGAAAGCATGTCCTGCACATTAGAATAGTCCACTGCATTCAATTTGAGATGTCCTGCATCATCATATACTTCATTTTATGCCCTGCATATACTTCACTGTATGCAGTGATCCACATACATCTGTCCATGTGTGGACAGCAAGTCGCCAAATGTATTCACTACATTCCCATGGTGCTCTGCCCAACCTTCATTAGTCAAAACCTTAAATCATTCACTGCTTACACTCACATCCTATATTGCCCTGCATAAATTGCATAAATACTGCACTCTTCACTAAACCTTCATGCCTTGCATTCATTTTCATATGTTCTGTGCACTCTGATACTCATGTTCAGAGCATGTGAATGTTCACTGCTTCCAGTATTCACCATTTAGCCCACTACATTCAATTAGCACTGCACTTAGCAATTTATCCTGCACTCTTCATTTGCTCCCTGCCATTTTGTCATGTCTTGCATATATTGCTGCAATGCACTTGGGTCCAGAGGTGCATGTATGAGTCCAATTTGGTTCTGTCCTGATGACCCAGTAAAGATTTTGTTCAGTTAATACCATGTTCAGTTCACATTAGTGTTACCTTTTAGCATTTTGTACAGATGTTACATTAGGAAGTTTACCTTGTTGTGCCCTTGATGTTCAGTTCTCTTTAGCTTAGCAGTCCTGCATCTGGTTCATCAACCATCTGCTCTATTAGGGGTTCACAGTATTGTAGTGTTAGTTTTTGGTGTAGAGGCTTGATCCCAGGTTCAGCCCCCATATGTACATTCTCTTTTAGCTCTTTTGGTTCATTGAGCATTGTGTTTAGTCCTTTTGTTTTAAGTTCAGATACATTTTAATGCCCTGTACTACATTTCCATATGGATGTTCAACCATAGCTTTATGGTTCAGACTCTCCATTCCCTGCATATTTTTAGGATCATTACAATCACTTTTATCAAGGCATACATGTCTAACCAATGCCTGACCTACCCATATGATGTTAACCACTGCATTTCTAGTATCCTGCACCCTAGCATGTACTGCCTTAACATTAAGATTCGAATTTGGGTTTTGGGTTGGACTGATATATGTGTAACTGTCATCTGGTTTTCATTTCTTGAGTTCATCTCTAATGTTCCTGAGACTTAATTCCATTCTTCCTGAGATTGTGCACATTCACTGATTTCAGGATTATATTATTTTCCTGAGTTTTGTACACAGGTTCCTACACACATGGCTCTCCCTATATGCACACATATGTTAATAGCCTATATATATATATATATATATATATATATATATATATATATATATATATATATTGTCTATATAATGATGTGGTGTATATGTGTGATATTATATTAATGTAATAAAATACAAGTAGATATGTAGCTATGTATATGCATTTTTGTATTTAGGCTATAGGCTATACAGATACCTACCTATATTATGAGTATATCTAAACTAATGTGTGTGATAGCCTAGTTTGGCTTGTACTTGTGCTAGAATGCTAGTATAGGGTTGGGTTAGGCCTAGTGAGACTTGATGGACTAGAGAGTTGACCAAGATTGACTTTGACCTAGTTTGACCTAGACAGTTGACCAGGTTTGACTTAGAGTTGACTTTGACCTAGTTTGACCTAGAATTCATGTAGATTGTATCTTAAACTTCATTTACCTTATTTTAAACATGTTATAACCTGTACTGCTCTATTTAGGACATTGTGACTCTGGTGCAGACATCTGATATTACACTACTCTTTTTAGAGTATCAGGCGAGTACGTTCTCTGACCGTTTCATACTTGTCTGGATTTATATTCTTGCTCTAGATTACTGTACTTGATGCTGACACGATTGTTATCACGGATTGGTACTATATAGATCTTCTTTTGGGATGTTATCCCCTTGTATTCACTAAATACATATTGTGATGTACGTTTCACTTACATATTGTATTTATTGAATACCCTTATCCTTGTATACTCATTGTGCATATTGTACTCTCGTTATCACATGAGTCCCATGGATAGAACATTGTACAACTATTGTATAACATTTTACATCTATTGTATAACATTGTACACTATTGTATAAGATAGCGTAACTGGAGTGGATCCTTGTGTATTGATTGGGGAGGGGGAGTAGAATTGGTTATGTAATCAAATCCTATTGTGCAATATTGTATAACTATTGTATATGTCTATTGTGTACTCACGTACAATGGAGTTACCATTGCATTGTCCTAAACCGTTTACATAATCATATTGTACTCTAAATCACATATTGCTTACAGCTCTTACTTATCATATATAGATATTTCCTATTATCAAATCTCTGCTATTTTTCATATACATTCTTCTTTCAGCGTTTCCGGTATCTTACTCTATTGCATGCTTTATATTTCCTAATTTGATATGAACTGCGTGAGATGTTTTGTGCTCGCTCCTGTCCTGACTGGACCCGTTGAAAATAATACAGAGGATGAGGATGAGGCCTGCGTAGACACCTACTATGGGACAGCTATAGACAACACTTGTGACTTGGACCCACCTGCAGAAGAGGATCTACCACCTGTGGTTTAGACTGCTTGCTTAGACTCATACTTGTCTTTCTCATTGATACATTATTGTATATATTGGGAGTTATTTTATTTGGATGTTTGTGGGGATGTTATCATAGACACTAAGTCCTTATCTGGATTGTACCTCTGTGGATTTTTTTCTATTCATATCTATCCATCTATCTTTTATCGTATTGTACCTTAGATGTGATTGAGACTGTATTTGTTATGTCACCTCCATTCGGAGTGTATATACTATACAGGTACCTTATATTGTTAGATGATTAACCTAGGACAGCGTTCTACCGCCGACACTGTGGCGTAGGCTGGACGTACCCACTTCTCGTGCCCTTACTCTAGAGTGCGGATCATGACATCGATGGATCACGAATATCGAGATGGTGTATAAAAATAAATATGGCACGTAAATCGGTGCGTGCATGTAAATCAATGTGGCACGAAGTCCAAGGTAGCATGCAAATCGGTGCGTGCATAAAATCGGAGCGACAAAAATCACGAGATGGGCACAAAGGCCGAGATACAAAAAATAAGATGATACACATATCAAGATGACACGATGCCCAAGGCAGCACGGGGCTCGAGGCGACCCGATGCCCAAGGTAGCACATGAATCGAGATGGCACGGAAACCAAGATAGCACGTACACCAAGGTGTATACGAATCGAGACGACATAAAGTCCGAGCAGCATAGGTCCCAAAGTGTTCTACTGCTCGAGGCTTGCACTGAGCTCGAGGGCTCGCTTTCTAAGGCATACGTAAAACGAGGGGCTCGCTTCCCGAGGGTGCCCTGCTTGAGGTAGCACGCTACCCGAGGAGGAGAGAGAGGGGGCAGAAGATCTCGTCGGGGAAGAACAGAGAGGGGATGAGACACCGAGGCAAGGGTGCTGCCGAGGTGGGCGGCGGCCAGGCGGGTCGGTGCTCCCGACGAAGGAAGAATGGCAGCAGCAGGAGCTCACGACGACGTTTGGCAGCCGGAGAAGAACGGAAAGGGAGAAAGAGACGGGGAGGTGAGGGAGGTCGTCGGCGGTGCTGGAGACGACCGGCGGCGGTACGGCGCTCTGGGCGCCGGGGGCAGAGGCGACAAGGATGGTTGTCATGGAAGTGATGGCAGTGCTGGAAGTGGTGGTGATGGCCGAAATGAGGGAGGACGCGGTGGTTGTGGGCAACGTAAACAACAAAAGAGGGAGAGATAGAAGTGGTGGAGGCGGCCAGGACGAGGGCGACGGCCACTGGGGTGGTGACGAAGTGGTGGTGGTGGTGGTGGTGCAGCGGGGAGGGGGCCGTCATGGCGGGAGCGTAGATGATGACCGCGGTGGTGGCTGGGCCGAGGAAGAGCGGGAGAAGAGAGGGGAAGCTCGGGGGAGATTGAGGTGGAGAAGGCTGGTCTCCAGCAGAGAGAGCAGAGAGCAGGGTGATGGAGAGAGGGAAGCTAGGGTTAGGGTTGTAGAACCGTTGAGCACCTCTAGAGGGGGTAAATAGAGTGTGTGCATGTGCAGCAGAAAATAATCACCAATTAAAAAATTAAGCAGTTATATATTACGGCAGATACAAGACGATAAATAAAATACGATAAAGTAAGAGTAAAGAATTCAAACTCAATGACACAGCGATGTATACTGGTTTTTCTCTGAGAGGACTAGTCCACTCGCGAGTACTCTTGCTCACTATTAATCCACTACGGCATAAGCTTTGACTGAGCGCTTGCAACTCTTACAACACCGTGCTTGGCGACAAGTGCACGACTGACTTCACAACACCATGCTTGGCGACGAGCGCACGACCGACTCCAGAAGGCAATTGAAAAACTAGAACGTTTTCTGAATACAGCCTTCGTTACAGCTCTTCAACACTAAACTCTAGATTAATCCAAAACTGTACTGGCTTGGCTAAGAGTCGTAAAGGCTTAGATATGAAAGTAAAAGGCTCAGAACACTTTTGATAGAGAAGAGAAGAGATGAAATTGGATAAGTGAAATGAATGTCAATCTCAACTCTATTTATAGTGCTTTTGAGGACCGAACTCGGACAGAGTTCAGGCAGAGTTCGAATGCTAGAATTTTGCATACGAACGTTGGATGCAGATTTCACTACTAAAATAACCCAGATTAGCAACGTCAGGAGACGTCGCTAAATACAGGAAATACGTCGCTAACAATGCTTTGCGACGTATTTAGCGACGAAAAACCTACGTCGCTTATAGGCAAGTCGCAGATGGCAATTTAGTCGCCAAACGTCGCTATTTGCGACGCGTAGTTAATTGTCGCTAGACGTCGCAAAATGAGTGACAGATAGCGACGTATAAGTACGTCGCCAACATTGCGACGTAAAGCGACCACTAGCGACGCTTCAAAAGTTTATAAATGATGACGAGGCATGGCATCCACGTGGCCACGTGGGCAACGTAGCGACGTATATTAGCGACGTCGAGCGACGTAACGTCGCTAGTTAGCGACGTATAGCGACGTCTGTGTGACGTCGCAGTACGTCGCAGAACGTCGCTATCCGTCGCTAATATAAAAAAAATTTAAAAAAATATAATTGATATTTTTGTTATGCTGTGTGTATGTGTTTACAGTGTGTGTGAAGTGCAGTGTTCGAACCATCGACAGTTTCGCTTACTGTTGTATGTTTTATCTTAGATAGAAAGAGCAACAGTTCAGGGTTCACTTCTCAGAGCTTCCTCTTCACGTCCTTCACCTTCTCGGGAACCTTTACGACGTCCAAGAAAGTGAAGGACGTGAAAATGAAGCTCTCAGAAGTGCACCCTGAACTGTTGTTATTTCTATCCAAGATAAAACATACAACAGTAATCGAAACTGTCGATGGTTCCGAACACTGTATTTCACATTCACTGTAAACACAGACAGACATTATAACAAAAATACACAATATATTTTTTTAAAATTTCGGCAGCATCTCCTTTGTATATCAGATCATCGCTTATAACCCAGCGTAGGTATATTTGTCATCCCGTCGCAGATATCACAAAGTAAATATCACAATAAAAATAGGAGGCAGTGCAAAGTAAATATCACAGACACACATCCTCACAAACATCCAATAGAGTCAAATAAAAATGAAAGATGATAAAAAGTCTCCCACCAAGTGTATAAACAACAGTGTATGAATAAACAATTTGCCCATAGGGCCAATACATACAAGTCATAAAAAAACCAATAAAATCACTGCAGACTCCTGCCGCGCAACTGGGATAGAATGTATTCATACTGCTCCTGGGTGAGCTGTACCGTAGGGGCAGTAGGAGGCAGTACAATGTCTGGAGTCGGCGCCGGAGGTAGTGCAGTATCTGGAGTCGGCACCGTCGATGGACCCGGAGGACGTACCTGCTCCAGCTCTCGAAGTCGCTCACCATGCGCAGCAAGGGTACTCACCACCTTCTCAGTATACTGAGTGAGTGAGAGAGAAAGGCTCCTCTGCGATCCGTCCAGCTCGACCTGTCTACGCTCCGTGCGCTGCATAGACTCGGTGAGCGTCTGCAAGTTGGCAGCTGCAGCCTGATGCAGACTCATCAGCTCCTGTATACTGCGCTCGACCGCATCAAATCGTCTGGTGACGATCGGAGGGTCGGATCGTCGCTCGACCGCATCAGAAATCTGCTGCTGCAACTCGCGACGCAGCTCCTCGATCTGACGACGAACATCCTCAGCTCGTGACGACGCCTGCGTAGCCGGAGACTGCGCACTGACAGAGGGGGCCCGGGATGACTCCGAAGCCAAATACGCGCCGTAGGATCCCGTACCGTAGTACGTACCCTTCTGAAGACCGCCAACGGCGATCATCCAGAGCTCGTCCGGCGATGGCTCTGCAGGTGGCTGGGAGGAAGTACCAGCCCCTCCCTCTGCTTGCACACTAGCAGCAGCAGCAGCATCAGCCGCCTCCTTCTGTAGCCGAACAAACTCGGCCTAGAACATGTTTGCTAACGTGTAAGTGTTTACTAAAGTCAATATTGATATCTATTTTCCTGTTTTCTAAATTATAGTCAGTTAATATTTGTTGAATAGAACGTACATATGCCTGCGTCGCCCTCTCGTCAATGAAGTCCCCAGCCCTCCGATGGGTGACCAGGAAGGCGGTCACCATGTTCGGGTCCTCACCCTTCTTTACCTGTTAAAATATATTATCTATTATTAGTATTAAACATTATATCGAACTATATATAAATTAATGTTCGTCATAGGAAACGTACCAGACGACGAAAATGCTCCGTCATCGGAATGGAGCCACCACACCACTTACCGGCGCTCGACCGCGCCACATTGGCCTTCTCAGACCGCTCCTGGTACTGCAACTCGCGATGCAGCTCCTCGATTTGTAATCTCCTCGAGAACATAGGCTTCACAAATAGAACCCTCGACCCGTGCCTTATTTTTTACCTTTCTTTTTAGGTGATTCAAATGTCGCTCGAACGGGTACATCTATCGATATTCGACGGGTCCACCAACACGTGCCTCATAGGATAGATGAATCGGCAAATACTCCATAGAGTCGAAGAATCCAGGAGGAAACACCCTCTCTAGCTTGTATAGTGTTACCGTAATGTCCTTCTCTTGCTTTTCTAGACGATCAACGAGCAATTTCTTAGAACAAAGATCCCTGAAGAATATGCTAAGCTCCGTCAATGGATCCCAAACTGCCTGCGGTAAGAATTCTCGAAATGCAATCGGAATTAACCTCTCCATGAATACGTGACAATCGTGGCTCTTCATACCCGTCAATTTATTTTCCTTCGGATCGACACATCTTCTCAGATTTGACATATATCCGTCTGGAAATTTTAGGCCCTGGATCCACCGACAAAGTCTCACTTTATCCTCCTTGTCCAGCGAGAAAATTGACTTCGGAAGGAACTGTTTTCCATTCTGCTGTATCAAATGCAACGCAGGGCGTTTGTATATTTCTTTTAAGTCCAACCTGGCCTTGGGATTGTCTTTCGTTTTTTCCTTTACGTCCATCACAGTACTAATTATGTTATCAAACACATTCTTCTCAATATGCATGACATCAAGATTATGTCTGATCAGATTGGTACTCCAGTATGGCAGATCCCAGAATATGCTCCTCTTTGTCCAGTTATGAACTCTACCAAATCCATCGCACTTGTACCCAGTTGTAGGATCTTCGATAGCACTTGGAAAATCTTTAACCTCCTCCCATATCGTGTCTCCGCACCACCTTGGCGGTGGATCACCCTTCTCTACAACGCCGGCACGGAAAGCATTCATGTTCCTTCTGAACGGATGATCTTTTGGCAGAAATTGCCGATGACAATCAAAGAAGCACGGCTTTCCGTCGTGTTTCAAGCGGAAAGCCTTACTACGGTCCATGCAATACGGACATGAGAGACGGCCAAGAGTGCTCCATCCAGATAACATTCCATAGGCCGGAAAGTCGTTGATGGTCCACATAAGGGTTGCCTTCATCTGAAAATTTTGCTTCCTGGAAACATCGTACGTGTTAGCGCCTACTTTCCATAACTGATTCAACTCATCTATCAAGGTTGTAAGTACACGTCAATGTTCCTCTTGGGATTGTTTGGACCAGGAATTATAACGGTTAGAAACATGTACTGAGTCTTCATGCACATCCAAGGCGGTAGGTTATACGGAGTAACAATCACAGGCCAGCACGAATACTGGGATCCCGAAAGACCAAAAGGAGTAAAACCGTCAGAAGATAGTCCCAACCTGACATTTCGCGGATCTGAAGCAAAATCTGGATACACTCGATCAAAGTGCTTCCACGCTTCTCCATCGGATGGGTGATCCAACACTCCTTCAATCTGTTCTCGCATGTGCCAACTCATATTTTTGGCCGTCTCTTTCACCATAAATAATCTTTGCAACCGCGGCGTTAAAGGCAAGTAGTGCATTGAATCGGTCGGTCTTCTTGCACCGATAGACCTTCTTGTACTAGTTGTCTTATAGCGATCAGCACCACAAAATCTGCACACATCTGCGTCCTTATCGTCTTTGTAGTACAGCATGCACCCATTGCGACAGGAATCGATTTTCTCGTATCCCATCCAGAGCGATCTCACCATCCTCTTAGACCGGTAGAAGTCTTTAGGCAACTTAGCACCCGCCGGCAAGATCTCTATAATCAACTCCAGCACTCGATTGTAGCATTCTTGCGACATGTTAAAATCTGACTTAATGCTCAACAGTCTTGTAACCACCTCCAACGGTGAATGATCCTCACAACCAGGATACAATGGAGTCCTTGCATTCTCCAACAACTCCATGAACTGTGCAGCATCGGCGTTCGGTGTCTCCTCAGGTGCATCATGAACGAAACTAGGCCCCGCAGCGTCGAAAACCATGTTCACGTACCCGTCGTCGTATGCATGATTATCTAAAACAAAATTAGGTCCCGCATGCATATACGACTCAACATAAGGCTCCGGCTCTGATGCTAAAGACATAAGTTCTCCATGTGCGGTCCACTGATAGTAATTAGGCGTGAAACCCCTCGAGTACAAATGATATGTCACTTCCACTTCTGGATAATATTTCACGTTATGACATTTCACACACGGACACTTAATTTTGGTGCCGTCCATGTACTGAGGGAACGCCTTAGCAAACTGCAGGAACTGCTCTACTCCCGCTATGTATTCATCCCGCACACCACACATATCATCAGCACGACGATTGTACATCCATGAACGATTCCGCAAGTAGTAATTCATATCCATTTGGAAATAATTCTGCAAAGATGGACACACATTATCCAACAAGCACAAATTCGTATATTATGTCTTATTATGGGACACACATTAGTAGCGGACAGTTACTAATAACAATGATATGCAATCTAGGTTAAACTAGGTTGTACTAAGTCAAACAAGGTCAAGCTAAGTCAAACAAAGTCAAACAAAGTCAAACAAGGTTAAACTAGGTCAAACTAGGTCAAACTAGGTTGTACTAAGGTCAAATAGTCAACCTTGGTCAAACAAGGTCAAATCTAAGTCAAATATCCTATTTCTAGTCATGACCTACCAAGTAATGAGCAATAGTTAGTTAACAAAGCAAACTAAAACTAAAACTAGTATCTGGGTGTCATTTAAACAACTAAAACTAGTATCCGGGTGTCATTTAACAAACATGAAGACAACAAAGTCAAACAAGGTCAAGCTAAGTCAAACAAAGTCAAACAAGGTCAAACTAGGTCAAGGGTTGACCTATAGTTGACTTTGTCAACTCTTAGTCCAATCTAGGTCAGATGTTTACTCTACTTTGACTTTCAGTTAAAATAGTCAACCTTGGGGGTGACTACTATTTCATATAATTTTAAAGTATCGGCCGATACCGATCCGATACGGCCGATACCGATACGGTTTGGCATGTTCCGATCCGATACCGACCGATACCAAATATTGACCGATACCGACATTGGGGGTCTTTGTTCCGATCAATTCAAGTACCAATAATGACCAAAGTCAACTCAAGCTATCTCATACACACAAGTAATATCTATATAGATATATACATATAATATATATATATAGGCATGTATATACTATATGCCTATATTACAAGACAAGGCAACTTTCATGCCTTCATATATTTAGACACTCTAACATAGGCTATATGCCTATATCACATATGAGTTACATGATATAGTTATGTATATATGTATACAATACCATCTAGGCTATGTGTACGTGTCCAACATAATGTCGATGTGCAAGGGTGGAATAAACTAAAAAGGTAATCCTTCAACCAAACAATACCTAATCTATATGTCAGTCATGGGACTGAACAACTGAATACAAGACAAATAATAGTACTGGAACTAAATAAATGCCTGGACTGATATGAAGAGATAATATGGACTGCAATATATATATATATATATATATATATATATATATATATATATATATATATAATATGAGGAAACAATGCACAAACTGTTCTCAGATTGACACGTATATATATGTGTGTGTGTGTCATGTGTGTGGTGTGCTAACAGTGTGTGTGTACAATAGGGTGTGTGTATATAGGGTAAAGTGTGCCATGTGTGTGTACATAACATGGGCTAGGTGTCTCAATGTGTGTGTGTACATAGGAATCAATAGTGTGAGTGAATTAGCTATTCTCGGTTTTGAGTGTAATGTGAGTGAGCTATAAGAGAAACAGTATACACAAACAGTGTATCAATCTCAGGAAAATCAGTAGATAGCAGTAGTGTGTGTTTATATTCTCAGGTTACACTTATGTGTGTGTGTAGATAGGTGTAAACAGTGCATAATTTTTCGAGAAAATTCAGTGTAATGTGCGTGTGCCAATATGTGAAAACAGTGTATTAAAACTGTTCTCAGTTTTGACAGTCAATGGCATACGAAAACCCAAGAATCCCCAATCAATGTGAACCCTAACATGCACATTAATTCTCAGAGAAGATATGGGATTAATCATAATGGTTTAATCATTCAAAATCAGTTTAAACCAATGTTAATCTCAGAAAATTAATATATAGTGAACTACGTATCAGAAAATTGGGGATAAACCAACTTCGAAATCCAAATTCAATTAATAGCAAAATCTAATGGTTGGTAATGATATGTGTATGTGTCATAGAGTCACACGTGTCGAGTGTCCACCAAAATAGGACACAATCGTGTCCAAATTATTTTTTAACACACACGAACACAAATGACACGGTACAGTCTCGTGCATGTATCCACGTGTGTGTGTCCGTGTCTGTGTGTGTGTGTGCGTGTGTGTGTGTGTGTCCGTGTCTGTGTGTGTGTGTGTGTGTGTCCGTGTCCGTGTGTGTCCGTGTGCGTGTGTGTGTGTCCGTGGGAGAGGAGGAGGAGGAAGGAGAGGAGTTAGGTTAGGGTTTACCTGAGGAAGAGGAGGAGGAGGTCGGATTGGGGGAGGAGGAGCTCGAGGAGGAGGATCTCGAGGAGGAGGAGCTCGCCGGAGGGGGAGGAAGTCGCCGGGGGGGAGGGGGGTCGCCGGGGGGTCACTGACAGAGGGGAAGGGAGTCGCCGGGGGGGTGGGGGGGAAATGAAATTTTCGGGTTTTCGAGTGAGAATGAGGGGGAAAGAAGGCAGCTGCGTGCCCTAAGTAAAATAACTTAGCGACGTCACGTTTTGACGTCGCTAAACGTCACCAACTTGGCGACATGTACATAAAATATGTCGCTGAACGTCGCTTTTCGGCGACGTAGTACCCTCCTGTCGCAGAACGTCGCTAGACAGCGACGTTTTGCGACGTGTTTAAAACGACGTCGCTACTGGCGACGCCATTTATTGCCGTCGCTACAGTACGTCGCTATTTGATGATATTTTAGTAGTGTTTGGTGGGAACTGTATTTCAAATAACCGAGACCGAACTCGGGCCGAGTTCTAACCGAGTTCGGACAGAGTTCTATTAGAACAGTTTTTGCCAAATTTTGATGGATTTTGGGCTTTTTAATATGTGGACTTATGGATAGATATTTGTAGATAGGTAGGCTATATATTGTGGACTGAGAATAGCTAAGCCAGTACCGATCCGATCAATCTCAAATTTTTCCTAGACTCAATAAAAGGAAAAATACAAAATAAATATGAAAACCAATAGCATTTTGATGATGCATTTCTTTTGACAATTGAGAAGACTTGAAGACTACTTTTTCCTTGACGGCCTTTTTTCTTGACGGCAGTCATCCAAAGATAACCCGATGCGAGGCCCCGGATAGGTCGTTAGGCAGTTCAGAGAGATCTTCTTGTATAATGTCGTCTTTGGCCTATCAATAATTCTTTGTTGCATATGTCCTGGTTTGATCATGCTTACTGCTTGTCTACAAGTACATATTAGACGAACAAAACAATATGATACAGTATGATACAAGCATAGCAATATGATATAGACCATTTAGGACAATACGAAGTTTACGTAACAATATGATAGTGACTACATGAATATTAGTGACATCAATAGTTAAACTTAATTGATTAGCCATATTCAAAAATATGATGTAATCATTGGGCTAACAAGGGTTAGGGTGAGTGCATGAGAGAGAGAGAGAGAGATAGTGTGCGGAAGAGAGAGAGATGAAAAGGAGAGGCTTGGGGGGCTGGCGGCTCATCCAGGGAGGGGAAAGAGAGAGGGTTAGAGTTAGGGTTAGGTCATGGGGAGGGGTAGATGTAGGAACAATAAAATAAATAATAATAATAAATGATAATAACAATAGGAATAATTATAATAATGGAACTAAAATACCAACTCCAAAATAATAATAAAATAATATAAATCGTAAATTAATACGACAACGATAACCAAGAGTCAAGACTCAACGACTAAGACAAACCCAAGTCCAGAAAATAAATAAAAATTAAACAAATATGAAATTCAAAAGTCACCCAAATACGAAATACGGTTATATACCTATTTTCAAAATAGGGATTTGACACTTGTCCACGAGATTACCGCCTATCACTATTCTAGGTGGCTTTTTGTAGCTATCTATGACTATAGACCAAAGATCAAAATCAAGAGAATTCAAGAAAAAACTCATTCATGTTTTCCAATAGGTATAGTTTGTTCCATCAAATAGTGGAGGTCTATCTGTGGATTGCCCTTCACCTCTGAATATAGATTTCACAGCTGCAATATATATATATATATATATATATATATATATATATATATATATATATATATATATATATATATATATATATATATATATATAAATATATATATATATATATATATATATGAAAATATATGTATGTATATTTATATATATATATATATATATATATATATATATATATATATATATATATATATATATATACTCTCTAGAGTGTCATATTTATATATAACATGCTCTGATACCAATTGTAGAAACGTTGAGCACCTCTAGAGCCAAACTCTAGATTGAATCGGAAAGGCACTTGGCTTGGATAGGAGTCGTTATGGCTAGATATGAAAATGAATAGCTCTTGAATGCTTTTAAATAGAGAGAGAAGAGAAGAGTTAATGAATGATTTGGAATGGGATGTTATCCTCTATTTATAGCATTTTTGAGGGCAGAACTCGGCATGAGTTCAAGTCGACAATTTTCATATTGTGAAAAGTGGTTACAGATATTCAGGAAGACTAAAACAGTCTGGAACGAACCTGACCGAACTCGGGGTGAACAAGCCAAACTCGGCTTGAGTTTTGTCATGAATATCTGCTCATTTTTGTTGGGCTTCTTGTATAGGTATTGGATATGGAATTGGGTATAGGCTTATTATAGAATATAGGGTAAATAGGTAGGCTTATTTTGGATAGTAGAGTTCAGTAGAAAGCCAATTGCCAATTCGACTAGCCTCGTATTTTACTAGACTCAATAAAAAGAAAAATACATAATAAAACGTAAAAACAAGTCTTGATCAGCATCTGTTGCTTTTGTATAATGAAGACGACAAATAGTAGCATGTTGGAAGTAGACGTTCTACTTTTGTACCTGTAGTGTATTATTTGCGTGTCGACTAAAATTTATGTTGATTATCAAAATCATGTGTGACTATGACCAATGGGCCAACAATAGGGTCAAGTTAAGCAGGAGGGATATCAAATAGTCGGTCCTTGGTTTGAGTCTGAAGATCATGATAAGGAGCTGCAACGAAGAACATGAAAAGTAAAAAAGATGAGAAATGGTATAAGAATGAAAAGTTGAGTCGAGTCTTACATGGTCATTGGATAACTTGTGCAAAAGATTTTGAGTTCCTCGAACGATCGCCGGGGCACTGGGATTGATCCGGCCTAGGGGGAACTCTGCTTGTGAAACTCTCAGATGGTGTGCGACCTGGCCTGAGGGGTATACCATATAGCAGGTATTCGATAAATTTAGAGAGATCACGCCTCGTTTGGACGAATGTACCGTCTTATCCTTATGGTCCATGGATAGCTTGTGGTACTAGCGACCCTTTTCATATATATTGAATAGGGGTAATAACGATGATCTGCATGCGTGGCTTAGATTGAGTTAAGAAGTGTATGGCCGACATAAATGAATCAAGAAGCATATACATGGCACAAATGAGTCAAAACATGTGTACACTGTATGCAACACAAGTATAGAGCCTACCATTTGGCTATAGCAGAAACACGTGTTTTAGCATGATGTGGTATCGTGTTTGAGTCGTTGACACTGAGTTCATAAGTCTATCATTCAGCCATTTACATGATGAAATAAGGAAAAGTCGTAAGGCAAGTCTTGAGTAAATTATACTATGCTGTAAGGCACGGTCTCGATATTGTTACACGAATGGGTTTTATGGCACGACCACGATGCTGCAACACAAATACGGCTTAGAGCCTGTCTTGAAACTGATCCTAAGACAAGATTAGAAAGACCACAAAAGAATAAGTTTGCACTCACTAATTAATGAACGTGTTGGTTTTATATGGGTGGGCGATATGCCCTCCAGCAGTATGGTTGTGTACTGACACCCCACCTGTTTGCATGCAGGTAACAAGTACTTTCTCGTTTCAAGGCGGGGCTCGCTTGGACGCGCTGAGGCATGGAGTTTCTTGGCGTTTCGAGACGTACGCCGGCGTGGAGTACTCACCAATACAGGACATAATGTATGAACATCACCTTCTACAAGTGCAATTCTTAATCCTTTGTATTGGGAGATGAGAGAGAGCTGAGTGTTTGTATTCAGAGAGAAAGTGATATAATCTTGGCATCGTGCCTTTGTAAGTCTACTGTATTATCAATAAAGAGGATTTCATTTTCCATACATCTTGTATTATTCAATTTCTCTGCTTGGAACTTCTGTGCGACGATCCCATCGTCATGTTGTTGAAATCGACCGTTATGGTATTCGTCTTGCGCAGTATAGCGAGGACGAACGGTTTTGCTGAACCGGGATGTGACATATTCTCTCGAACCGGGAGCTCTGATACCAATTTTGGGATTTAGGGACGTGTGCAACGGATATTATGGACATTGACCACCAAAATCCACAAAGACATGAACAACTTACCACACAAAAGCTAAGCACAAATAAAACTAGCATGGTGGCTTCATCCCCTGGCAAATCCCAAACTCTTATATAAAATAATAAGATTGTTACAATGTATATGTCACCTCATTTTTTCAAGAGAAGACCCCTTACAATTTCTCAAGAAGGAGAAGAAGAATACCATGAGATAGAAAAGAAAAATTCAGACCTAACTAGAACTTCTTGCCAAGCAATAGTTGTCCGATCTCCCTTAAGAGGTAGATGAACCTCTATCTGAAATGAAAGTTTTCTATCTTGAAGAGAAAGAACCAACAAGAGCACAGTCTATTAGAGGTCATGGTAGGTTTTCTCTTGAATGATCTCTTTGAGAGTACATGCAATGAAGGGTCCCTTAGCCTCCATAAATTGGGCAATATTAACTTAACCCTAAGCTAGCTAGCACGCATCTTGACTGTTAAACATAGATCCACCGACCCAAAACATGTTGAAATTCCGAACTGCCCAACACCATAGATATGCTTAATGTGCTCAATTTGTGTGCAAAAAGTTACTGAAGCATCTTGGAACAAACCAGTATATTGGTGCTGCTAATTTTGGCTCCAATGGAGCCCTGATCAAGCCGCAACCACTCCACTATCCTTCGTTGCGACCTCCGTCACTTCTCCACGTTTCTCACTAACCTCGAATGATGACTGGATTCTCTATAGATAATTAATCCCCCAAGTTATACCCTACTTCCATTAACTAGTTTAAGTTCCAAGAAACCTTTAATCCTAATCCAAAGTAGCTTTAGACAATATCTACTCCTTTCCAAAAGAGAGAGTGAGAGAGAGAGAGAGAGAGAGAGAGAGAGAGCGCTTTTAAATAATTCTTCGAATTTAGATTAATTTTTACTTGAATATTTTTAACTATCACATTTTAAATTGAATATCTCATGCAATTTTTTTTTAGAATTAGATAAATATCTAAAATAATTTCAACTTTCGACTATAACTCTTTTTTAAATTAGTCCTACCAACAAGATCACCAAAAGACTAATAAAATTTTGAAGTTTAGTTCTTCGAATTTAGATTAATTTTTTCTTGAATATTTTTAAAATGTATGTGATGGGGGCGGACGGAGAGCATCGTGGGGGAGAACTGCCGGGAAGGCCAGAAAGAAGGGCTGAAGGACCGTAGGTTGAAGAATCGTTTGTCTTCAAAAACTATAGATTATAAATATTGCATTTGTATATTATAAGGTTTAGTCAACTATATATCTCCTTTAAGTACTAACTTCATATATAAGGATCCTGCCTATAAAAAAAAATGTATGCTTGTAGCGAGGTGATCGTCACGCCTAACGTCCTATTATCTTGCTCTCTGGGCAAGAAATGCCGGACAAGTTTATTCATTATAATTTGGGGGATAACTTGACTATGCACGTTTTACTAATTTTCAAATCCTTTAATATCTATTTAACTAATTGGCTATTAAGTTTGAATAATTTTGGAATCATAGGCAGATGGAGTGCCTTGTGTGCACCCACCCACATCATCCCCTCCACAGTAGTTGTACATCTTGCATGCAAATGTACAGCAATTTTCAACATTTTTGATGCATCATCACATGCATTAGCAAGAATATTTATCTCTAACTACCTCGGCGTAGCGTATTGAACACCCAAGACAAAGATCGATGTCCTCGTCAGTGATCTAATATCTAATCTAATTAACAATCCTTCTTACAAAGCATACATTGGAAAATCCTGGCTTAAATTTAGATTGGATCATAGTTGAATTTATATAGTTCCTATATAGTCGACAAGCCGGGATTAACAAATTACATTTTACATTTATAATCTATGGTGTGTCAGCAAGGAAACATTTTACAAGCAAGCATAATGTCATCATCCAATTCATTCTCAAGGTGTTAGATGGGCCGGTCGGCCCGGTTTCCGACCTGGGCCTGGACCGTCGGCTCGAGCACTCCGCAGGTCCGAGCTGGGTTTGGTTTTCGACCGGGAATCCGAGTCCGACCCGGTTGTCCACGGGTCTGGTCCGGTTAAACCCGTAAAACTGGTCGGACCGGACCGGACCAACCCGGTCCAAGGCCTGGTCCAGGTCTGTCTGGACCTTTTTTTTGTTGGAAGAAAAGTCCGAAATGCCCTCATTTTGAGGGTTGTTTGTTTGACCGTTTCAAGGGTATTTTGGTCATTTGCTAAAAGGACCAAAATACCCTTATAACAACTATATTTAGGTACAATAAGCCTTTTTCTACCCAAAAAATTCTATAAATATTCCAAAATTCATGAAAATTATACACAAACATTTCTTCCCTCTCTTACAAAATATAAAAGCTTATCAATTTAGGAAGATTGAAGTAACAACTTTCTGGGTTCTGAAGTGCAACTTTCTGAAGGCCAAACTGCAATGTTCTTGAGACTTCAACTTGTACAAAATTTCTTGGAGGTTTCAAGTTGACGTTTCAAGTAATTTTAATATTATAATAGTTTTTTTTTATTGGATTTCTCTCTCTCTCTCGTCTCTCTCTCTCTCTCTCCTCTCTCTCTCTCTCTCTTTGTTGGTAGATAAATAATTTCCTCTTCTCTTAATTTTTTTTAAAAAAAATAATTTTTTTTAAATATGGATGCTACTGGTTCTATCCACCCTTATGGAGGTATTCAGAACAAAATTTTGCTTATTATGCTGATTTATTTGAAAATAATTACCGATTCTGTGCCACCGACACAAATATCACCTCATGAATTAGATGTATAGCTACTAATGCTGTACATAGGGAGATATTAATTTTATGACAATATTTTAAGAAAATATATGTCACTGATAATGAGGGTGTACCGATTTTCGATCTAAAAAAATCAAAAACCAATATCTAAAGATGCACAGTGTAAGAAATGTAGAAGAAAAAAATTCAAATAACCAAAAATGATGGCACAGGCACTTTAAAAGACACTATAAAAATTGTTATGATAAAGACACACTGCATGCTAGACATACACAGATAAGCACTGGTCCTTAAGGATCTTCTATATGTAACTTAACTTATTCTGATGCTCGTAACAAGACTGGATTTACCAAATATATTATTTATGATGAACAACCTTTTACATTCAATGAGAGTGATTGCTATTATGATTATGTAAGTACTACTCTTAATCCTTATTTTAGTAAAGTTTCTAGACTACTAGAGTAGAGGTTATGAAAATATTTCAAAAATAAAGGACAACTTTAAAACAATGTTTTATAAATGTTAGTAAATATGCTCTCACTTCAGATATATAGACTACTTAGCAAAATTATGCTTATATTTGAATTACGGTACATTATATAGATTCAAAGTGGATGTTACAAAAGCGTATTATTTGTCTACGACCTTTAGAATTTTCACATACTGGCTATGAAATCGGTGGTGCTATCATGCAATTTTTATGTGAATATGATATTCACAATAATTTTTTTCAATTTCTTTCGATAATGCCAGTAATAACACTTCTTGTATAAATATTTTACATAATTTATGTCTATAGTAGAAGGACGACAACTTTTTTTATGTTAGATGTGCTTGTCATATTATTAATTTAGTTGTACAAGAATGTCCTCAATTATTTTTAAAACAAATTAAGAAAATCTTATATTATGTTTGCGAAGATATTTCTGCAAGTAGGCAACAAGATTTTAAAATTTTATGTGCACAATGTGGTCTAACTTTTAGAAGATTTGTTAAGGATGCACCACATAGATGGAATTATACTTTTTTAATGTTGAAATCTTCTATTAGATTTAAAAATGTTATTACTCATTATTGTAATGTTAATCCAAGTTTTGATTATCAAATTATTGAAAATGATTGATTAATTGCTAATTCTATTTATGAATTTTTAGAATTATTTTAGAATGCTACATGTATTTTTTCGAGAGTATATTATCCAACTTCTCCTCTAGTATTAACAAAAATTATTAACATGTCTCATTTAATTTCTAAATATAGAACCATTCCTGGTTTTGATTATGTTGTTTCCAAAATGAAAACAAAGTTTCAAAATATTGGGGTGAAATACCTCTTTTATATTGTTTGGCTTCGATTTTTGATTCGAAGATTAAATTGGATGCTGTATTCATATTGTTAGACGATTTTAATGACAATATGATTGTTGATGTAAGTAAATTAAAAGTAGAAACTAAAGATGTTCTAAATTCTTTAATTACTTTATTTTAAGAAAGAGTTGTGTCGACCCGATCCGGTACAATCGTTCAATTTGGTAGTAGTAGCTCTAGTTTTATGTCTAAATTATCACATGCTAAGAGTGAACTGTAAATAAAAAAACAAAAATAATCTTCTCTACCAACTTAGGAATTGTCGTCCTATTTTATTTTTCCATTTTAGAATGGTGAAAAAGATACTAAAAAATACATTCTATACTTTTTTTATAGCATGTGATATACTAATGGTTCTGATGTCCATGGTAGCATTGGAATCTTGTTTTAGTGCAGGTTGCAAGGATACTAGGCAAGAAGAGGAGCATGATGTTGCCAGATATTTGGAAGCTTGCGTCTGCATTGAAGATTGGGTTCGTACGAAAAAATGAACTCAAAACTTAAGAGTTGAAAGTGCGAACATAAGTGAGCTAGACTTTCAGTCTCTTACTTTAGAGGACACTACTGAAGGAGGAGCTTAGCAATAAACTTGGAGGAAAGGCGAACGACAGACGATGGAAAAAAAAACTTCTACAAATTTTCACAAATTTTATGAAAATAAAATATCAATTTGCAATTTGTACATTTTATTACAAATTTTATGAAAAAAATTATACTTGTACATTAAATTACATTGACATTAATTAAATATTGTCTTTTTGTTTCCTCAATTTCTGTTAGTTAATGTTATTTCTTTTCCATTTTTGTCAACAATATTTTTTTTTTTGAAAAATCGGGCCTGCCCGGACCCAACCCTAAACCGGCACGACCCGCCCAAGACCAGGCCATGGGTCCGGGCTAGGTTTAGATTTTATCAACCCGGCCTGGCCCAGTCCGGCCTGCTTCTCCATCCGGTCTAAGCCCGGCCCGATCCAGGCCCTGTCAAAACCGATCAATACTAGGTCCGAGCCAGCCAGCCTGGCCCATCTTATACTATGAATTCATTTTCCAATTTGAATGAAGTTGGCTTAGTGACACGAACGCTCTGGGTCTGACCATAATTTTTGCCGCCGAAAGGAATTACGTCAGAATAAACCAAAATTTTGATTAATGCTCACTAGCAACACAAATTTATGCTAGAAAAATTGGTATTCCAGTTGGCCAAATCGGAATACTGGTTTTAGGTGACAGAGCCTATTTTGGACGATTTTGGCTGATTCTTTTAATATATCTTTGGTATTTAATTTTCTAGTTTGTATAAGGTTCTTTCTTAGGGTTTAAGTAAGGTTTATCTTATTAATAGGGCTATGTACAAGATAATAAACAAGTTGATTGTTATTTCTTGAGTTATAAATTGAGTTAATTATATTCTAATTTTCTTGCATGGGAACTGAGGTTCCAGTCTCGTATCTTGGGTCATTGGCCTTAGCGATCGACGTTTACGTGTTGTGCAAGGTGGTATCATAGCCACAATGTGTTACATGGCATGAACCAACAACTCCCTAACGAAGGGTAAGAGGATGAAAGCCTCTTTACAGCAATCTGTCACATCAAAGTATCTTTGGGGAAGAATAAATCTACATGTCTAGCGAGTTCAGCAAGTGGTAGGCTTCTAGGAATTTAGGAAACCAATTTGAATCCAGAAACGTCATGGGTGAGCATCGTCTACGACCTTCCAGGAGATGGTCATGCATCGTTGCGAGATAATCATTCATATTGCCTTTTATGGATTCGTTTAGCGCGAGAAAGAAGAGTTCCACGATCTCGCTTTATGGGATCATGATGATGATCGTGACATTGATGTCCTATAGTGTTTGCTTCCCTAGAAACCCTGATCGGTAATTGAGGAATTTTTTACTTTTATTTTAATGAAAAATCCTAATAAAACTATTAGTGACTTATGAAGCTAGCGGGTTGCAAAGGTGTTTGATTTTAACGAGGTTAAAGGTGTTAACATACCTATGCCTAATAATGACTAACAAGTATTTTGTAGTGCGGAAAGGTCAACATAGACTCGAGAATATGTTAGAATAAATATTATATAATTTTAAGGATTTAGAATTAATTAGAAAATAGATTTATTTGGTTAATTTAACATAAGAGCTTTCTAGTATCAATAGACCTGTAACTGAACAACGATTGACCCATAGCCTAAAATGTGTACGAAGACCCAAAATAGGTCATATAACTTAATTTTGACAATTATAGATTTTTTTGGGAATTCAAAGAAACTAACAACTAATTAAAAAAAATCCTAGAAATGAATTATTAGTGAGATTGTTGGAATTACTTTAGGAAACCCCAACCATAGATTGGAGCCCTAATGACCTAAGTTAGTTTCTAGAATTTATAGAATTTTTGCATTTATTTGAAAATTTTATCAATTAAATCAACTCAAAAATATTTAAAAATCAATTTTTTTTAATTAATATAGTTAGAAAGGATGAATTTTTTATTTAATTACCTAACAAACCAGGTGCTGCCATGTGGTGTAATCTCAATCGCTCATTTTTGTGGTTTCCCTTTATATAGGAGTTGAGATTTAGGGTTTTTTGAGAATTTTTGGAGAGGTAATTCCTATTGAATTCCACTAATCCTAGATTGACTTTCAACGATGATTTCTCTCAGCTACCGACACCTTTTCAATTACAATTTTTTTTTCTAGTTTCCTGGTATTTGATTCTGACTTTTGGAAGATTTTAGGTGGTTATAACATTAGATAATTTCCAAAATTCGAGATTTTACTGCAGTTCTGAACATGGAGTAAACCCTACTAATTTAATCACAACTTTTTTTTTCATGATCACGTTTTCCCTTTTGTAAATTATCTATGAACCTTAATTTGTTAATTAGCCAATAACACATATAAATTTGGTGAATTAATTCATTAAATTTGTTATTTTCTAAAAATTGAAACTTGACTAATATAACTGTTGAAATTCTATTTAAATTTTGTGCAAATTTTAGGTATTATATGTAGAAATCCTGGCCTAAGTTATTTTGTAAAAGTTTTCAAGAATCTATCCCCATATGACTGGACCTTAAATACTAAATTTGTGCTTTTAGGAAATGTTGACGATTTAATGAATGTTCTAACAACGTTTGTACAAATGAAGGCAATTTTTAATGTATGAATTGTAAATCGAAACCATAAATCTATAGTTATTATTTTTGTAGGGTGGACTTGGCCAAAAATGTTAAGTAAATTTAGGGATTGTTTGCTAATTATTAAAAATGTTAAAAATTACCAAATCTAATAAAAGTCGGCATAAGTGGATTTAGAGTAAAACGATCATAATCTGTACATATGAACTTGAAATATGATTTCGAGGATATCGGTACGTCCGCTTCGTCGAAATTCACAACTATCGCACATTAAGTTTAAATTCTGGCTTACTTTTGTGCACTGATTTGAATGTCGAAGGGTTTAATCTCGAAGAAATAGGACTCGAGTCTAAAGAGAGAACTAATTGTATATTGTTCTGCGTTGACATGTGTTTGATTAGGGTAGTGGAGGATATATTGCTTGGGTTTACCTAGTAAGCTGTCAAGTTCGAACTATGTGAAGGTTAAAGGCAAAAACTGCTGCCTAACGTATTTAATTACGTACCGAGTTTTTGCCTCAACTTGGTGTCGATCAGGTAGTTGGAGAATGATGGTTGTTGTAGTATATTCCTGGACATGGACTAAAAACTTACAAAGAGTTCCCAACTACTTGTTCGAGGGGATATGTGTTGTGACATGTATAGGCTCAAGCTGTTAAGATGTACGAGTAAGTCGTAGGCATCAAATTAATGATGGCTCGAGAGATGTTTAGCATTAATGTTGATCGACAAAGGGTTGTCGGGAAGGGTCTTCAAGAAAGCTTGAGGAGTACATAGTATTCGCTTCATCCCGGAAAAGCGAAGAATGGAGGTGTGTCAAATCTTGAGGATCAAACCGTTGGTCCCTTGAGAGATGGTCGGTCACTAGCTAGGTGCATGGGGATTGCTCTATGGATCTGTGTTTTCCGCTATGAGGGGTGTTGAACTTATTGGAGAGTCATTGATTTTAACACCTAGAAGCAATAACGGAGAAAAAAAAGGGTTCAATCAACTTAAGATATGACAGATACAATTCGAGTTTCATAGTTTATTGGGAGATGTGGGCCTTCAACGATGTTCATTGCGCATGAACTCACTCTGCTAGAGGTTATTGATGGTTGGAGACTTTGGTAAGGCTGATGGTCAGCGACGATAATCATACGCTAGTTGATCATCTCCATCCTTAATTTTCAAGTTGTCAAGTTATTCCTATGAGAATAATCATACGTGAGTTGATCTTCTCCGTAGCCATGGTCGTACCTTTATTCTTTCAAATCGAGAGCTTTGATACCATTTTGTTCGAATTCAGAGACGTGTGCAGCGGATGTAGAGAACATCGACCATCGAAATAACCCACACAAAGATAACGAACACGGTTCTGCTACATAGAACCAATTGATAAAACAAGCATATCTGGTAGCTTCGGCTACCCGAACAAATCCAATCTCAATATTAATTAAAGATTGAATATTATACAGTCATTGAACTCTTTTGCCCAAGATTCGAAGAGGCCCTTACAACTTTTGAAGAAAAAGAATACAAGATGTATTACAAATAGACCATAAAATTCTAACCTTAATTAACTAGATTTCGTACCTAGCAAACGCTTGCCCATCGACGATGTCGATGACGATCTGGACCTAGCAGAGATGACGGACCTCTCGTCAAAATTATTTTTCAATATTGAAGTGTAATACCTACAAGCGAGGACGAGCTCCTCTTAGAATTTTGGTTAGAGCAATATTGGGGAAGAGCCCTCTTAGTCTCTTTTAATAACAATAATACACTATATCTTAGTCTCTGAGCCAGTCAACTTGATCTCGACCGTTGATCCTCATCAAATTACAGTCCAAAATCTACTAAAATCTGCCTGAACTGCCTCAAACTGTATGCTTAATTTTCAAAAAATTTGCACAAAAAAGTTGCTGGGAATTCTGAGAAATATCCAGTATATCGATACTGCCATTTTGGCTCCAATTTGAGCCACGAATTCACCGCAACTAATCCACCATCTTCGCATCAACTTCCGTCACGTCACTGTTCCATGATTCTCCAGACTTCCATCCACCTCAAAATCAAATTGAATTTCTAACGATGATACCATATTAAAATCCCGTGACTCCCGTCACCTAAATTTGAAGGATACTGTTAGAACTTTATTGTGCCATGTCGATTTATGAGATGAAAAACATAAATTAAATTGATTGTGGAAGCGTACATGAATCCATTGTCTTTGCTTGACGGATCTTGAAGCAGACATTTTTTCTTTGTGGGATTTGATCTTCCAACCTGCTACGGCCCTTAATAATAAAGACTAAATCTTTATTCCTCTCTTTGTTGATGGGGATACAGAAGAGAATAGAGAAACCCTCTCTTTGGTGGCCGTATGAGTTGGGGACCATAACCCTAATGAATACACATATATATAGATATGTGTGTTGTGATATTTCTAATTTGGCCCCTCATCAAATTAGAATTATCTCCGGTATCTACACATTAATTCCATAACAATTATACCCTTAAGCCAATTTCCATATAGACCACATTAATTTGGCTTAATTATTTAGATAGCCCAAACACAATTAATTTTACATGTATGGCCCCATAATTATTGAATAATTCCAACAATCTCCCACTGGGCCACATATGTAACCTTATAATTGTGTTAACCTTAGTGAGCTCATAAATCGCTATCTTAATCCTTAGGGTATATCCGGACAATCTCGTCCATTAACCATATCAATATAGGATCAAAGCGGCCTTCATCACATATAGCGTAACTAAACCATCAATGGTCACATATACCAATATAGCTAAACGACATAGATCAATCATGGATGCATAGCATAGAAATTACACGCAATGTGATCAATACATGTCTATTTCCAACTGGTCCTCCTTAACTTTAATGAGATCAATACTTTAACATAATGAAAACAGAATGAACTGAATTTCCATATATCTGATCAGATAAATATCCAAAATACTTTAATACATAAATGTGTCCAAAACTAAATAGCACCCAAATACATAAAATACAAACTCCCACTATATTGCCATATTCTTAATTAACACCCATATGAGCAGTATGCTCATGAAAGTCCCTGAATGATAATACTTTTGTGAGCGGATCCGCTAAAATGGAGTTTGTCATAATGTGCTATATGGACACTTTAACCATTCTGAATTCTTTCCTTCACAACTAGAAACTTTATGTCAATATCCTTGACTTATACAAGTTTCTGTTATTTTTGGAATACATTATTGCTAATTTTTTTTTGTCACACTATAATTTAAGTGGTCTTTCAACACCGTACTGTAGGCGCAGCCTTGTGACAAAAAATTTACAACCATATTTCCTGAATAGATGCCCCACAGCATGTTATAAACCTTGCTGCCATGGTGGAAGAAATTATGAGTGCATGTTTGACACTCATCCAAAATATATCTCCATTAGTCAGCATAACCTGATGTGGATCTCCTGTTGTGTTAGCATCCAACAAAATCGGAGTCGGAATACCTTATGATCTCCAGAATTATCCGATCTCCTACAAAGAGCATATAATTCTTTGTTCTCTATTAATTACTTAAGTAGTTTAGCTGCTACCCAATGATCCATCCATATTTGCTTAAATATCTGCCTAGCATCCGAATTATGTACGCAATATCCTGACGCGTACATACTTGTGAATACATTAGACTCCTTAGAACTGATCATGAAGGAAAAATCTATTGTATTTTCTTAATTTTAAGGCTAACCTTAGGGCAGTTGATTGAGACCGAATTTGTCTTCTTTGACGAGAGGTGTAACCTGGTTTGCATTGAATACTTTAATCAAATATACAAAACTAGAAAATTATTCCTTCTACTACTGAACTTGTGATACACACAATCTTCAATAGTGTTTATCTCAAAACCAAACGAGATAATCACTTGGTAAAACTTTAAGTACCTTCGACGAGAATCCTGCTTGAGTTCATGAATAGATTTTGTCAATATGCAAACCATATTATTTGGGTCTTTCGACACAAAGTTTTCTGCATGCACCATAAATTGTTTCGTCGATGTTACCATTGAGAAACACAATTTTGACATCCATTTAATGTAACTCAAGATCAAAATGTGCAATAAGTGCTGTGATTGTTTTAAAAGAGTCTTTCAAAGATACCGAAGAGAAAGTCTCTTTAAAATCAATCGTTGACTTTTGAGTAAAGTCACTAGCTATAAGACGTACTTTATACCTCTCCACATTATCCTTTCGAATCTTTCTTGGTTTTAAATGTCCATTTTCAACCAATGAACTTCGTATCTTTTGGTAATGTGACAAGTTCCTAAACTTTATTGTCTTGCATAGACTTATACTCCTTATTTATTTCCTCAATCCACTTTTAAGAGTTGGAACTTTCCATGGCCCGACGGAAGATAATTGAATCACCTTCCAATATTCCATAATTTTCCTCACGTTCCTAGAGAAATATGACAATATTGTCCGAAATTATATTTCTCCTTTCTCTGGTGGACCATCTTAATATTACCGGTTCTTGAGGTTGTTGAGTTTGTTCCTTAGGAATAATTACCTTATGTTGAATGGGGTGCCACTACATTGTCGTTGTTAAGGTATCTCAACAACGACTTATAGAGGTAATTCGACATTGTCTTATTGAGGCTCTGAATTCACTTCTTGATCATGACAGGTATAGAATCCTGCACATCGTCAAAAGTGATAGTAGAAATCGTAATTGATTCCTTCTCAATGACAATGATCCTGACTTTATTTCTCCCCCAAACTCAACATCCTCAAAAAATATTATACTTCTCGTCTCAAAATTTTCTTTTGTGTGGGATCGTATAATTATTACCCCTTGATTTGCCAGCATAGCCAATAAAGTAGCTGCTTACAATTGAACTTTGGTCTATATGATCTCTACACATTAATATAGACATTAAAGTCTATAGAGTCAATAAAATCCAAATCTCATCAGACACAAGTTGTTAAACTCTATTTCTAGAGATGTGACCTAATCGCTTATGTCATAATGAGACTAAAAACATTTATGGTTAATTTTGTGTTTAGTACCACATGACTCCACTTGCAAGGTTTCATTTAAGCTGTAATAGTTTAAACTGAATATAGGTGATCATAAACCTTAAAGGAACCGTTACCAACAATATTTGGATTTAAAAATAGACTAAACTTATTATTTCCAAATGAACAATGATAATCAGATTTGTCCGTTAAGAAAACTGAAACTGAATTTCGTCTAAAAGACGGTACAATAAAAGTGTCTATCAAATCCAAATAATAATCGGTTTCTAATAATAACAAAAAATGTACTATTGCTTCCATTTCTACCGATTTGTCGTCACCCACAAAGATGTATCTTTCACCATCAATTGGCTTTCGGTAGCTCAGGTAACCTTGTCTAAAACACTAATGTGGGTAGTCAAACCAGAATCTAACCACCATGAGTTTCTTGGTACTAAAACTAAATTAACCTCAGAACAGACCAAATTTAGAAATGTACTTTTCTTTATATGTCATGCGTGGTACTTTGTACATTTCTTCCTTATGTGTCATGCCTTATCACAAAAGAACAACCCTTAGTTTTATATTGTTGTTTCTTTTGAGCTGGACCCTTAGCAGTTACTGTATTCATTTTCTTTTGCCCTTAAAGTTTATCCCATTAAACTTGGAAACTAAATTCTTATTGGCAGATATTATAGCAACATTAATTTTAAAGAGAACAAAACAACAAATATGACATGCTCTAATTAATAACCAAAGAGTAAAATATAGTCAAACAAATCCAAACAATGGTGAACCCCATCTCAAGATACCTAGTGCATCATTAATATCAAGTCTTTGGATAGTGATATTAACTGCAAGTGGTACTCTTGGTATAGTGATCAAATATTAACAACAAGTCATGTCAAATAATAAGCCTATCTTTGGATCGGGTTATTATTCACATGTAAACCGTATAATTGTCACACATTTATCACAACAAGTATGTGTGCAATTCGGCCAAGTATTAACCTTCCTTTGGGCCGGCTAATACCCGCATGAATATACACACACAAACATCCGACATCCCTCATAGACTATCTACGCAAGAGAGGTCACTTTGGCGACATCTTGTTTCAATGAGTCTACTTAGAATATTGGACAACTATTGCTAGTCTTAAAAGGCACCAAAAAATTGAATGTTGACTGAATTTTACAAAACTGAATCATGTCCAAAACTTTATATACATGCATATTCATAAGATTATTACTCAAATAAAGTAATCAAAAGCATAATCATGAATTTCAATTTGACAAAATTGGATATTATCACTATAACAAAATTCATGAAATAATCTACGGAGGATATGCATCCAAAAAAAAATTCATAGACATTAACTGGAAATAATAATTCAAAAATATATATCCTAAACTGAACATATTTGGTCTAAACTGAGCATCATCAACACCTCTTTCCTCTTTAAGTATCCAAATATGTAAAGAAAATCCTTTTAAAAGAAGAACAAGCAAACTTGTAGACCAATTTGGAGACTAATTATTTAATAACCGAATCCATCAATCAAAATATTACTTCAAATAATCCATAAAGATTGTACCAAAATTTATCTACTATCTCATAAACATGTGAATCTTTTTGCATAATTTAAAAATATTACTTCCATATCATCACATGTATATGTACTAAAAATTGATGGTCCCCATATTACAATATTCTAGATCAGACCCCAATACGATATAAATTTAGACTAATAAATCCATAAATAAATAATATTAAAACCAAATACTAAACCCAAGCCATCTCATATTCACCATTAGTTCAAACAACGAATATTAAATACGGATGAATTTACATCTTCAGTATTAAAAATTGATGTCAATAAGGATGCACATCTCATATTCACCCAAGCCATCTCATATTGACATCTCATATTCACCATTATTTAAAAAATAATAAATAAATTCATTTGAACTAAATTGACGCATTAAATAAATCTCCAAAGTTGAAGTCACCCATATTCGTACTTATTCACATAAGTATGAATCTCCATAATGAATGCACGATTTCTAAAGCAACATTACATGTATATGTTCTAAATTGAATGGATCATCATAAAAAAATTGTTTGAACAATCGTAACCCTAAATCAAATTAGATGAAACGATCTAGGGTTCCTAAAAAATACTAAAAAAAAATATTTTGAAATTTTGATCTCATAAATCAAACATGGAGGCTCTGATATCACTTGTTAGAACTTTATTGTGCCATGTCGATTTATGAGATGAAAAACATAAATTAAATTGATTGCGGAAGCGTACCTGAATCCATTGTCTTTGCTTGACGGATCTTGAAGCAGACGTTTTTTCTTTGTGGGATTTGATCTTCCAACCTGCTACGACCCTTAATAATAAAGACTAAATCTTTATTCCTCTCTTTGTTGATGGGATACAGAAGAGAATAGAGAAACGCTCTCTTTGGTGGCCGTATGAGTTGGGGACCATAACCCTAATGAATACACATATATATAGATATGTGTGTTGTGATATTTCTAATTTGGCCCCTCATCAAATTAGAATTATCTCCGGTATCTACACATTAATTCCATGACAATTATACCCTTAAGCCAATTTCCATATAGACCACTTTAATTTGGCTTAATTATTTAGATAGCCCAAACACAATTAATTTTACATGTGTGGCCCCATAATTATTGAATAATTCCAACAGATACATTATTTGGGTATATACTTGGAATTTTGGGTAACCTACTAAGGCTCTTTCCACCTAAATATCAAGAATAAATTGGATGGAATTATGCTCTTTCCTTTTGCATACATTTCACATGTTACAATAACTTGCAGTATATGTTGCCTTTAGGTGTACGAACTCTGTTGGTTGAGTTTTTGCTAACATAATAATGCCTTCCACTTTATTACTTTGGCAAACGAATCAAAACACAAAGCATCACTTCTTTCTCTACTTCTGACCAAATATTGGGCATAAAGAAACACGGTTGTTGTTTGAGCTCGACAAAAAGAGAGAGAGAGGGTAAGTTTATATAGTTGCGTTTGGAGTTTAAGTAGTGGATCAGTTAAAAAATGTGTCAGAATAAACAAATTACTCAATGTGCATCATCTGTTAAATTAAGTGTTAGCAAACTGGTGACAAAAAGAAACAAAGGCTTCTTGGAGAGCAATTAAGTAAAAGTCAAGTCAAGTCTCCTTTAACACAAAAGATTCATATTTAGAAACCACTACCTAGTTTCCTTATATATTATGTCAAGTTAGTTGCATCTATATAAACATTCACCGGAAAAAAAAATTATTTGCAATTGACAACTGATCAAGATGGTAACGAAAGCCCGTTCGCGTTCGCGCTTGCTCTGCTGTTTCACCGGCTCACTGGTACACGACTCCGACGAGCTCGACTCGACGGTCTGCCAGAGCAGCAGCAAGTCGCAGCACCACCCCTTGTCGTGGTCGAAGTTTCGAGGGAAGAAGAAGAAGAAGACCGTTCCAGCGGTCGATGCTGCCGTGGGGATAGTCGAGGTCCGCAGCGGAGAAGTTTCGGAGGGAGATGTGGTGGTGGTGAAGGAGGTCCCTGACAACATAGTGTCTGCTAAGAAGAGTTACTTCCACAAGTTTCACAAGGTTAGTAAACATAGTCGATAAAATTAGTTGTTAGAAACATAATTGAGAGACAAATGTTACTTATTCATTTTGTACTGATCTCAACAGTGATTTTGTTCTTAAACAGAAAAAAAGCCACACGAATCTCAATCACAGGCAACAGCTAGTTACAGACAATATTACAAAAGAGACGCAGAAGAAGACCAATATCTGCCAAGTATTCTCCAAATGTGCCTCTCCGCGCCAGCCTCCGGCCCTCCTCTGCCATGTGCGCGAGCCGGAGCCGGTCAAAGTCCGAATGGGTTCGAGTCCAAGTCCGAGTTCCACAGCCTGCAGTTTAGCCGAACCGAAGCAACCCTCTGATACAATTCAGAAGGCCCAGAAGAAGAAGAAGATGAAGAGCCAGAGGAGGAGATTTGGCGAGTCTGAGCAACAGATGGTGATGGTGTTGACGATGGTAGTGGCACTGGGGACGATGTTGTTGGGTGGTCGTGTTCTCGCAATCGTCTGCACGTCGGGGGTGGTGCTATCTGTCAACCTATGTCAAGGACATGTTGAGGGCTAAGGCTGCAATCAACTCAAGATTACGTAGAGAGAAGTCCGACGGTAGAGTTGATTTATAAGACAGGATATCTTGGTATTGGTAGGAAAGATGTGAATTTTCAGAGGGTTCTGATCGATCAGATTATCTTGATATAATCCAAAGCATGCCTCCAAAATTGAAATTCCATTATTAAAGATAGGGCTAATTAGCATTTAGATTCAGTTTGGAGTTTAAACCGTGACATTGTCCAATTGAAAAGCTTGGGTTTTTATTTTTGTTCCATTATACCCTTGCAAGCCTATAAGAAAGTTTCATTGTCAACTATGGGAGGGAGGAGAAAGGATATAATAGAAAGAAAAAAACCAAAAATAAAAATGTAGGATTCAAAATTTTCAATTCAACATATCAAGACTTAAACTCTAAACTAATATAAAACCCACGATCTAAACGCTAATCAGTTCTTAAAGATATTACTAAATACTCCTATCTCTCTCCTTCTTCCTCTCTCTCTCTCTCTCTCAAGGTGTGTAATGGGCCGGGTGGTTTGGAACACGGCCCTAGCCCGACAAGGTCAAACTCGAGCTGGGCTGAACCGTGCCTGGTCAACAGGCCGATCCATCCCACGTATAATTCTGGTTTGTGCTGGGTTAAGATTTGCGGCCTAAAGGTTCTGCCTGGCCCGACCCAAGTTTCAGATCGAATTGGGTTCCCTCTCTCCCCAACCCGCTCAACCCTGTCCGAGGTCCGGTCAATCCGGAACAACCCCTTGGGCCCACCTGCATCATAATTTTGCGGGTATTTTAGCAAAATATCCTACTTATTACCATTAGTACAATTTTGGGAGGGATATTTTGGTTAAAAATCCCTGCCAACTGTCATTTTAATATAAAATGGGGGTACTTTTTACCAAAAATCTACTCATTTTTATGTTAATTAATAAGAATATTTAGCTAAAAAATGACCAAAATTTTAGATAAATTCTAGAAAACAAGCAATAAAGTTAGTGTTACCGGCCTACGGGGAAGTCATGTACGAAGCGTTGTCCTAAGAGATTATTTGAGGTCTATGTGCAGACTTGTTCTCGAATCCTTCTAGAGATAAAACTCTCTTCCTACCGGCTTACCGTTGCTGCACACAGCTTCGAGAAAAACGACGCGAACTTAGCTTTGTCCAGAAACTAGGATTAAGACTTAGATTTTGATTTGAAACGAGGAAGAATTGAGAGAAAGTTTGGTCAAGGTTTATAAGAAAGAATGAAAAATGAACAAAGTGGGAAACAAGATAGGTTTTCCCAAGTGTCCACCTTAACACTAAAAATATGGATACATATATGGGCAGCTCCTCTTCCGACATATTTAACAGATTTTAATTGAATTTAATGGCTAGTTATTTAGTCATTTGGTTATTAAACACCAGCCAATAAAATACCACTAAATAGAAAATAAATGTTGAAATGGTCAAAATTAAAGAGTTAGGAAGTTGGTTTTTTTCCTACAAAAAATAAAACCCCCCAACCCTCCCTCCCAAAAAAGTTTCGTAAATAGAGATAACATAATTCAAGAGAATTGAAGTAGATAATTTATGGGCAAAAGAATACTATGAAATAGGTGAGATGGACTACATTCTTGAATCTCACTTATTGACTATTGTCTTTATCTGAAAAAATTCTTGATAAATATGTCTTGAATCAGACTTCTTAAATCAGATTCAGACAATAACACACATGGTATGCTATAGGTCCTTGGGTCTATCGGGGTGACGCTTTTGATTGGTCATGCACATTTTTTCTTGTTTATGAGAGTTGTCTGAGATCGCCCTGTCCCATAGTCGCAGCCTTCCCGACCTTTTATATTGGTAAGTCCTCAAATGGTTGGTGATCGGTGTTACTCTACATAAATATGCTTGGACCTACAAAGTTTTCTAAAAACTCATCCTAACCAAATCACACTGGAACACTGTCATCATAGGGATGTAGTATCATTATACAACTTTGTACAACTGCTT
>JANAVB010039620.1:10051173-10231244 GCA_029216955.1 Iris pallida
AAAAAATGTATGCTTGTAGCGAGGTGATCGTCACGCCTAACGTCCTATTATCTTGCTCTCTGGGCAAGAAATGCCGGACAAGTTTATTCATTATAATTTGGGGGATAACTTGACTATGCACGTTTTACTAATTTTCAAATCCTTTAATATCTATTTAACTAATTGGCTATTAAGTTTGAATAATTTTGGAATCATAGGCAGATGGAGTGCCTTGTGTGCACCCACCCACATCATCCCCTCCACAGTAGTTGTACATCTTGCATGCAAATGTACAGCAATTTCAACATTTTTGATGCATCATCACATGCATTAGCAAGAATATTATCTCTAACTACCTCGGCGTAGCGTATTGAACACCCAAGACAAAGATCGATGTCCTCGTCAGTGATCTAATATCTAATCTAATTAACAATCCTTCTTACAAAGCATACATTGGAAATCCTGGCTTAAATTTAGATTGGATCATAGTTGAATTTATATAGTTCCTATATAGTCGACAAGCCGGGATTAACAAATTACATTTTACATTTATAATCTATGGTGTGTCAGCAAGGAAACATTTTACAAGCAAGCATAATGTCATCATCCAATTCATTCTCAAGGGGTTAGATGGGCCGGTCGGCCCGGTTTCCGACCTGGGCCTGGACCGTTGGCTCGAGCACTCCGCAGGTCCGAGCTGGTTTGGTTTTCGACCGGGAATCCGAGTCCGACCCGGTTTGTCCACGGGTCTGGTCCGGTTAAACCCGTAAAACTGGTCGGACCAGACCGGACCAACCCGGTCCAAGGCCTGGTCCAGGTCTGTCTGGACCTTTTTTTTTTGGAAGAAAAGTCCGAAATGCCCTCATTTTGAGGGTTGTTTGTTTGACCGTTTCAAGGGTATTTTGGTCATTTGCTAAAAAGGACCAAAAATACCCTTATAACAACTATATTTAGGTACAATAAGCCTTTTTCTACCCAAAAAAATTCTATAAATATTCCAAAATTCATGAAAATTATACACAAACATTTCTTCCCTCTCTTACAAAATATAAAGCTTATCAATTTAGGAAGATTGAAGTAACAACTTTCTGGGTTCTGAAGTGCAACTTTCTGAAGGCCAAACTGCAATGTTCTTGAGACTTCAACTTGTACAAAATTTCTTGGAGGTTTCAAGTTGACGTTTCAAGTAATTTTAATATTATATAATAGTTTTTTTTATTGGATTTCTCTCTCTCTCTCTCTCTCTCTCTCTCTCTCTCTCTTTTGTTGGTAGATAAATAATTTCCTCTTCTCTTAATTTTTTTTAAAAAAATAATTTTTTTTAAATATGGATGCTACTGGTTCTATCCACCCTTATGGAGGTGATTCAGAACAAAATTTTGCTTATTATGCTGATTTATTTGAAAATAATATTACCGATTCTGTGCCACCGACACAAATATCACCTCATGAAGTTAGATGTATAGCTACTAATGCTGTACATAGGGAGATATTAATTTTATGACAATATTTTGAGAAAATATATGTCACTGATAATGAGGGTGTACCGATTTTCGATCTAAAAAAATCAAAAACCAATATCTAAAGATGCACAGTGTAAGAAATGTAGAAGAAAAAAATTCAAATAACCAAAAATGATGGCACAGGCACTTTAAAAGACACTATAAAAATTGTTATGATAAAGACACACTGCATGCTAGACATACACAGATAAGCACTGGTCCTTAAGGATCTTCTATATGTAACTTAACTTATTCTGATGCTCGTAACAAGACTGGATTTACCAAATATATTATTTATGATGAACAACCTTTTACATTCAATGAGAGTGATTGCTATTATGATTATGTAAGTACTACTCTTAATCCTTATTTTAGTAAAGTTTCTAGACTACTAGAGTAGAGGTTATGAAAATATTTCAAAAATAAAGGACAACTTTAAAACAATGTTTTATAAATGTTAGTAAATGTGCTCTCACTTCAGATATATAGACTACTTAGCAAAATTATGCTTATATTTGAATTACGGTACATTATATAGATTCAAAGTGGATGTTACAAAAGCGTATTATTTGTCTACGACCTTTAGAATTTTCACATACGGGCTATGAAATCGGTGGTGCTATCATGCAATTTTTATGTGAATATGATATTCACAATAATTTTTTTCAATTTCTTTCGATAATGCCAGTAATAACACTTCTTGTATAAATATTTTACATAATTTATGTCTATAGTAGAAGGACGACAACTTTTTTTTATGTTAGATGTGCTTGTCATATTATTAATTTAGTTGTACAAGAATGTCCTCAATTATTTTTAAAACAAATTAAGAAAATCTTATATTATGTTTGCGAAGATATTTCTGCAAGTAGGCAACAAGATTTTAAAATTTTATGTGCACAATGTGGTCTAACTTTTAGAAGATTTGTTAAGGATGCACCACATAGATGGAATTATACTTTTTAATGTTGAAATCTTCTATTAGATTTAAAAATGTTATTACTCATTATTGTAATGTTAATCCAAGTTTTGATTATCAAATTATTGAAAATGATTGATTAATTGCTAATTCTATTTATGAATTTTTAGAATTATTTTAGAATGCTACATGTATTTTATCGAGAGTATATTATCCAACTTCTCCTCTAGTATTAACAAAAATTATTAACATGTCTCATTTAATTTCTAAATATAGAACCATTCCTGGTTTTGATTATGTTGTTTCCAAAATGAAAACAAAGTTTCAAAAATATTGGGGTGAAATACCTCTTTTATATTGTTTGGCTTCGATTTTTGATTCGAAGATTAAATTGGATGCCGTATTCATATTGTTAGACGATTTTAATGACAATATGATTGTTGATGTAAGTAAATTAAAAGTAGAAACTAAAGATGTTCTAAATTCTTTAATTACTTTATTTGAAGAAAGAGTTGTGTCGGCCCGATCCGGTACAATCGTTCAATTTGGTAGTAGTAGCTCTAGTTTTATGTCTAAATTATCACATGCTAAGAGTGAACTGTAAATAAAAAACAAAAATAATCTTCTCTACCAACTTAGGAATTGTCGTCCTATTTTATTTTTCCATTTTAGAATGGTGAAAAAGATACTAAAAAATACATTCTATACTTTTTTTATAGCATGTGATATACTAATGGTTCTGATGTCCATGGTAGCATTGGAATCTTGTTTTAGTGCAGGTTGCAAGGATACTAGGCAAGAAGATGAGCATGATGTTGCCAGATATTTTGGAAGCTTGCGTCTGCATTGAAGATTGGGTTCGTACGAAAAAATGAACTCAAAACTTAAGAGTTGAAAGTGCGAACATAAGTGAGCTGGACTTTCAGTCTCTTACTTTAGAGGACACTACTGAAGGAGGAGCTTAGCAATAAACTTGGAGGAAAGGCGAACGACAGACGATGGAAAAAAAAAACTTCTACAAATTTTCACAAATTTTATGAAAATAAAATATCAATTTGCAATTTGTACATTTTATTACAAATTTTATGAAAAAAATTATACTTGTACATTAAATTACATTGACATTAATTAAATATTGTCTTTTTGTTTCCTCAATTTTCTGTTAGTTAATGTTATTTCTTTCCCATTTTTGTCAACAATATTTTTTTTTTTGAAAAATCGGGCCTGCCCGGACCCAACCCTAAACCGGCACGACCCGCCCAAGACCAGGCCATGGGTCCGGGCTAGGTTTAGATTTTATCAACCCGGCCTGGCCCAGTCCGGCCCGCTTCTCCATCCGGTCTAAGCCCGGCCCGCTTCTCCATCCGGTCTAAGCCCGGCCCGATCCAGGCCCTGTCAAAACCGATCAATACTAGGTCCGAGCCAGCCAGCCTGGCCCATCTTACACTATGAATTCATGTTTCCAATTTGAATGAAGTTGGCTTAGTGACACGAACGCTCTGGGTCTGACCATAATTTTTGCCGCCGAAAGGAATTACGTCAGAATAAACCGAAATTTTGATTAATGCTCACTAGCAACACAAATTTATGCTAGAAAAATTGGTATTCCAGTTGGCCAAATCGGAATACTGGTTTTAGGTGACAGAGCCTATTTTGGACGATTTTGGCTGATTCTTTTAATATATCTTTGGTATTTAATTTTCTAGTTTGTATAAGGTTCTTTCTTAGGGTTTAAGTAAGGTTTATCTTATTAATAGGGCTATGTACAAGATAATAAACAAGTTGATTGTTATTTCTTGAGTTATAAATTGAGTTAATTATATTCCAATTTTCTTGCATGGGAACTGAGGTTCCAGTCTCGTATCTTGGGTCATTGGCTTTAGCGATCGACGTTTACGTGTTGTGCAAGGTGGTATCATAGCCACAATGTGTTACATGGCATGAACCAACAACTCCCTAACGAAGGGTAAGAGGATGAAAGCCTCTTTACAGCAATCTGTCACATCAAAGTATCTTTGGGGAAGAATAAATCTACATGTCTAGCGAGTTCAGCAAGTGGTAGGCTTCTAGGAATTTAGGAAACCAATTTGAATCCAGAAACGTCATGGGTGAGCATCGTCTACGACCTTCCAGGAGATGGTCATGCATCGTTACGAGATAATCATTCATATTGCCTTATATGGATTCGTTTAGCGCGAGAAAGAAGAGTTCCACGATCTCGCTTTATGGGATCATGATGATGATCGTGACATTGATGTCCTATAGTGTTTGCTTCCCTAGAAACCCTGATCGGTAATTGAGGAATTTTTTACTTTTATTTTAATGAAAAATCCTAATAAAACTATTAGTGACTTATGAAGCTAGCGGGTTGCAAAGGTGTTTGATTTTAACGAGGTTAAAGGTGTTAACATACCTATGCCTAATAATGACTAACAAGTATTTTGTAGTGCGGAAAGGTCAACATAGACTCGAGAATATGTTAGAATAAATATTATATAATTTTAAGGATTTAGAATTAATTAGAAAATAGATTTATTTGGTTAATTTAACATAAGAGCTTTCTAGTATCAATAGACCTGTAACTGAACAACGATTGACCCATAGCCTAAAATGTGTACGAAGACCCAAAATAGGTCATATAACTTAATTTTGACAATTATAGACTTTTTTGGGAATTCAAAGAAACTAACAACTAATTAAAAAAATCCTAGAAATGAATTATTAGTGAGATTGTTGGAATTACTTTAGGAAACCCCAACCATAGATTGGAGCCCTAATGACCTAAGTTAGTTTCTAGAATTTATAGAATTTTTGCATTTATTTGAAAATTTTATCAATTAAATCAACTCAAAAATATTTAAAAATCAATTTTTTTAATTAATATAGTTAGAAAGGATGAATTTTTTATTTAATTACCTAACAAACCAGGTGCTGCCATGTGGTGTAATCTCAATCGCTCATTTTTGTGGTTTCCCTTTATATAGGAGTTGAGATTTAGGGTTTTTTGAGAATTTTTGGAGAGGTAATTCCTATTGAATTCCACTAATCCTAGATTGACTTTCAACGATGATTTCTCTCAGCTACCGACACCTTTTCAATTACAATTTTTTTTCTAGTTTCCTGGTATTTGATTCTGACTTTTGGAAGATTTTAGGTGGTTATAACATTAGATAATTTCCAAAATTCGAGATTTTACTGCAGTTCTGAACATGGAGTAAACCCTACTAATTTAATCACAACTTTTTTTTTCATGATCACGTTTTCCCTTTTGTAAATTATCTATGAACCTTAATTTGTTAATTAGCCAATAACACATATAAATTTGGTGAATTAATTCATTAAATTTGTTATTTTCTAAAAATTGAAACTTGACTAATATAACTGTTGAAATTCTATTTAAATTTTGTGCAAATTTTAGGTATTATACGTAGAAATCCTGGCCTAAGTTATTTTGTAAAAGTTTTCAAGAATCTATCCCCATATGACTGGACCTTAAATACTAAATTTGTGCTTTTAGGAAATGTTGACGATTTAATGAATGTTCTAACAACGTTTGTACAAATGAAGGAAATTTTTAATGTATGAATTGTAAATCGAAACCATAAATCTATAGTTATTATTTTTGTAGGGTGGACTTGGCCAAAAATGTTAAGTAAATTTAGGGATTGTTTGCTAATTATTAAAAATGTTAAAAATTACCAAATCTAATAAAAGTCGGCATAAGTGGATTTAGAGTAAAACGATCATAATCTGTACATATGAACTTGAAATATGATTTCGAGGATATCGGTACGTCCGCTTCGTCGAAATTCACAACTATAGCACATTAGGTTTAAATTCTGGCTTACTTTTGTGCACTGATTTGAATGTCGAAGGGTTTAATCTCGAAGAAATAGGACTCGAGTCTAAAGAGAGAACTAATTGTATATTGTTCTGCGTTGACATGTGTTTGATTAGGGTAGTGGAGGATATATTGCTTGGGTTTACCTAGTAAGCTGTCAAGTTCGAACTATGTGAAGGTTAAAGGCAAAAACTGCTGCCTAACGTATTTAATTACGTACCGAGTTTTTGCCTCAACTTGGTGTCGATCAGGTAGTTGGAGAATGATGGTTGTTGTAGTATATTCCTGGACATGGACTAAAAACTTACAAAGAGTTCCCAACTACTTGTTCGAGGGGATATGTGTTGTGACATGTACAGGCTCAAGCTGTTAAGATGTACGAGTAAGTCGTAGGCATCGAATTAATGATGGCTCGAGAGATGTTTAGCATTAATGTTGATCGACAAAGGGTTGTCGGGAAGGGTCTTCAAGAAAGCTTGAGGAGTACATAGTATTCGCTTCATCCCGGAAAAGCGAAGAATGGAGGTGTGTCAAATCTTGAGGATTCAAACCGTTGGTCCCTTGAGAGATGGTCGGTCACTAGCTAGGTGCATGGGGATTGCTCTATGGATCTGTGTTTTCCGCTATGAGGGGTGTTGAACTTATTGGAGAGTCATTGATTTTAACACCTAGAAGCAATAACGGAGAAAAAAAGGGTTCAATCAACTTAAGATATGACAGATACAATTCGAGTTTCATAGTTTATTGGGAGATGTGGGCCTTCAACGATGTTCATTGCGCATGAACTCACTCTGCTAGAGGTTATTGATGGTTGGAGACTTTGGTAAGGCTGATGGTCAGCGACGATAATCATACGCTAGTTGATCATCTCCATCCTTAATTTTCAAGTTGTCAAGTTATTCCTATGAGAATAATCATACGTGAGTTGATCTTCTCCGTAGCCATGGTCGTACCTTTATTCTTTCAAATCGAGAGCTTTGATACCACTTTATTCGAATTCAGAGACGTGTGCAGCGGATGTAGAGAACATCGACCATCGAAATAACCCACACAAAGATAACGAACACGGTTCTGCTACATAGAACCAATTGATAAAACAAGCATATCTGGTAGCTTCGGCTACCCGAACAAATCCAATCTCAATATTAATTAAAGATTGAATATTATACAGTCATTGAACTCTTTTGCCCAAGATTCGAAGAGGCCCTTACAACTTTTGAAGAAAAAGAATACAAGATGTATTACAAATAGACCATAAAATTCCAACCTTAATTAACTAGATTTCGTACCTAGCAAACGCTTGCCCATCGACGATGTCGATGACGATCTGGACCTAGCAGAGATGACGGACCTCTCGTCAAAATTATTTTTAATATTGAAGTGTAATACCTACAAGCGAGGACGAGCTCCTCTTAGAATTTTGGTTAGAGCAATATTGGGGAAGAGCCCTCTTAGTCTCTTTTAATAACAATAATACACTATATCTTAGTCTCTGAGCCAGTCAACTTGATCTCGACCGTTGATCCTCATCAAATTACAGTCCAAAATCTACTAAAATCTGCCTGAACTGCCTCAAACTGTATGCTTAATTTTCAAAAAATTTGCACAAAAAAGTTGCTGGGAATTCTGAGAAATATCCAGTATATCGATACTGCCATTTTGGCTCCAATTTGAGCTACGAATTCACCGCAACTAATCCACCATCTTCGCATCAACTTCCGTCACGTCACTGTTCCATGATTCTCCAGACTTCCATCCACCTCAAAATCAAATTGAATTTCTAACGATGATACCATATTAAAATCCCGTGACTCCCGTCACCTAAATTTGAAGGATACTGTTAGAACTTTATTGTGCCATGTCGATTTATGAGATGAAAAACATAAATTAAATTGATTGTGGAAGCGTACCTGAATCCATTGTCTTTGCTTGACGGATCTTGAAGCAGACGTTTTTTCTTTGTGGGATTTGATTTCCAACCCTGCTACGGCCCTTAATAATAAAGACTAAATCTTTATTCCTCTCTTTGTTGATGGGGATACAGAAGAGAATAGAGAAACCCTCTCTTTGGTGGCCGTATGAGTTGGGGACCATAACCCTAATGAATACACATATATATAGATATGTGTGTTGTGATATTTCTAATTTGGCCCCTCATCAAATTAGAATTATCTCCGGTATCTACACATTAATTCCATAACAATTATACCCTTAAGCCAATTTCCATATAGACCACATTAATTTGGCTTAATTATTTAGATAGCCCAAACACAATTAATTTTACATGTATGGCCCCATAATTATTGAATAATTCCAACAATCTCCCACTGGGCCACATATGTAACCTTATAATTGTGTTAACCTTAGTGAGCTCATAAATCGCTATCTTAATCCTTAGGGTATATCCGGACAATCTCGTCCATTAACCATATCAACATAGGATCAAAGCGGCCTTCATCACATATAGCGTAACTAAACCATCAATGGTCACATATACCAATATAGCTAAACGACATAGATCAATCATGGATGCATAGCATAGGAAATTACACGCAATATGATCAATACATGTCTATTTCCAACTGGTCCTCCTTAACTTTAATGAGATCAATACTTTAACATAATGAAAACAGAATGAACTGAATTTTCATATATCAGATCAGATAAATATCCAAAATACTTTAATACATAAATGTGTCCAAAATCAAATAGCACCCAAATACATAAAATACAAACTCCCACTATATTGCCATATTCTTAATTAACACCCATATGAGCAGTATGCTCATGAAAGTCCCTGAATGATAATACTTTTGTGAGCGGATCCGCTAAAATGGAGTTTGTCATAATGTGCTATATGGACACTTTAACCATTCTGAATTCTTTCCTTCACAACTAGAAACTTTATCTCAATATCCTTGACTTATACAAGTTTCTGTTATTTTTGGAAAACATTATTGCTGATTTTTTTTGTCACACCATAATTTAAGTGGTCTTTCAACACCGTACTGTAGGCGCAGCCTTGTGACAAAAAATTTACAACCATATTTCCTGAATAGATGCCCCACAGCATGTTATAAACCTTGCTGCCATGGTGGAAGAAATTATGAGTGCATGTTTGACACTCATCCAAAATATATCTCCATTAGTCAGCATAACCTGATATGGATCTCCTGTTGTGTTAGCATCCAACAAAATCGGAGTCGGAATACCTTATGATCTCCAGAATTATCCGATCTCCTACAAAGAGCATATAATTCTTTGTTCTCTATTAATTACTTAAGTAGTTTAGCTGCTACCCAATGATCCATCCATATTTGCTTAAATATCTGCCTAGCATCCGAATTATGTACGCAATATCCTGACGCGTACATACTTGTGAATACATTAGACTCCTTAGAACTGATCATGAAGGAAAAATCTATTGTATTTTCTTAATTTTAAGGCTAACCTTAGGGCAGTTGATTGAGACCGAATTTGTCTCCTTTGACGAGAGGTGTAACCTGGTTTGCATTGAATACTTTAATCAAATATACAAAACCAGAAAATTATTCCTTCTACCACTGAACTTGTGATACACACAATCTTCAATAGTGTTTATCTCAAAACCAAACGAGATAATCACTTGGTAAAACTTTAAGTACCTTCGACGAGAATCCTGCTTGAGTTCATGAATAGATTTTGTCAATATGCAAACCATATTATTTGGGTCTTTCGACACAAAGTTTTCTGCATGCACCATAAATTGTTTCATCGATGTTACCATTGAGAAACACAATTTTGACATCCATTTAATGTAACTCAAGATCAAAATGTGCAATAAGTGCTGTGATTGTTTTAAAAGAGTCTTTCAAAGATACCGAAGAGAAAGTCTCTTTAAAATCAATCGTTGACTTTTGAGTAAAGTCACTAGCTGTAAGACGTACTTTATACCTCTCCACATTATCCTTTCGAATCTTTCTTGGTTTTAAATGTCCATTTTCAACCAATAAACTTCGTATCTTTTGGTAATGTGATAAGTTCCTAAACTTTATTGTCTTGCATAGACTTATACTCCTTATTTATTTCCTCAATCCACTTTTAAGAGTTGGAACTTTCCATGGCCCGACGGAAGATAATTGAATCACCTTCCAATATTCATAATTTTCCTCACGTTCCTAGAGAAATATGACAATATTGTCCGAAATTATATTTTTCCTTTCTCTGGTGGACCATCTTAATATTACCGGTTCTTGAGGTTGTTGAGTTTGTTCCTTAGGAATAATTACCTTATGTTGAATGGGGTGCCGCTACATTGTCGTTGTTAAGGTATCTCAACAACGACTTATAGAGGTAATTCGACATTGTCTTATTGAGGCTCTGAATTCACTTCTTGATCATGACAGATATAGAATCCTGCACATCGTCAAAAGTGATAGTAGAAATCGTAATTGATTCCTTCTCAATGACAATGATCCTGACTTTATTTCTCCCCCAAACTCAACATCCTCAAAAAATATTATACTTCTCGTCTCAAAATTTTCTTTTGTGTGGGATCGTATAATTATTACCCCTTGATTTGTCAGCATAGCCAATAAAGTAGCTGCTTACAATTGAACTTTGGTCTATATGATCTTTACACATTAATATAGACATTAAAGTCTATAGAGTCAATAAAATCCAAATCTCATCAGACACAAGTCGTTAAACTCTATTTCTAGAGATGTGACCTAATCGCTTATGTCATAATGAGACTAAAAACATTTATGGTTAATTTTGTGTTTAGTACCACATGACTCCACTTGCAAGGTTTCATTTAAGCTGTAATAGTTTAAACTGAATATAGGTGATCATAAACCTTAAAGGAACCGTTACCAACAATATTTGGATTTAAAAATAGACTAAACTTATTATTTCCAAATGAACAATGATAATCAGATTTGTCCATTAAGAAAACTGAAACTGAATTTCGTCTAAAAGACGGTACAATAAAAGTGTCTATCAAATCCAAATAATAATCGGTTTCTAATAATAACAAAAAATGTACTATTGCTTCCATTTCTACCGATTTGTCGTCACCCACAAAGATGTATCTTTCACCATCAATTGGCTTTCGGTAGCTCAGGTAACCTTGTCTAAAACACTAATGTGGGTAGTCAAACCAGAATCTAACCACCATGAGTTTCTTGGTACTAAAACTAAATTAACCTCAGAACAGACCAAATTTAGAAATGTACTTTTCTTTATATGTCATGCATGGTACTTTGTACATTTCTTCCTTATGTGTCATGCCTTATCACAAAAGAACAACCCTTAGTTTTATATTGTTGTTTCTTTTGAGCTGGACCCTTAGCAGTTACTGTATTCATTTTCTTTTGCCCTTAAAGTTTATCCCATTAAACTTGGAAACTAAATTCTTATTGGCAGATATTATAGCAATATTAATTTTAAAGAGAACAAAACAACAAATATGACATGCTCTAATTAATAACCAAAGAGTAAAATATAGTCAAACAAATCCAAATAATGGTGAACCCCATCTCAAGATACCTAGTGCATCATTAATATCAAGTCTTTGGATAGTGATATTAACTACAAGTGGTACTCTTGGTGTAGTGATCAAATATTAATAATAAGTCATGTCAAATAATAAGCCTATCTTTGGATCGGGTTATTATTCACATGTAAACCGTATAATTGTCACACATTTATCACAACAAGTATGTGTACAATTCGGCCAAGTATTAACCTTCCTTTGGGCCGGCTAATACCCGCATGAATATACACACACAAACATCCGACATCCCTCATAGACTATCTACACAAGAGAGGTCACTTTGGCGACATCTTGTTTCAATGAGTCTACTTAGAATATTGGACAACTATTGCTAGTCTTAAAAGGCACCAAAAAATTGAATGTTGACTGAATTTTACAAAACTGAATCATGTCCAAAACTTTATATACATGCATATTCATAAGATTATTACTCAAATAAAGTAATCAAAAGCATAATCATGAATTTCAATTTGACAAAATTGGATATTATCACTATAACAAAATTCATGAAATAATCTACGGAGGATATGCATCCAAAGAAAAATTCATAGACATTAACTGGAAATAATAATTCAAAAATATATATCCTAAACTGAACATATTTGGTCTAAACTGAGCATCATCAGCACCTCTTTCCTCTTTAAGTATCCAAATATGTAAAGAAAATCCTTTTAAAAGAAGAACAAGCAAACTTTTAGACCAATTTGGAGACTAATTATTTAATAACCGAATCCATCAATCAAAATATTACTTCAAATAATCCATAAAGATTGTACCAAAATTTATCTACTATCTCATAAACATGTGAATCTTTTTGCATAATTTAAAAATATTACTTCCATATCATCACATGTATATGTACTAAAAATTGATGGTCCCCATATTACAATATTCTAGATCAGACCCCAATACGATATAAATTTAGACTAATAAATCCATAAATAAATAATATTAAAACCAAATACTAAACCCAAGCCATCCCATATTCACCATTAGTTCAAACAACGAATATTAAAATACGGATGAATTTACATCTTCAGTATTAAAAATTGATGTCAATAAGGATGCACATCTCATATTCACCCAAGCCATCTCATATTGACATCTCATATTCACCATTATTTAAAAAATAATAAATAAATTCATTTGAACTAAATTGACACATTAAATAAATCTCCAAAGTTGAAGTCACCCATATTCGTACTTATTCAACATAAGTATGAATCTCCATAATGAATGCACGATTTCTAAAGCAACATTACATGTATATGTTCTAAATTGAATGGATCATCATAAAAAAATTGTTTGAACAATCGTAACCCTAAATCAAATTAGATGAAACGATCTAGGGTTCCTAAAAAATACTAAAAAAAAATATTTTGAAATTTTGATCTCATAAATCAAACATGGAGGCTCTGATACCACTTGTTAGAACTTTATTGTGCCATGTCGATTTATGAGATGAAAAACATAAATTAAATTGATTGCGGAAGCGTACCTGAATCCATTGTCTTTGCTTGACTGATCTTGAAGCAGACGTTTTTTCTTTGTGGGATTTGATCTTCCAACCTGCTACGACCCTTAATAATAAAGACTAAATCTTTATTCCTCTCTTTGTTGATGGGGATACAGAAGAGAATAGAGAAACGCTCTCTTTGGTGGCCGTATGAGTTGGGGACCATAACCCTAATGAATACACATATATATAGATATGTGTGTTGTGATATTTCTAATTTGGCCCCTCATCAAATTAGAATTATCTCCGGTATCTACACATTAATTCCATGACAATTATACCCTTAAGCCAATTTCCATATAGATCACTTTAATTTGGCTTAATTATTTAGATAGCCCAAACACAATTAATTTTACATGTGTGGCCCCATAATTATTGAATAATTCCAACAGATACATTATTTGGGTATATACTTGGAATTTTGGGTAACCTACTAAGGCTCTTTCCACCTAAATATCAAGAATAAATTGGATGGAATTATGCTCTTTCCTTTTGCATACATTTCACATGTTACAATAACTTGCAGTATATGTTGCCTTTAGGTGTACGAACTCTGTTGGTTGAGTTTTTGCTAACATAATAATGCCTTCCACTTTATTACTTTGGCAAACGAATCAAAACACAAAGCATCACTTCTTTCTCTACTTCTGACCAAATATTGGGCATAAAGAAACACGGTTGTTGTTTGAGCTCGACAAAAAGAGAGAGAGAGGGTAAGTTTATATAGTTGAGTTGGAGTTTAAGTAGTGGATCATTTAAAAAATGTGTCAGAATAAACAAATTACTCACTGTGCATCATCTGTTAAATTAAGCGTTAGCAAACTGGTGACAAAAAGAAACAAAGGCTTCTTGGAGAGCAATTAAGTAAAAAGTCAAGTCAAGTCTCCTTTAACACAAAAGATTAATCATATTTAGAAACCACTACCTAGTTTCCTTATATATTATGTCAACTTAGTTGCATCTATAAACATTCACCGGAAAAAAAAATTTATTTGCAATTGACAACTGATCAAGATGGTAACGAAAGCCCGTTCGCGTTCTCGCTTGCTCTGCTGTTTCACTGGCTCACTGGTACACGACTCCGACGAGCTCGAGTCGACGGTCTGCCAGAGCAGCAGCAAGTCGCAGCACCACCCCTTGTCGTGGTCGAAGTTTCGAGGGAAGAAGAAGAAGACCGTTCCAGCGGTCGATGTTGCCGTGGGGATCGTCGAGGTCCGCAGCGGAGAAGTTTCGGAGGGAGATGTGGTGGTGGTGAAGGAGGTCCCTGACAACATAGTGTCTGCCAAGAAGAGTTACTTCCACAAGTTTCACAAGGTTAGTAAACATAGTCGATACAATTTGTTGTTAGAAACATAATTGAGAGACAAATGTAACTTATTCATTTTGTACTGATCTCAACAGTGATTTTGTTCTTAAACAGAAAAAAAGCCACACGAAGCTCAATCACAGGCAACAGCTAGTTACAGACAATATTACAAAAGAGACGCAGAAGAAGACCAATATCTGCCAAGTATTCTCCAAATGTGCCTCTCCGCGCCAGCCTCCGGCCCTCCTCTGCCATGTGCACGAGCCGGAGCCGGTCAAAGTCCGAATGGGTTCGAGTCCGAGTCCGAGTTCCACAGCCTGCAGTTTAGCCGAACCGAAGCAACCCTCCGATACAATTCAGAAGGCCCAGAAGAAGAAGAAGATGAAGAGCCAGAGGAGGAGATTTGGCGAGTCTGAGCAACAGATGGTGATGGTGTTGACGATGGTAGTGGCACTGGGGACGATGTTGTTGGGTGGTCGTGTTCTCGCAATCGTCTGCACGTCGGGGTGGTGCTATCAGTCAACCTATGTCAAGGACATGTTGAGGGCTAAGGCTGCAATCAACTCAAGATTACGTGGAGAGAAGTCCGACGATAGAGTTGATTTATAAGACATGATATCTTGGTATTGGTAGGAAAGATGTGAATTTTCAGAGGGTTCTGATCGATCAGATTATCTTGATATAATCCAAAGAATGCCTCCAAAATTGAAATTCCATTATTAAAGATAGGGCTAATTAGCATTTAGATTCAGTTTGGAGTTTAAACCGTGACATTGTCCAATTGAAAAGTTTGGGTTTTTATTTTTGTTCCATTATACCCTTGCAAGCCTATAAGAAAGTTTCATTGTCAACCATGGGAGGGAGGAGAAACGATATAATAGAAAGAAAAAAAACCAAAAATAAAAATGTAGGATTCAAAATTTTCAATTCAACATATCAAGACTTAAACTCGAAACTAATATAAAACCCACGATCTAAACGCTAATCGGTCCTTAAAGATATTACTAAATACTCCTCTCTCTCTCCTTCCTCTCTCTCTCTCTCTCTCAAGGTGTGTAATGGCCCGGGTGGTTTGGAACACGGCCCTGGCCCGACAAGGTCAAACTCGAGCTGGGCTGAACCGGGCCTGGTCAACAGGCCGATCCATCCCATGTATAATTCTGGTTTGTGCTGGGTTAAGATTTGCGGCCTAAAGGTTCTGCCCGGCCCGACCCAAGATTCAGATCGAATTGGGTTCCCTCTCTCCCCAACCCGCTCAACCCTGTCCGAGGTCCGGTCAATCCGGAACAACCCCTTGGGCCCACTTGCATCATAATTTTGCGGGTATTTTAGCAAAATCTCCTACTTTATTACCATTAGTACAATTTTTGGAGGGATATTTTGGTTAAAAATCCCTTTCAACTGTCATTTTAATATAAAATGGGGGTACTTTTTTACCAAAAATCTACTCATTTTTTATGTTAATTAATAAGAATATTTAGCTAAAAATGACCAAAATTTAGATAAATCCTAGAAAACAAGCAATAAAGTTAGTGTTACCGGTCTACGGGAAAGTCATGTACGAAGCGTTGTCCTAAGAGATTATTTGAGGTCTATGTGCAGACTTGTTCTCGAATCCTTCTAGAGATAAAACTCTCTTCCTACCGGCTTACCGTTGCTGCACACAGCTTCGAGAAAAATGACGTGAACTTAGCTTTGTCCAGAAACTAGGATTAAGACTTAGATATTGATTTGAAACGAGGAAGAATTGAGAGAAAAGTTTGGTCAAGGTTTATAAGAAAGAATAAAAAATGAACAAAGTGGGAAACGAGATAGGTTTTCCCAAGTGTCTGCCTCAACACTAAAAATATGGATACATAATGGGAAGCTCCTCTTCCAACATATTTAATAGATTTTAATTGAATTTAATGGCTAGTTATCTAGTCATTTGGTTATTAAACACCAGCCAATAAAATACCACTGAATAGAAAATAAATGTTGAAACGGTCAAAATTAAAGAGTTAGGAAGTTGGTTTTTTTCCTACAAAAAATAAAACCCCCCAACCCTCCCTCCAAACAAAAAGTTTCGTAAATAGAGATAACATAATTCAAGAGAATTGAAGTAGATAATTTATGGGCAAAAGAATACTATGAAATAGGTGAGATGGACTACATTCTTGAATCTCACTTATTTACTATTGTCTTTATCTGAAGAAATTCTTGATAAATATGTCTTGAATCAGACTTCTTAAATCAGATTCATACAATAACACACATGGTATGCTATAGGTCCTTGGGTCTATCAGGGTGACGCTTTTGATTGGTCATACACATTTTTTTCTTGTTTATGAGAGTTGTCTGGGATCGCCCTGTCCCATAGTCACAGCCTTCCCGACCTTTCATATTGATAAGTCCTCAAATGGTTGGTGATCGGTGTTACTCTACATAAATATGCTTGGACCTACAAAGTGTTCTAAAAACTTATCCTAACCAAATCACACTGGAACACTGTCATCATAGGGATGTAGTATCATTATACAACTTTGTACAACTGCTTGGGCATTAATATATGAGAATTTAATCTCAAATTTAGTATTCCATATTAGTCATCTAGGTCCAACTTGTTTCTACCCATTGAACCGGCTTCTTTGGATCTCCAATCAGACTCGGTTGGGTTGCCACTGCCGGTGGCTTAACCACATCCCCCTCGATGATTCTAGGATTAATATCCTAGAAAAACTTTTCATAAAAAGTTTTGCAATCTTCTTTTATGACCTTATATAGTAAAGAACAATATATTTGCCTAATAGGCGCTTGAAGCGTAGCTGCAGGTACCAGTTAATCTTAGAATTCACAAATGCATGCTTTATCAGTTCTATAATAGATTTATTATCAACATCTACAAAATAATAGTCACATAACTATGTAGAATATTTATATGCATAATACGATTCTTGAGCTATTCAGCTTCAGTACAAGCAATATCGAAAGCTATTATATTAGAGTCTATGGTACTCATAAATATGAACCCCATGAGATTGCAACTCTTCCTAGAGTAAAAAAAATAGAATATTTGACATCATGTGAGTCAGTTATTGCAGTGACCCGCTCCGCTAATGCATTATGATAGAGAGATCAGTGCTGGCTCGAGAGGAAGCCTTTACGAAGATAATTGATCTGGATGAGTGATAATGACTTCACTTTTTGATTCTTTCACGCCTAATAAAGAATCTATAAGTTTTCAATGTATGCTGAGTAATGAACGAACCATTGCTATGCTAAGACAAAATAGAAAGATTTGCATGCTAAAGTTAGACTATCATTCTGAATCAATAAATTGTTTCCATGCATAATAAGAAGAGAATGTTTTACATGTACCTAATTGTATGCTATCAAGAATAGAGTTCCTGCTTAATGTTGTAGACTTGTTGCTATGCTTGCGTAAATAAAGATTGATTACATGATTACTTTTATCATCTGTGGCAAAGATAGAAATGTTTGATAGAAATGCTATTGTACAAAGAGTTACATGAAAGAAATGAAACGGCTTGTCTGTATAGAGAAAAGAAGAGAAGAGCTATTGGCTCTGTTATATAAAAATAAGAGAAAAGATGGAATATGTTTGCAGATCGATCGATAAATTGTTGCATAGTAGGGTTTTATCTCATAGAAGTTGCATTCATGTATTTGGTCTGGACAACTCACCACAAGAAAATAGGGTTTTCTCGATTTTTTTCCTTCGACGTTTATGAAAACATCGGCTCAGTCATCTTATACCGACGTTTTGAGATAAACATTGAGAAATACCCGAGTTTGTGTTTAAATGTCGAAAAATTTACTGACGTTCTGCGGTAAACGTTGAGAAAGACCTACGATTGTGTTTAAACGCCAAGGAATTTATCAACATTTGGTCAGGAACATCGCATGTTTGGAAAAAAATTGACATTTTTTCTGGCATTTATAGTGTAATCGGCTTATACTATTATTTTCGACATTTTTTCTAAGCGTTGGAAAATGTGGAGAAATTTTGTTCTAGAAATATCCATGCACACCTCGGCAGACCTGTCATTTATATGTAGGAACGCCGTTATATGGCATATGCCAATTATTCGGGTCTCCTTATTATATAATATAGCAGCAATTTAAAAGTAAAAAAGAAATGCATAGTTGTCTAATACATTCAAATATTTTCTTTTCCCTCTAATGTTTTCCTTCTAAACCCATCAAAAATTTTCTAATAACAGTGGGGAATATGGAGAAATACTAAACCTATAGGAAAGAGTTATACCCAAGAATTAGCTACCATTATTTTCTCTCTCCTCACACTCCCTCTCAAAAAATTTTATAGGGAGAAAGAAGAAGAAAAAAAATCCCATTTTTCTTAATGCGTTATTCTCCAATGACGTGGCTGCTAGGGCTGCAAACGAGCCGAGCCGAGCCAAGCTTTTGTAAGCTTGAGCTTGGCTTGACAAGAATTATTCAAGCTCGAGCTCGAGCTCGAGCTTGATAAATTTTTAATTTTAAAGCTTGAGCTTGGCTTGAGCTTGTTTATATTAAGCTTGAGCTTGGCTTGGTTTGAGCTCGAGCTTGGCTTGATAAGGAAGCTTGATTCAAGCTTGATAAACAAGCTCGATAAGTTTGAAATCAAGCTTGTCTCTCAACTTTATTTCAAGCTCATTAAGCTTGAATTCAAGCAAGCTTAATTTCAAGCTAGTTAGGTTTGATTTCAAGTTTATGAAATATTAACAATTTATTTATAAATTTTTTTAAAAAAGTTCCTTAATATCACTTATTATGGACATAAATATATAATACACACAACCATATCGTTATATATATATATATATATATATATATATATATATATATAAACAATATATATATATATAAATATATATAAATATATATATATATATATATATATATATAAAAACAAAATTAGAATTCAACAAACGGGCTTCTAAACAAGCTCCTAAACGAGCTTCTAAACGAGCCAGCTCACAAGCTCATAAACGAGCCAGCTCGCGAGCTCAATCAAGCCGAGTACTTCTAAGCTTGAGCTTGGCTTGTTTATTAAACGAGCTCAAAAATAATGCTTGAGCTCCGCTTGTTTACTAAACGAACCGAGCTCAAACAAGCTTTTATCAAGCCGAGCTTCGAGCAGCTCGCGAACGGCTTGGCTCATTTGCAGCCCTAGTGGCTGCTAGTCCTCGTGGCGCTGGCGGTGCTCCTATTATCGTCATGTTTGGCAACAACGTATGTCGCCTACGACCACAAGGCCGTCATCATCGATAGGCATCAGTGGATCCTCATCTCCGGCTCCATCTACTATTCCTTTAGCATCGCAAAGGTACTCTAACCACAATAAATGTAGTTCCTTTACTTTTTTTTCCTACGAAATGAAATGAATTGTCCCCTATTTTTTTTGCTAATTTTGTCGATTTGGGCATCCGAGGCGAGTCCAGATGTGGCCGAATCTCATCTGGAAGGTAGAAGACGGCGGCTTGGACGTTTATTCAGACCTACGCCTCCTGGAATGGCCACGAACCTTTTCAAGGACCGACGTAGAGGTTGTTTACTAATTACTTTTCACTATCTTAATAATTTAATTACGCACGCCAACTGTTCATTGTAATGTTTATGTAGATGTAGTCTCTGATTTTGTATGACCTAAAGATTGTTTAATTTTTTTATCAGTTAAAATTGTTTTGGTGTTCTTAACAATTGAAATGTTGGTAATATCTGAAGTGTTGGTAGTATCTTTAAATTATTGGAGTTCCTGTGCTTGCAATCCCAAAACCATGACAATATTTGAGCAAACTATATCACTACAAGAAAAATACCCTGTTATAACGCTTGAAAAGAAGCTATTACAACGGTTCATATATAAACGTTACAGAATTTCAGCAACACCACATAATATGACCGTTATGAAGAACTTTTGGCCTATTATAACTATTTATAGCACTAAGCGTTATATATTATTCACACATATATGACATTATTATGGGCAACCATTATAAAAAGTTGCAAAAAAAAATTAGATTTCCGCTGGAACGCCCGCTCAAACCCGATTCCAAAATTAAAAGCCTCGTTCCTTTCCTCCTCTATTTCTCATTTTCCTTCTCATCTCCCAGAACTCTCTTCCTCCTCTCGATCTCCTCATCTCCTCTTTTCCTCTTTTCGCTCTCATCATCTCCCCCACTCGAAATTTTCTTTCCCCCCACTCATCACCACTTCATGAGATGAGGAAGCCTAACTCGCCCAAACCCTAACTCCCGACCGCCTTCAAACTCCCGCCAAGCCCTAGTCCCATGGAGCGCCAACCCCTAGTCCCGTGGAGCGCCAATCCCTAGTTGTCGCCTCCATTTTTCATATACGTATTTCCAGTATACGTGTACGGGATCCTGTCCAGTATTCTTACTTGTCTTTTCTTGCTAGCTGATTTTGATTTAATCTTGTTTAGGTTCATCATGGTTTAACTTGGTTTATTTTAGTTGGCTTGGTTTATTTTGGTTCTACATGTTAACCTTCCTACCTACCACCATCCCCCTTTATAAACGCCACATACTTTTTCTCTCTTCATAATTCCTCATAACTTCTTCTTCTTCTTCTTCTTCTTCTCATCCATTAAAAACCTCTCCCCTCCATAGGCAAGTGCACCTTGCTCTCACTCAAGAACCCATTTGGATGGTTCCAATGGTTTCCTAGCATGATTTTCTTCCACATTAGAACTTGGAATTTTTTATTTTGAAGCATAAATTTTTGTAGATCTAGAAATTTGCCTTTTTTGGAAACTTGAAGTTTTGATCTATTTAGCATCTTCATTTTTATGTTTTGATGGTTCCATGTGGTAGAGAATTTCGTTCTACCCCATTTTGACCTAAGGAAGTCCGAATTTGGACTCCGGACGGAGAAATGGCGGAGTTTGGAAGTTTTCGGCCATGGTTCGTTCTTCCCGGATTCGTCGGGAAGACGAACAGTGCACTGCTTGGGCGTATGGAACTGTCATGCACCCAAAGCATTTTCCCCACTCATGTGGGTGCATATGCCTCCATGTGGGCACATAGGGTGCCACATGTGGGAGCATAGTCTTGTGTTGGCGCATAAGCCTTCACGACTTGTCTCCTTGCATCATCCACCCTTAGCCTTTGGCCACAAGGGTCAAACCCATGCTTGGGCGCATAGGGCACTCATGCTTGGGCACATAGAGTGTATTCCCCTCCTAGTGGGTGCATACATGAAGCCAGTGTGGGTGCATGACTTGGGTATGGCACATGGCCTTCACCCGTAATACACAAACCCTTCTCCATTCCTTGGCACTTGGCCATGCAAGTGCCTTGGCCATGTAGGCACCCATGTTCGGGCGCATAGGAACCCTCATATGGGTGCATAGGAACCCCCATGTGGGTGCATAAGTCCCCTTCATTTGGGCACAAGGATGCCCATGATCCTCATGCTTTGGTTTTGCATGTTTCGGCTTATCGCATCTTTTACGACTTGTGATTTTATGCGATTTTCTTGCCATTGATCTTCATGACACGACATGACTCGTGCGTGCCACGACTAGGCACGGCACGACTCGACAAGGCATGACTTGTGCAAGTCGTGGCACGACTTGGCACGATTAGCACAGTTTTGTTGATCGTGGCACGACTTTCTATGATTTGCCAATATAGAGAACACGACACGACTTATGCAAGCCGTGACTCGGCTTAGCACGACTTGGCATAATGTCAGCCTTTATGTAGGCACATGAAACCCCGTGGACGCATAGCCTTGGGGCTCACCATGATTGGCATTTTCTCTTTTGTCACGACATGTACTTTCATTTCATGCTCTAAGCTATGTTGTCTTCCTTACATCAGTGGCCCGTTGGACACACTCAGGATATGTCTCTTTTGCTTACATGATGATCTGCTATGATCATAACCATGATGTGTGAACACGAAATGATCAATGTCATGTAATGAACCATGATGGCGCCCCGTCGTGGCGCATCCCTAACAAGTAACAAGTACAAGTAACATGACATAATGGTGACCCGTTGTGGTGCACTCCTGACAAGTAACCTTGACATGTAATCTATGAACGCTGTTGCGACGGCTAACTTGATACGCTAGTAAATTCTCTTCTTGAACACCGTGGGTGACTGTATTGTATGTGCTTATAAAAGCTACCAGTCTTGTCTCGTATCATGTCTAGGACATGTATTCCTGGTTACCACGGTCAGGGACTCATACTGAATCTGACTAGGTTAATGACTAGATTGATCAAGTAAAGCATATAGAGAGGTATTCCGGCTACAGGCAATCCCGTTATCTGGACGTCTTCTTTGATGGACTTGTAGCCTGCCGACGAGTAGAGCACATTTCTAGCTCACTATTATGTGGGACACTACATGAAACGCTTAATATGCACGCTGTCATGTGTTGCATCCAAGTCACCTAATAAGTCAAGACAACTCTTAACATGTACCTTGCGCCTGGATAACCTGGATAGTCTGCTGGGCTTCTGGCCGTAAGGAATCCTCATTGTATCTTGCTAGTAATTAGGTTTATGATAACCCTAGTTAGTTAAAGTATCAAGCCGTACTCTTGCTTGGTCGTGAATGATTGGATGGAGTCCCATCTTGTCTAGTCTTGCCTAGACCCAGTACATGGCTATCTCTGGACATGCTTGTGTATGCTTTACTTTATTGATAATTGGTTAAAAGCTAAGTTCTGTTCAGGTGAAGGGTTACAACTCCGGTCCTTGTTTGGTTTACAGGTTGTAACTTGGTTACCGGAATTGTCCTTTAGTTATCTTATCGTTTATCACCCTGTTATCTTTACTCATGTCTTATGTTATTTTCACCTATGATTTTATGTGCTGATATGCTGGGTTTAGTTCTTAACTGAAGCCTCCATTGTGGTACTTGCTCTTTCTGGGGTCTGACCCAGCTGGTTTTGTATGGCCAGATTTCGGAGCAGCTTCCGAGGATCTTCCAGCTTTTCTGCCAGATGGTGACCACTAGAAGGAATCCTGGCAACGAATGGGTTTTTATTTTGCTCTCCCACTCTACTATAAAAATATTCTTTTGAGGCATTTAGCCGCCGAGCATGTGTTAGCTTGTTTGCAACTTTACTTACTGTCTGCCTACGGGCTGTAACATGATTGACAAATCCTAGGGTTGATCATGTATGACTTAAACTCTTGCTAGTCTTCACATTTTGTATGACTAGCTTCATGATCATCTGAACATGTAATATATGGGACGCCTTACTTTGTATGTCTGATGATCTACCATCTTGTTACATTTTCTTGCTTGCTTGAGATTGAGACACTATGCTTGTTCTTGACCCTAAGAGACTGATGGCTTGTAGTAAACCCTCATGCATCTAGACAGTCATGACCGTATTAAAAGGTGGAAATTCACTTCAACGTACGTAGCTGGCTGTGTTTGTCTCCCGCTCTCCAGTATTATGGTTCTGGGGCATGACACAGTTTGAGTTGTGGCCCATGCAGGTCTTGAAAATCAAGATGTGTGAGGGTTATACCGGATAGATGTCTCAATCAGCACTCTCCCTTGATCTCTACTCGTGTCTCCTAATCTTTCTGAAATCTTGATCTGATCACATGCTTATATTCTTGATCTATCATGGTCCTTCCTTATTGTTTCCTATGTCGTTTCTTCAGCGGCATTCTTCCTGGTCCTACCGATCGGCAAGACGGAGCACCTCCCATGGACCAGCAGCAACCTGGAGATCAAGCCCAGCATTCAGGAGTAGCCTCTAGAGTCATGTCTACTGGGGGTCAAGAGCCACCAGTTCAGTCCGTCTAGCCTGCAGAGCCTGACGATGGCACCTTGGTTGGTCTCAATAGGACATTGCTTGCATCTCAAGATTGCCGGGGCAATGCCCTGCACCAGGTAGTACAGGATGCCATGGGCCGTGTTGGTTATCAAGGGAACAGTACGGCTAGCAGTTTCAAGCGTCTGAACCCTCCTTTCTTCGATGGTAGTGAGGACGCTATTACAGCTGATGCATGGCTCCAGGACATCGAGATTATCTTGGATACAGCCAAGACTCCAGAAGGAGAGAAGGTAGCTGTGGTGTGCCTGCAGTTATTGGACCTATCCCACACCTGGTGGGCGATGATAGCAGTTGGATTGGCGATGCCTATTCCATGGGTGTTATTCAGTGATAAGTTCCAGATCAAGTACTTCGATGCTGTAGCTCGGCACGACCTACAGACGAGATTCACCATTCTCAGGCAGATGAGCAGGACGGTCGATGGTTATGCGGCCGAGTTTTCGAGACTGAATCGGTTTGCTCCCACCTTGGTGGCATCCGAGTTCGATCGAGCGCAGCGGTTCCAGCAGGGACTCCACCTAGAGATCATTCTAGCAGTGGAGCAGTTTGAGCATCGAACTTTTGATGTCGTCTTGCGAGCAGCGAAGAGACATGAGTATACTTCGCAGAGGATAGTAGACAGAACCGGAGGACGAAAGCGGTCCCATGGTCAGATGAACCAGTCTTCAGCCCCAGTCCCGACAGCTAGGGCCTTGACCATTGGAGCTCCGAGGAGGGCAGCATCAGTTACGTCGGTTCAGTACTCGACCCTGACGTACCCTCAGCAGAAGCGGAGGCAGTCTTCCACAATGGGCTACACTCATTGTGGGAAGCCAGGACATGTAGTATCAAAATGTCGCCGAGAACAAAGATTATCTTTGGCTTGTGGGGCATCGGATCACATGATAGGGTCCTGCCCGCAGAGGGCCGGTTCATCCTCATCGGCCCAGACTAGTCCCTCGGTGATGGGACCAGCACCAGTACAGCACCAGTACCAGCCTCCGAGGCCATTACCGCCTCAGGCCCAGGCATTCCAGCAGCAGCAACCGTAGCAGCATGCCCAGGCCCAGGCTCAGAATCAAAACTGCCAGAGAGGTTTCCAGCAGAGGGGACCAGCACCCAGAGGGCAAGGTCAAGTAATGGCTTTGACCGTAGAGGAGGAGTTGGCATCAGGTGAGGTGGTGGTAGGTACCATTCTCGTTAACTCTTTTCCTGCATCAGTATTATTTGATTCGGGTGCATTGCATTCATTTATGTCTACATAATTCGCGATACGGATAGGATTGGAGCCCGAGTCATTATCAGTAAGGCTCAACATACTTACTGTAAGGCTCAATATACTTACTGGTAACGGTCTTGTGGGAGCAGATAGAGTATTTTCCTCGTGTCGAATCGTAGTTAGCGGTAGAGAGTTTCCCGCTAGGTTGATAGAATTCCCGATGGGCGATTATGATGTGGTCCTAGGGATGGATTGGTTGAGGGACGAGTATGCTAGAATAGATTGCCATATCGACAAGATTATTTTTAGTATACCTGGTGAGCCAGAGTTTTTATTTCTTCGAGGCAGAGTAGAACCTTCTTCCCCAGCGTTGCGGATGGCAGTAGTAGCAGCAGTTCAGTTTTCCAGAGTTGTAGAAGAGTTTCCTGACGTATTCTCGAAGAGCTTCCAGGCATGCCCCAGAGAGAGAGAGAGAGAGAGTTCATCATTGATTTGATTCCCGGATCAGCACCAGTGTCAGAGAGGGTCTATAGGATGGCGCCTTCAGAGTTGGAGATCTTGTACAAGATAATTGAAGAACTTAGAACCAAGGGTTTCATTCGTGCTAGCGGATCACCTTGGGGAGCCCCGATGCTTCTTGTGAAAAAGAAGGATGGTACGTCAAGATTATGTGTTGATTATCGTACCTTGAACTCTGTAACAATCAAGAACAGATATCCTCTACCAAGGATAGATGACTTATTTGATCAGCTCAAGGAAGTGGCAGTATTCTCGAAGATTGACTTGCGGTCAGGATACCATTAGATCAGAGTTAGAGAGCAGGACATCCCGAAGACAACATTCAAATCGAGGTATGGACATTAGGAGTTCCTTGTTATGCCATTTGGAGCGACCAATGCGCCAGCCGTATTCATGGACCTCATGAATCGTATCTTCATGTCCTATTTGGACTAGTTTGTGATAGTGTTTATAGACGACATCTTAGTCTATAGCAAGAGTGAGGCAGAGTATGAGCAGCATCTCCGTGTAGTTCTTCAGATTCTCAGGGAGCACCAGTTGTATGCGAAGTTTAGTAAGTACGAGTTTTAGTCGGACCGTATCTCGTACTTAGGTCACATCATCACGAGAGGTGGAGTGGAAGTGGACCCCCAGAAGATAGTTACCATAGAGACATGGCCAATACCTAGCACTATCGCAGAAGTTCGGAGTTTTCTTGGATTGGCCAGTTATTACCGTTTATTTGTGTCAGACTTTGCTCGGATTTTATTGCCATTGACGCAGTTGACCCGCAAGGATATGCAGTTTGCTTGGACAACAGCGTGTCAGAGTTCGTTTGAAAAGTTGAAGCAGAGATTGATGACGGCCCCCATTCTCACTCTTTCCGATGGGACTGGAGGATTTTTAGTTTATTATGATGCTTCAGGCAGAGGATTGGGATGCGTATTGATGCAGCATGGTAAGGTAGTCGCTTATGCACCATGAGAGGAATTACCCAACCCATGACTTGGAGTTAGCAGCAGTAGTGTTTGTATTGAAGCTTTGGAGGCATTATCTATATGGAGATCGGGTGGAGATTTTCACCGACCACAAGAGTCTTAATTATGTGTTTACCCAGAAGGATCTCAACATGCGTCAGAGGAGATGGCTAGAGCTACTTGTGGATTATGACATCAACTTGCAGTATCATCCTGGAAAGTCCAATGTTGTAGCAGATGCATTGAACAGAAGAGCCGGAGTCTATTTTCTAACAGCGCAGCCAGAGTTGTTAGCATATCTTCAGAAGATGGGTATTAAAGTTATTCTTCCTACCAGTGTGGCATTGATGGCCAATATGCAAGTTCAGTCCAGTATAGTTGAGAGGATCAAGTTAGCTCAGTCAGCGGATTCCAAGCTTTAGCGGCTTAGGGCAGAATGTGTAGCAAGGCGAAGACCAGAGTTATGTATTCATGAAGATGGTACACTTCGACATGGGAGGCATCTTTGTGTACCCAGTGGAGATATCAGACAGGAGATCATGGCAGAAGCTCACAGTTCTCAGTATTCGATTCACCCCGACGGTACGAAGATGTATCGTGATATTCGTCAGTATTTTTGGTGGAATGACATAAAGAGGAAGATAGCCCGGTTTGTCTCTCGTTGTTTGGTTTGTCAGCAAGTTAAAGCCGAACATCAGAGACCAGCTGGACTTCTTCAACCTTTATCGATCCCAGAATGGAAATAGAAGCACATTACCATGGATTTTGTGACAGGATTACCTAGATCACCTGCTGGAAGAGATTCTATCTGGGTTATAGTCGACAGACTCACGAAGGTAGCTCATTTCATCCCTTTCAGAATCGGTCAGTCGACGGATCAGCTTGCAGAGATGTACCTCAGGCAGATAGTTAGATTGCATGGAGTGCCAGTCAATATTGTATCCGACATAGATTCGAGATTCACCTCGTACTTTTGGTGGAGTCTTCAAGAAATTTTGGGGACTCGTCTCAAGTTCAGTTCAGCCTACCATCCGCAAACAGATAGTCAGTCAGAACGCACGATCCAGACTCTTGAAGATATGCTACGGTCATGTACACTCGACTTCGGTGGTTCATGGGAAGATCACCCGTATCTCGTGGAGTTCTCCTGTAACAACAGTTTCTAGGCCAGTATCTAGATGGCACCCTTTGAAGCCTTGTACGGCAAAAAGTGTAGATCTCCCTTGGCTTGGGATGATATCGGTGAAAGGCAAATGCTTGGACCAGAGATGGTGACGTGGACTGTTGAGGTGGTTAGACAAGTCAGAGATCATCTTCGAGTTGCTCAAGATCGCCAGCGTCATTGGGCCGATTCTCATCGGCGTCCCCTTAAATTTTCTGTCGACGACCATGTATTTCTTAGGATCTCGCTTACCCATGGTATATAGGACCGTTCGACATCCTAGAACGAGTAGGTGATGTGTCCTATCGTCTCGCTCTTCCGTCGTCGTTACGTGAGGTACATGATGCTTCCATGTATCCCAATTACGACGGTATATCCCGGATCCGAGTCATGTCCTTGATCATTCAGAATTGGTTGTTGGTACCAACCTTTCGTATGAGGAGAGACCCGTATCCATATTGGACCGAAGAGAGAAGATACTTAAGAACAAGACTATCAAGTTAGTCTGTGTTGCTTGGGATCATCATTTCTTTAGGTGAGTCAACATGGGAGCGTAAGGATGATATCCGATCGCGATATCCCGACCTGTTTGACTCATAAGGTATAATGTCTTCTTGTGTCTTACGCCCTCAACTTCCTTGCTTGCATGAATGATTGCTTGATTGATTGCTTAGTTATAACTTGCCTGTGATTAGTATATCTTGTTCGACATCTCTAGCCTCTTGATTAAATTCCGAGGACAGAATTCTTTTAAGGTGGATAGAGTTGCCACCTCCATTTTCCGTATACGTATTTCCAGTATACGTGTACGGGATCCTGTCCAGTATTCTTACTTGTCTTGTCTTGCTAGCTAATTTTAATTTAATCTTGTTTAGGTTCATCATGGTTTAACTTGGTTTATTTTGGTTGGCTTGGTTTATTTTGGTTCTACATGTTAACCCCCCTACGTACCACCATCCTCCTTTATAAACCCTACCTACTTTCTCTCTCTTCATAATTCCTCATAACTTCTTCTTCTTCTTCTTCTCCTCTATTAAAAATCTCTTCCCCTCCATAGGCAAGTGCACCTTGCTCTCACTCAAGAACCCATTTGGATGGTTCCAATGGTTTCCTAGAATGATTCTCTTCCATATTACAACTTGGAATTTTTTATTTTGAAGCATGAATTTTTATAGATCTAGAAAATTGCCTTATTTGGAAACTTGAAGTTTTGATCTATTTAACTTCTTCATTTACATGTTTTGATGGTTCCATGTGGTAGAGAATTTTGTTCTACCCCATTTTAACCTAAGAAAGTCCGAATTTGGACTCCGGACGGAGAAATGGCAGAGTTTGGAAGTTTTCGGCCATCGTTCGTTCTTCCCGGATTCGTCGGGAAGACGAACAGTGCACTGCTTGGGCGCATGGATCTGTCATTCGCCCAAAGCATTTCCCCCACTCATGTGGGTGCATATGCCTCCATGTGGGCACATAGGGTGCCATATGTGGGAGCATAGTCTTGTGTTGGCGCATAAGCCTTCACGACTTGTCTCCTTGCATTCATCCACCCTTAGCCTTTGGCCACAAGGGTCCAACCCATGCTTGGGCGCATGGGGCACTCATGCTTGGGCACATATAGTGTATTCCCCTCCTAGTGGGCGCATACATGAAACCAGTGTGGGTGCATGACTTGGGTATGGCACATGGCCTTCACCCGTAATGCACAAACCCTTCTCCATTCCTTGGCACTTGGCCATGCAAGTGCCTTGGCCCTGTAGGCACCCATGTTCGGGCGCATAGGAACCCTCATGTGGGTGCATAGGAACCCCCATGTGGGTGCATAAGTCCCCTTCATTTGGGCACATGGATGCCCATGATCCTCATGCTTTGGTTTTGCATGTTTCGGCTTATGGCATCTTTTACGACTTGTGATTTTATGTGATTTTCTCGCCATTGATCTTCATGACACGACATGACTCGTGCGTGCCATGGCTAGGCATGGCACGACTCGACACGGTACGACTTTGTGCAAGTCGTGGCACGACTTCGCACGACCTGGCACGATTAGCACGGTTTTGTTGATCGTGGCACGGCTTTCTATGATTTGCCAATATAAAGAACACGACACGACTTGTGCAAGCCGTGACACGGCTTAGCACGACTTGGCATAATGTTAGCCTTTATGTAGGCACATGAAACCCCATGGACGCATAGCCTTGGGGCTCACCATGATTGGCATTTTCTCTTTTGTCACGACATGCACTTTCATTTCATGCTCTAAGCTATGTTATTTTTCTTACATCGGTGGCCCATTGGGCACACTCAGGATATGTCTCTTTTGCTTACATGATGATCTGCTATGACCATAACCATGATGTGTGAACACGAAATGATCAATGACATGTAATGAACCATGATGGCAGCCCGTCGTGGCACGTCCCTAACAAGTAACAAGTACAAGTAACATGACATGATAGTGGCCCATCGTGGCGTACTCCAAACAAGAACATGATAAGTAACATGACAAGATGTTGACCCGTTGTGGTGCACCCCTGACAAGTAACCTTGACATGTAATCCATGAACGCTGTTGCGACGGCTAACTTGATACGCTAGTAAATTCTCTTCTTGAACACCGTGGGTGACTGTATTATATGTGATTGTAAAAGCTACCAGTCTTGTCTTGCATCATGTCTAGGACATGTATTCCTGGTTACCACGGTCAGGGATTCATACTGAATCTGACTAGGTTAATGACTAGATTGATCAAGTAGAGCATATAGAGAGGTATTCTGGCTACAGGCAATCCCATTATCTGGACGTCTTCTTTGATGGACTTATAGCCTGCCGACGAGTAGAGCACATTTCCAGCTCACTGTTATGTAGGGCACTACATGAAACGATTAATATGCACGCTGTCATGTGTTGCATCTAAGTCACCTAACAAGTCAAGATAACTCTTAACTTGAACCTTGCGCCTAGATAACCTGGATAGTCCGTAGGGCTTGTGGCTGTAAGGAATCCTTATTGCGTCTTGCTAGTAATTAGGCTTGTGATAACCCTAGTTAGTTAAAGTATCAAGCCGTACTCTTGCTTGGCCGTGAATGATTGGATGGAGTCCCATCTTGTCTAGTCTTGCCTAAACCCAGTACATGGCTATCTCTGGACATGCTTGTGTATGCTTTACTTTATAGATAATTGGTTAGAGGCTAAGTTCTGTTTAGGTGAAGGGTTACAACCCCGATACTTACTTGGTTTACGGGTTATAACTTGGTTACCGGAATAGTCCTTTAGTTATCATATCGTTTATCACCCTGTTATCTCTACTCATGTCTTATGTTATTTTTACCTATGATTTTATGTGCTGATATGCTGGTTTTAGTTCTTAAGCGAAGTCTCCTTTGTGGCACTTGCTCTTTTTGGGGTCTGACCCAGCTGGCTTTGTATGGCCAGATTTCGGAGCAGCTTCCAAGGATCTTCCAGCTTTCCTGTCAGATGGTGACCACTAGAAGGAATCCTGGCAACGAGTGGGTTTTTATTTTACTCTCCCACTCTACTGTAAAAATTTTCTTTTGACGCGTTTAGCCGCCGAGCAAGTGTTAGCTCGTTTGCAACTTTACTTACTGTCTGTCTACGGGCTGTAACATGATTGACAAATTCTAGGATTGATCATGTATGACTTAAACTCTTGCTAGTCTTCACATTTTGTATGACTAGCTTCATGATCATCTGAATATATAATGTATGGGACGCCTTACTTTGTATGTATGATGATCTACCATCTTGTTACATTTACTTGCTTGCTTGAGATTGAGATACTAGGCTTGTTCTTGACCCTAAGAGACTGATGGATTTTAGTAAACCCTCATGCATCTAGACAGTCGTGACCGTATTGAGAGGTGGAAATTCACTTCAACATACGTAGCTGGCTGTGTCTGTCCCCTGCTCTCCAGTATTCTGGTTCTGGGACGTGACACTAGTCCCATTGAGCAATGACGAATCCCTCCCGATTGACTGCTACGACGTCAGCCACCTCCTCGACCAGATTCCTCTTCGGCCCTCAAAAAGAAGTCGGTTCGTCCAGGATATCGGTGGTGGCGACGTCTCCAGATCCCATCTTGATGTCATGAGGTTCCTCGGCCTCCCTCCTCCTTCTGATGATGATATTGGTGCTTATGGTGATGATAAAGGAGGCCTACTCTCATGTTTGATTCGATCTCTAATGTTAATATTTTTGCTAAATTTATTCAGTAATTTGTTGATCAATTTGAGAATTTTTCTTCAAAATTTTCTTTTGGACAATTGATTGATGTTTGGTGAAGTAGTTGACTAGCTGTTAAATATTGTTGAACTTATTCACGATGATGATATTGCTTAACTGTACCTACAAATGAAAAGGAGAGGAAGATTTCGAGTGACGGACTCACCAACCCTTAGGATCTATTGAAAAGTTGGTTGGCCTTACTCCAGAAATTTGAGGAGTACATAACTTTATTTCCCTCAATGATTATGTTACATTGGGGTGAAAATAGTTTTCTTCCCCTCTTTTTGTGACATTTGGAGGTGGAGTTGGTCATACCTTAAAAATTAAGGTTAAACTCTTTCCAGTAGTACATCTCCCTCTAATGTGGCACTATATGTTTGTTAAAATTCCTGAAAGAGAATGTTTGTTTTTGTAACTTTTCCCTTAGCTAATTGTTTCACATTCAGCACCAGTAGTTGTTATATATATTGGCTTTTCTTTTGGACATCTAGTTGAATTTCTTTTGATGTATTTCTTTGCTTCTGGAGAAGTTCTGGGAAAGGGGTTTTTGATTTCAAGGAGACGGGATTTTTACGATGTTATTCGTTTGTTCTTATATTTGAGTTGAGGTACTGCAGCTAAACCGTTTACATGTGCATGCTTAAGCACGAAGCTATGATGCTACGTGGTTTGCCTTATTTTTTGCTATTACTATTGCTTTTTCTTTTTCTTTTGATAGTAGGTTTGCCTGATTTACTGAAAGTACAATACAAAAAAAATGATGTAAATATTCAATTATTTATCACCTTTGGATGATTCTATATGTTAAAGGAAACATTATTCTTGGACTAGCTGCCTCTCAAAGTAATTAATTAGAGAGCTCGTACATGACTTCATGCTTTTTATTAATGCTAGCTAGTATGCAATTCCTTTCTACATGGCAAGCAAATATTGCTGCACAGGTTAATACTACTATTATTATTGCCTTCAATTTCAACTTCATGAGGCCACATTTACTTGTTGAAAGAAAATGGGCTCTTAGACTTAATTAGGTGACTATTTTTTTTAGTTGTCTTATCTCTGTTTTCTATTTTCCTGATCTGAGTGTAACTTGTAATGTTGTAAGGCTCATAGTTTAGCATTGACATATTTTTGGTTTGACATGAAGGTCATCAATGTTGTTATAATGGTGATGGATCCCAGGACCTCTTCCGCCATCCAGGACAAGGAGGTTTCCAGGTTCCCTGGTGGGGCAGTCGGTAGCATACGAGTTCGACGTCTAGTCGACACTTCTCTTGGAGTATCTTCAGAAGTATGAGAAACCTTCCTCTCAGAATGCCTTCGGTGCTTCTAGTCACTTCTCTCACTTGGGTATGTTGCTCATCAAATACAAATGCTCTCTCTATAGAACCAATAAGTACTGCTTGACTTGAGTTTGATATCCTGTAGCTCTTCTATGATTCTTCTTTCCTTCTAGGTGTCCTGGTATCCATTTATCCTCTATAACACTGATTGGATGGGCCGTGAAGTCTACCATGGGGACCCAAAGGGAACTCCAGCTCAGATTAGTGCCTATGATAGAGGTGTCACAGAGGGGGCATTTGGTTTGCTATTAAATTCGGTAAGAATTGTAGTGGACAGCTCTTGTCAAATGCCATCTGAGTTTCTGACTAAAACTGTATGGTCTAAACTTTGTTCCTATAATCACTAAATTTTTCTTGGTATTGGCACTTTTATGACTGAACCAATGTGCGAAAAACTTACTACAAGGATAGTTTGGGTATCGAGCAACTTCATGGTGTTCTTGCCCTTGGCTAGTATGGTAATGGTAAGCTTCTGGTCTAGTTATATCAACAATGGAAGGATTGGAGCTCACGGTAGCGTGAGGGCTGTTGCTTTGGTTTTGTTCACAGTTCTTGATTTCCATTAGCGGTCAAAACTCCTACTCAGATACTATCTTTCTTGCCCTTGTTACTTGTTATCTAAAGAATTAATGGTTAAAGTAGTTTAGTATGAACTGTTCATAGTCCCTTCTGCTAATAAGTATTTCTAACGTAATTCTTGAATTCTCTAATTTTTAAATTGTGAACTTTATGCTTTTAGTTTTCTTTATGCTAATACGTACATACAAATTAAATAAATTATATCATTTCTCTTTTGCTTGTAGATCTTGTTTTGTGTTCCCTTCTTGCATATGTGGCACAATTAGCTCAATCAAGGGAAGGGTGGCCAAGGTTTGTCAACAATATATTTTTTTTTATTTGCCTTTTTACTTAATGACTTATGCATTGCCTTCATGACAATCACAATAATCTTTTCAGGTCTATGTGTCGCGTTTTGAACATTTCAATTGTGCTTCCCAAGGTCTGTTTCCTAATATTTTCAACTTAGCACAATTCTAATTGAGGGAATAGTATCTTAACTATAATAACAATGATAGCTTATATCAAACTTATAAATTTGTAGTCATGCGAAGTATATATTCAAGCAAGGTTATTACTGTAATACAATTGTGATCTCAAATCTTACCTTGTCTTTAGATTACCTTCACAACTGATTGAAGCTCAAATTATTTGTTTTTTCTCATAGTTATTATTTGAATGAGTAATTAGGATTAGTTTGCTAAGAATGCTTATGAAAGCTGTTTTGCCTTTCAAAAAAAAGAGCACTACAGAAATGTGTTAAGTAAAAGGGCCTGTGTTTAGTAAACGATGCATAAATATGTATTTGATAAAAACTGTTTCTACTTCATTTTCTGGAAATCTAAATTTCACGAGTTACCTAAGCAAGGATGTTTTCAATAGATGTTTCATTAAATTATGTGTTTTTTACAAAAATATTTCCTTTCCCTTTATTCTGAAATTCAATCTTATACCATTTTATTAGTGTATCCCAGACTCAGTCATTTTCAGTAATTTCAACATTGAAAAGAAGGTTAAAAAAATTCAAAAATTTCAACATTTTTAATAATTTAATGATTGGATACTGGGATCTGTCATATTGATTGCACTTACATTGTCATGGGACATGAAAACATTACAGAGACATGGTGGCTTGACAAATAGAATAATAAGGGATGTGGACACGACAATTTATATATGTGTTTCCTTTCTTACATTTCTTTAAGTAGAAATTTTAAGTCTCTTCACCACATTCAAACCTTCAGTTTTTGTTGAAACTTGTCTGTTAATGTTTGGTTTAGTTCTGGTAGCACATGTACGCACATGAGTTTGTTTATTTGGTGATTCTTTGGTGCCCTGACTCACACGCAGGCGAACTATGTTCAATGGGTTCTTAGAATATGTAATACAATTAATCTTAATGTCTGAGAATGTAACCAATTAACTTGGACCTGTAGAAGATCATCACAGTATCTTCTAATACATATATTCTTCATAATATGGTTTGTCTTTCTTTATTAGAGGCGATGATGATCCTTATCAGATTGCTAATTTCCATTTAAGAATAAGGTTTGGCTTTCTTTTTCCTCTCTTCTGATGGCGTGGTGGCTCAACTGCAGCCAATTTGGTGAGATGTACGTGATTTGAAAATATTTATATTCCGATGAAATCTCTCTTTATTCATTCATTTTTTTTAACAATATGGGATAATGACAACAATGAGAATTCTCATTGAGTGAATCTCTACTTTGATGGCGAGGCATGTTCCTCGAGCCATTTGTCGATCTGAGCCTCTTATCAGTATTCTTTCTTTTGGCTTGTGCTTTGGTGTATTGGGTAAGTGCAAGATATTTCTGGAAATTGGGGGTCATGTTCGGGCAATCTAAACTGCTAGTGCAGCAGTTATATAATTAGAAAGGATTTAAATAGGTTGTATCATTCACAAGGGTTATAGGAATCTCTATTTATTCATTCTGATGGAATCTCTCTTTAGTCATTCAATCATTGCTTTGGTATTCTGATGGAGATCTCTTTATTCATTCAGTCATTGCTTTTTTATTTTTGATGGAATTTCTGAGTGAATCTCTAGCTACCTCCTGTGATGGCGAGGCATATTCCTGAATCTGTGCTTTGGTGTATTGGATCATGGATAAGTGCCTTGCATTTGTAGGAAGTAATCTTTATACGATAACTGTTTTCTGATGTGTATCTGCAGAGGGTTTATTTTGTGGGAAATGTGTATGTGTGCAGCCAATGTACAATTTGATAGGTATCTGCATAGAGGTTTTCTGAAGTTTGTCTTCTTATTTGTTTGAAAAATCAATAATTTTGTTTGTACTACCTTTATTTGTAGGGTATAATGTTGACTTTTGAAGGGATATACAATGTTGATTTTTGAAGGGATGTCACTATTTGGCGTTGGTAAATGTTTCAATGTTTTGAGGCCGGTTGCCCTAAAAGGGAAAGATGTATATATTTTGAATTTTGAAATGTAATGGTAATATTTTGGTAAAACAAAAGTTGGAAAAAGGTGATATATTTTGAAATGTAATTAAGATGGTGTGATATTTGGATATTTTTAATGAAATATTTTAAATGTTAATTAAATTTCATATTTTTGTTGTCCTAGAAAATTAATATGCTTTTTATAACGAATTGAATTATAAGCATTGACAGGTGATATATATGCGTGTGAATAACCAGAACAGGACGTTAGAAAGTGTTATGTAAAGTTCTTTTTATAACGTTTCATATACGTTTTATGAATAGTTTCAGAACCAGATCATTTTAGCAAGCGTTATGTATATGTATCTTAGTCATGACGCTTTCGGACAAATATGTTATATATAATGATAATATTAATGTCGTTTTCAAAATTAGTGTTATATATAATTGACTTAATTATCTCGTTTTCTATTAAAAAAATGTCATATAAGTGTATATCATATATAACGGTTTTTCCAAACTTTTATAACATCCGTGTTCATGACGGTTGTCTGCTTAAAAAAAGTCATAAATTGTCATATATAACAGTTTTTACCCGTCATAAAAAGGTATTTTCTTGTAGTGTATGTTTTTGCCATTCTGTATTACATCGTAGATTTATGCTTCACCAAGCACTAAAATTTATTCTAATGAAGCAAATTAATTTGAGGAGTGAAAAATTATGGTTTGAACAATAAAAAAGTGATGTTGTTAGTTGGTTTTGTTTAATTTTGTTCGTAGTCCTATTTTGAGATGAGCTGTGATGTATGTAGAGAAGGCATTCAAAGAAGGTACAGCTCGATCACATATTATACTTGTATATCTCGCCCTGAAACTATTGGAAGATCATATTTATGTTGCTTGCAAAGAAATGACCACAACTCATAAGCAGGTAACTTCATATTCTTTTTTTTTTGGATTTAAATGATTGAATCCATTTGAAAGGGAGATGCCTGCCGAATTTTTGTAACATCATTCTCTCATCTAACAGATTATATGCCAAATGGTCAAAACCTTCCAATACAAGCAGTAAATTTGCATTTCTCGGTCTTAGCATGGTATATGTATGGCATTCCAACTCTCAATCATCTGATATCAATGAACCTTTGATATTGCAAAACGGATTGCACAAGAGACTGCAGTGTGTAAATCTTGTGAAGGTATTTTGTTAGAACCGAGGCACGATTTTCAATAAAAAACTGAGAGAATGAAACAGTTGTAAAAACAACGTTCCAACGCAACGCTTCAAGGAAGGTGCATAACAAAGATCCTAGGAGGATTCTGGAATACGAAGATCTAAAAAGATTGCGTAAATGTAGCAAATGATAGTATTACTTCTAAACAGAAGCTACTAATCGAAATGCTAAAGGCAGCAGCGAAGATGACTGGCAAAATATGGAAAAAGGTGGCCTGCTGGGTGTCAAGAACACCGGTGCTCAAAGCTAGATCCGCCCACACGGTCAGCTTTCAGGAACCAGCAAGTTCGAGTGAACTTTGGAACGCTCTGGTAATCTGCTCTAAGACAGACTGCTCGAAAAGACAAGGACTGAACTCCAGTTATGCGAGGAGGAACAAGGTGCGCAGCAGCTCTCTCTTCTTTCTCTGGAAATATTTTTTTCTGAAGTCTAAGAAGTATTTCGAGAGAGAAGAGAGACTCTGATTATATAGCCACTACTGTAACCACCCAGATTCGAGATATGCACAACGACTTGATGTCAGATCCGAAATTTCAGGATCAGTTATCGCATGTTATGAATTAGTCAGAACGTGGACAGCCACAATCTATGCGTATTACGCCTGTTGAACGGGTTTCACGTGTGCCATCACCGCAAACTGCGCACACTGCGCACGCGCGTACACGGCACAAATAGCATAATATGCACGAGCTGACGCAACCGGCACAACCAGTGTGCCCATGTACCCGCGCACCCGCGCACCCGCACAACCGCGTACCCCGTACAACCGTGCACCCGTGCACCCACGCACATGTGTACCCCGTGCAACCCAGCACAACCATGCACCCGCGTATCCGGCACAACCCAACGCAACCTGGGCGCAACCTGGGCGCGCACCAGGGCAGCGCAACTGGGCTGCGCAACTAAGCCACGTAACACGGGCGTGTAACCTAGGTACGCAAGTGGCTGACGCAACGAGCACAAGCACAACTTAAGTGCACTATGCGCCTAGCGACGATGCTGACGTGCTAAGTGCAAAGTGTTCCAACAAAACACCACATTATGCCTCATTAGCCCATGAGCTCGAGTCTGAGTCTGAGTCTGAGTCTGAGTCTGAGTCCGAGTTCGAGTCCGAGTCCGAGTCCGAGTCGCTAAGCCCCTACGGGGCTTAGCTCCAATGGAAATTAATTTCCCAAGAGCAAAAAACATGAATGCTTAACTTGGAGCCTTATCCTTACCTCCTAGTAAAATCACCCACATGGTTCCCTCCTTAGGGTCACCACCCCATGTGCATATCCCAACAACACATACAAGTATCTATGTTGAGATAACTCATGGTGCACTTTCCATTTGGGTCTAAACTTTACTAGGCATGTTGAGAGCAAGCTCTCTCCATGTCTAGGAGCAAAAGCACCAACAATCCCCCACATATCTCAATATATATATGTGTTTGGGGTTGAGCGTTCCTCATAGTAACTGTCCATTTTGCATTAGGATAGATGTCGCTGACGACTTGAATCTTTCCGCATGGGTTGAATAACAATGTGATACACGAATGGACTACGCCTTGAATTCTGCACCACAATTGTAATTCTTCCCACTCACAAAGTATAGTTACATGTGCTTCTGGCTGCACATTAAAGGACCTGTGCCAGCCTGGTTTCAGTGTATAATTTTAGGCATCTCATGTTTACCCTCAAAAGACGGCCTGATCTTTCTTTCCATACACTATAGGTAAGTTCTTTATTAAAGAGACATGGCATAAAGCCTTGCGCTTCCTTGCGGTACTATGCCGCTATGACATGGCCTAAAGCTGAGGCATTGCCCCTACTTTGGAACGTCATCGTAGTGTCATACTAATGCAGCATAAGGTCACTGCCACTTTGTAGTGCCATTATACCCAGCATGAAGCCTAAAGATTCCTTGCGGTGTTACGCCGCAACGACATGGCTTACAAGGACAAGGCTTTATCCCTACCCGGGTACCTCATCGTGGTGTCGTGCCATTGTAACATGGGGTTACCCTCCCCTTTGTAGTGATGTCTACAAATCTTTAATTTCATCATACAACATTAGGCTACCTACCTATTTGCGGTGCTACGCTGCTATGACTTGGCTTGCAAAGCCGAGGCATTGCCCCTACCTGGGAACCTCATGGTGGAGTTATCCTACTGTAGCATGGAGTTTTACTCATTGTAGTGCTGCACTACCGTGCTTCCTGTAAAGCACACCAGGCATTCACTCTGCCAGAGAACTTATTAAGGCATTTAAGCCAACCTCAACACAGGATCCATTTTCCGCAAAAAATAGATAGTAGATAACAGTGGTTATGGGTTCGTAACCCTTCCGTGTTCTCAAGAACAAGTACCCACTATTACCTGATAGTTTTCCAGTCAGTGGTCCTCCCTTGAACCGAAAGTTAGATGTCTAGTAGATTTCTCTTTGAACTAATAACATAAAACTTTATGGTAGGATTACAAAGACATACTATCAGAATGCCTTCAAGCCCATCTTCCTTGCCGTGTCTTCAACCAGCTGACGAGGCCCTTCGTGAATGGATCCGCCAGGTTCTTCTGACTCCGAACATCGATTACTGTAATAACACCTCACTTGATGAGATTGTTTACTGCCCTATATTTTAACCGCACAGTTCTCTTCTTTCCGTTGAAGAGATCATTTGATGCCACTGCCGTAGTCGTCTGGTTGTCTCAGTATATTGGAATTGCCGGTATCTGTGCTCCAACTACTAGAAGATCATACATGAGCTCTCGAAGCCATTCTGCTTCATCTGATGCGGTATCAAGTACAAAGAACTCAGATTCCATAAAAGACCGCAAGAGCATAGTCTGCTTCTTCGTCTTCCACGATATAGCAGCTCCACCTATTATGAAAATAAATCTACCAATGGACCTCTCGCTCTCCAACTCTGAGCACCAGCTGGCATCACTGAAGCCTTCTACTACCGGCGGCTCTCCGCTGAAGTGTAGTACATATGTCTGAGTCTTCTTGAGATATCTCATAACATGCTTCACAGCTTTCCAGTGGTCAACGCCTGAATTGCTTGTGAATCGACTCAGCATTCCCACGACAAAAGCTATATCAGGCCTAGTGGCAGAAGTAGCATACATCAAACTCCCGATGATGCTAGCGTACTCTAATTGCCTGACGCTTTCCTTCGAGTTTGGCTCCAGCTTCTGATCACTTCGGTACGACATATCAATTATAGAAAGATCATGATACCCGTATCGAGTGAGCATCTTCTCAATGTAAAGAGATTGTGATAGTGCCAATCCAGTGTCTGTCCGGATGATCTTAAGTACCAAGATAACATCAGCATCCCCTAAGTCCTTTATACTGAACTTTGTCAAGAGGAACTTTTTTTGTCTCAGTGACATAGCTTAAATCCGTACCTAGGATTAGCATGTCGCCCACGTATAGACAAACAATGACTCCTCTTCCGTCAGCAAATTTAGTAGAGACACACTTGTCTGTTTTACTGACCCTGTAGCTGTTTGACCTTAGAACTTTGTCAAACTTCTCATGCCATATTTTGGGAGATTGCTTTAAGCCGTACAGAGATTTCACCAACTTGCAGACTTTGTCTTTTCGACCTCTGACGACAAATCCTTCTGGCTATTGCATATAAATCTCCTCGGTCAGCTCGCCATTCAGGAATGCTGTTTTCATATCCATCTGATGTATCACCATCCTGTGTATTATCGCAAGAGCAATCAATAATCTAATGGTTGTCATCCGTGCTACTGGAGCATATGTATCAAAGTAGTCGATCCCTTGCTTTTGAGAAAACCCCTTGGCCACTAGCCTAGCCTTAAATTTGTCAATGGTTCCATCAGCTTTCATCTTTTTCTTGAAGATCCACTTGCATCCGATGGGTTTTGCTCCTTCGGGTAAATCAACTAACACCCATGTGTTATTAGAAGTAATTGAGTCAATTTTTTTGTCTATTGCCTCTTTCCGAAGACAGCATCTCTGGTCTTCATTGCCTCATCATAGGTAAGCGGATCTGCTTCCACATGATAGGTGACGAAGTCATCTTCGAAGCTCTTCGGCCTCCTAGCTCGCTTCGATGACGGCTCAGCGAGTTCTAGTTCAATTGTTGTTTCCCCATCAACAACTTCACCTTGGACTACTGGCTCATATGAGATGTCAGTCTCATTTGCACCTTTATCATTCTCCAGAATATCTGGGAGAACAATGTTTTTATGTCGTGCAAACTTGTCTTCAAAGTATTCAGCATCGCGAGATTCGATGATATGATTTGACTCAATATCAGGGAATCTCCGGGCATCACTCTTCTCGGCATACCCCAAGAAGATCGCCTTCGTAGTCCTTGTCCCCAGCTTCTGAATCTTCAGATCTGGGAGCTTCACATAAGCCAGACACCCCCATACTTGAATGACATTCAAGTTAGGTCTGACTTTGAACCAGAGTTCATGCGGAGTTATGTCAGAAGTTGCATATGGCTCTTTATTCAGAATGAAAGTGGTCGTTAATGCAACTTCTCCCTAGTAGCATTTTGGAAGACTTGCAGTTAGAAGCATAGAGTTCATCATTTCTATCAACGTTCGGTTCTTCCTCTCTGCTACTCCGTTAGATTAAGGAGAATAAAGAGCAGTAGTCTCGCAGATAATTCCATTTTCTTTGCAGAATGATACGAATTCATGAGACCGATATTCTCCGTCTCGATCACTTCTCAACATCTTGAGTTGTTGTCCAGTTTGCCGTTCAGCTTCGGCCCTGAACTCTTTGAACTTTGAGCAGTCATCGATGAAGGTTATAAAATACTTCATCCCGGCTTTTGTAGAGAATTGTTTGAAGTCACAGATATCGGAGTGTACCAACTCCAGAAGATATGTGCTTTGATTAACCCGATGAAAGGGTTTTCTAGTGATCCTTGTCTGAGCACATACTTCACACTTCTCTACCTTACCCCCACATTTGGAGATAAGTCCTAGACTAGACATTTTGTTTATTCTTTTATAATGAACATGTCCTAGCCTATTATGCCACAACTCAAGAGAATAATCAGAAAGAGCGATTGCATTGATTTCATTAGACTGGTTTACAAGCTGAATTTTAAACATCCCTTCGGTTTGATAAGCCTTTTCGAAGTATATTTTCTTCTTGGACATCACCATCTGACTAGCATTAATGTCCATCCTCAAGCCTACGTTGCTAAGCAGGCTTCCATAGATCAGGTTCTTGGCAATCACCGAAACATGCTTCACTCCTTGGAGCATCAGAGTATTCCCGGAAGTGAGTTTCAGCTCCACAGTCCCGATCCCCAGGACTTCAGCTTGGGCCTGGTTCGCCATGATAACTTTATCAGACGTTGACTGGTACGTGACGAACCATTCCTTGCCAGAACAGACATGGCATATCGCACCGGTGTCTATCCACCAGTTAGAGTCAGCCCCCACAGTTGTGACCTGAGCGATCATAGCAACAATGTTAGAAACCAAAAAAACCATACTAGGCTCACCTTTCTCTGATTGTTTGGACTTGTATCTGTATTCACTCTTATTGTGGCCTTTCTTGCCACAATTGAAGCAAGTCACGTGAGACTTGGAATTCTGTTGTTTGAACGAAGGACCCTTCACTTTCAGATTAGTGGAATCCTTCTTTTTGTGATGAGAAGCCACCTGCTTCTCCTTGGGTTCTCTCGTCTGCACCAGATTGGTCTTAGCCAACTATTTGGACAGTGTGTCTATCTTCTGTTGAGAACGCATCTCATCCTCAACATGGATCTCTTGAAGGAGATCTTCCAAGCTAGTGTCCAGCTTCTTCCGCTGCATTCTTGCAGAGAAAGTACTCTATCGAGCAGGAAATTTTGAGACGATCCCTCCAATGACAAATTTGTCGACGATGGGCATTTTTTTGCCTTCTAGCTTCTGGTGCAACTTCAAGAACTCTTTTACCTGAGGCAATATTGCCTTCTCGTCTTCGAAGAGCCACTTATGGTACTTCTCGACGATGAAGATTTTCGATCTATTGTCGTCGTCTTCATACAACTTTCCCAAGGACTCCCAGATGTCCATGGCAGAAGTTTTCTTGGAGTTTGACTCTGCCAGGGAGTCCTCCATTGCATTCAGAATCAATAGCCTACAAAGACTATTATCCCATCTCCATTTGGTCAGTTTGACTTGTGCAGCAGCAATGGCATCTGCTGTACCACCTTCTGGAGTCGTCGGTCCTTCTGGAATCATTGGTTCAGTCTCAATCAACACATGATCGACGTCCACTAGTTAAAGATTGAGAGTGATTTTTCTTTTCCAGATTTGAAAGTGTTCTTCGTCGAACTTCTCCAGTTTGTTATAGCTGGTATCAAGGAGAGAGGCACGAGAGTTTTCCATTGTACAGGTCTAGCTTTGAGATTGTTTAGAACCGGGGCACGATTTTTAATGAAAAACTGAGAGAATGAAACAGTTGTAAAAAAAACGTTCAAAGTGTGCTAACAAAACGTCACATTACGCCTCATGAGCCCATGAGCCCGAGTCCGAGTCCGAGTCGCTAAGCCCCTACGGGGCTTAGCTCCAATAGAAATTAATTTTCCAAGAGCAAAAAGCATGAATGCTTAACTTGGAGCCTTATCCTTACCTCGTAGTAAAATCACCCACATGGTTCCCTCCTTAGGATCACCAACCCATGTGCATATCCCAACAACACATACAAGTATATATGTTGAGATAACTTATGGTTCACTTTCTGTTTGGGACTAAACTTTACTAGGCATGTTGAGAGCAAGCTCTCTCCATGTCAAGGAGCAAGAGCACCAACATATTTTTCAATAACCTCTTGTGGCGAATTATATGATTCCATATCTAATGAAACTGATGGCATCTTAATAGTATGCTTTGATTACCTAGCAGAGATTCTACAGGTAATGTAATTTTTTTCTAAGATTGCTAGGGAATATGTTTGTATAAGATTCCTTAAGCACTCCTTGATTATATAAAAATCAAAATCCAAAATTTCTGTCTACTTTCAAGTTTCAACCCTTGCGTAACATGTATTACAAACTATCTCCTTTCAAAGTTTTCTCATGAACAACATTTCTTTTAAGACTTCCAGCGATAGCATCAACTCAAAGTCGAATTGGTTTTTGCTTACACATAATTCCAATAGGGTGAATGCAGCAATATACAAAAACATAAATGTTTCTAAAGAGAATTTTAGCAAAATCAAGAAATTTTAACAAGTTATTGTGATAACGATTTATTTCCAAGGACAACAAAATAATTTGTGTATATATTCTTGATAATGGGTACATATACTCAGCCAGCATATATGCCTGAATATGTAAAGATTTCTAAAGTTTAACTCATGAGTAAAAAATATATTGAAATTGGACACTAAAATCACGGCTTTAACTATGCCCACTAATGATTTAGAAATATTTAACATCAGTCCAAAATGTAAGGAAATATACCAAAATTAGTATCAGAACTAGAGAATGTGGAATGTCAAAAAAAATGATAAGCAATAAAATTTTCCAGATTAACAGGAAGAAAATTTATGGAGTTCATCATAATAATTATGTTTATTGAGAACTCTAGACTCCATAAGATAGTTTTGTTTTCTAAGGTACTATAATTCCTGAATGTTTCTAAAAACTTACTTAGTAAATGTCATAACGTGCACGAGCACCTCTACACAAAAATAAATTAATTGGTAACCAAGGGAGTCTTTTATTCCTACATACTATACTCTGATATCTATAATTGTCGAGTAAAATAATAACATATTTATACATTCTAATTGTTAGTGTCAAAATTCATAAGATACCAATTAATTCTATATGAGACAATAAAACCAAAATATAACTCTATAGGTGCCATGCACGTACTTTATTTCCTACATTATCTTCCGTTATCAGTACAACACAAGTTAATTACAACACTAAATTACCAAAAATGTCATAAGATTAAAAAATTAGAAGAATATATGGATAGTGTAGGACCGTTGAGCGCCACTAGAGGGAGGGGGTGAATAGAGTATGCGTGTGTGCAGCAGAAATAATCACCTTTTAAAAATTAACAGATTATGAACTATAGCAGATATAAGAGACAATAAATTAAATGTAGTAATCAAGAGATAGAAGATCAAACTCTGTGAACACCGCGATATATACTGGTTTTCTCTGAGAGAACTAATACAGTCGCGAGTACTCTTGCCCGTTGTTAATCCACTATTTGCAAGCTAAATGAGAGCTTGCCGTCTTTTACAATACCGTGCTTGGTGACAAGTGCACAACCGACTTCACAACACCGTGCTTGGTGACGAACGCACGATCGACTCCGAAAATAGAGATGTTTTCTGACTTGCAACCTCTTTACAACTCTATAAACCAAAGACTCTAAATCGAACAAAATATTTACTAGCTTTGGCTAAGAGTAGTATAGGTAAAATGTGAAAGCTTTTAGATCACTGGAAAGATACTTAGAAATAGATAGAGAGAAGAGCGAATGAGTGATTAGAAATATAAATATCTTTCTCTATTTACAGTATTTTTTCTGACCGAACTCAGGAAGAATTCGGGCTAAGTTCGAATGCTAAGATCTCGCAAACGAATGTTCGATGCAGATTTGAGGCAACTGATATTCAAAATTACTCAGACCGAACTCAGATCAAACTCGGCCAGAGTTCTATCCGAATTCTGTCTAAGCAGACTAGGATTTTTGGGGTCCAAATTATATATGGTTTTTGGGCTGTTTGGATATATATAATTTATGGAATTGGATAGGCTTTTTGGATTTTGTGGACTAAAATAATCTAAGCCAATAATATCCTGATCGATCTTATATTTATATTTCCTAGACTCAATAAAAGTAAAAACGGAAGAATTATAAACAGACTCGATCTGGATTTCAATACAATTGCTTTTGGATGATGACTTGAATGCTCTTTGTAGATGCAGGATGTAGACATAGTACGTTCTTTGATATTGATTTTAGCAACCTATAACTTTAGTAGCAGTTCGTATATTTTTGCGTATCGACTTAAGTTATCGTTGATCATCAAAATCACGTGTGACCATTTAGGCAATGGGCCAACAGTTAGCAATAATATATCCTTTAAAAGTTTATACTAATAAAAAATAAATACCAAGGAGTGGCGACAACTTTTTTTTTTAAAAATTTATTATTTCTCTATTATATCCAAAATACAGCAAGCAAGCGGTATATACTTCAAACCATGAGTTGCATCTTGGCCACAATATTTGTTTCACCAACCATGAGACTGACTCCACCATTTGAAAAAATTTTGTTGAAATTTTGGTATTGCTCTTCTCCCCCTTGTCATGTACGCAAAATGATTAGCTCCCCCGCAATATGTGAAGCCAACAATTTAACACAAAAAAGAAAAGAAAGAGTAATATCCACAATACACAAGTCATGACATAGTAGAACTAGCAGTAGTAGTGGAGTAAACTCATATAGTATAAAATAAAACTGAAAGGAAGTACAACATAAATGCATAAAAGTCATAACTGAAAGAGTTTATGACTGCTAAAAACTACTAATAAAAAGTCCAACTGTAAAAGTTTGGACTGCTACAAAGTACAACTACATAGATCATCACTCACAAAATAAATCTCAAAAACTTTAAACTGAAAGCTCGTATAACATCTTAGCATCATCATCATCGGCTGGAGCAGGTGGCTGAGGATCGAAGTAAGCAGTAGTCGAATCAAAGTATCCGTAGGTAGTTGGATCATCAAATCTCGTTTCATCGAAGCCAGGATGATGTATCATCGGAATAGGAGCAGTAGGGTGACGCGACAGACTTCAGTATAGATCAGCAATGCTATTCCTCAATACCTGAGCCTGTGAGGTATGACGGAACTCAGCATCGACATAACTTTGATGACGTTGTCCAGAGAGAGTGAAAAAATCATCAAAGTGCTGATAAAATTGTGGATCAAATCCTGGAGCAGGAGCAGCATGAGCAGCAGGAGCATGAGCATCTGGGTCAGCCTGAGCCTCAGTAGGAGCAGCACCGAGAGGAAGTGGAGGTAGATGATATTTTTTAGATCTAGTCAGCTCAGAAGATGACAAGGAAATAAGACACAAGGCAAGGTTGATCTAAAATCTTCTAAAGATAGCTGCTAAATGCATGGGGTACAGAAGGTTACGCCCCACTCGCCTACAACCAATCATCCAAGCTATGAAGATCTTAGGGACAGAGAAAGGAACATCGAAGTAAATGTGGTACATGGTAGATATTTCAAGAAAGATAATTTCATCGGTAGATCCCTTTTTAGGAAGCAAGGCAGAATAGATAAAACGATGCAATTCATAAAAGTTCTGATTAAGGTGCTTTGCGTATAACCTACCACTGCGAGGAACAGGATTAGGATGACACATTGCAACCTTAAAGTAGTCAAGGGTCATGTCTTCAGGAAATTGGACTTTATTAATGTCAACTAATGCCTCGTCGATATCCGACATATGGAAATATGCACTGAGGTTAGTTGATTGAATTCAATTTCATGTCTGGCGGCACAGGAGTAGATACTACCATCGAGTTTGACTTGCATGTTGCAGTAAAACTTATGTTTGACATTATCATAGATGTCACTAGAGGTTTCAAAGAAATCCCGGAGGCTAAGTCTATCAAAGGTGGAGGTGTACTCCAAAATAGTAAAATTGACGTATCGCCCGGGACAAATTTCCCGATAGTGAAAAGCGTCAAACCAAGAATCCACTTCTTCCAAACACAAAAATAAAGACGAGTAAAATTCCTTTTCGCCTGTAGGACGAGTAGGATACCTCGACCCGCAAGATGCCTTATGATGGATGGTTGGTTCGATGAAGCCTTGTTGGACTTGGGAATATGCGAAGTATCCCTTGGAAGGCTATGCGATCGTGGTAGGAATCGTCTTATAAATGTGAGTAGTGTTGAACCCTTCGAAGATCCTTTAGCTTCACGCTTAAAATAAGGATGAGTACGCTATGTTTCTTGTTGAGTTGCTCAATAACATCTTACATGGAATTCGGACAGATAATGAAAGATAAATAATCACCCGAACATAAACTGTTGTTGCTAGATGAATTGTATGCTTGTACGATGTTGTGATGAATTACATTACAGGTGAAAGCAAAGTCCCAAATACTTATATCGAGCCTTAGCTCGATGAGTAGACGATAACACAGATGTTAAGACCCAAGAATTGGGCAGTGAGTATGCTTGAATTACTTCTGAATGAATGTATGCTAAAACAGATGCTAAGTCCCGAAAGATTGGGCGGTGAGTACATTGAGTTGGTTGGAAAGATGTATGGTATCAAAGATGTGGAAAAAGGGATTGGGTAATAACATTCTATTATCCTGTCGCTGATGTAGAATATTGTTAACGCCAAGACCCTAGAATGATGGCAAGATGGAAATCCGAATGAGAATGGTGACTGAATTTCTTAGTTTTCCCTATCATGCATTATATGTTTTCTTCTTAAATAAGTTGTATATACTTGCATGGTCATGGACAACTTGTATACAAGGTAGTTCCCAGAACGGTAATCCGCGGCTATGGACTCGGTTCATCCTAGGGGGAACAAGGATGGTGTCGACGTACCGACATCGGGATTTCGGGACTTGCAGTGGGGGCTTGCTACCGCCTACTGAAAGACGAAATCCCATGGTGCTGAAGTAGTAGCACGGTATTTCGAAAACCTCCCATGGATTCATACCCTATTTGGAGTTAGCCGTTCGCCTTCCAAGATGGCGTATCGCTAGTGACCTTTATATAGATAGGTCCAGTGCTAATGATGTCTTATACAGACAGAGTAAGTTATTACTCAAATACAGGAAAGGATGTCGGCTGTTGGTAAGAATCACCTGAACGATGATAACTATATTGAATCATGATATTGTTCCTAACAATGTCTTGTGCAGGCTGAGTAAGTATTATAAATGTACATGGATGGATATACGACTGTGGGTAAGAATCACCAAAGGGTGATATCATATTATTGTAAATTATATTGGCTATGAGATTTGCATGCTCTACTTCTTGTTGCTATAAGCATGAAATTGACCCTTAGGCAACGAGAAAGATCACTGTTAATAATGTTCTATAACATAATTACTTAGTATTTGTCTTCTTAGGTGAGTTGGGCCAGCACCGCTCGCCAGTACATTGATGATGTACTGACCCACATTGTGGACAATATTACAGGTGCTTGCGTATGGGGAAATCGTTTGATCAGTGCTTGGCATCGATGATTCGGATGGGTGTAGAGAAGCTCTTCTTTCAAGATAATGTCTTCTTTCAAGATGATGTCTTCTGCTATACGGGACATAATATATGGAACAGTGTAACTTAGTTGTACCAGTGAGATTGTGGCCAAATTGGCAAGTTCATTGTAAAGAAGTCGACATATTCAGTTGTAGCCTAAAGGGCAAGTGTATATATTCAGTTGGCTATTCAAAAGTCTTGTAATCAGTTGTAAACTCTGTATTCTGCTGCAAGTCTTGTAATCTATTACAATTATCAATAAAAAGATATATTTCTTCATATCTTGTGTGACTTCAATTTATCTGTTCGGTTTTGCTACGTTGTCGTTGTTTTCTAAGAAATTCCAAGAACTGTAATAATTTTGCCTTGTACAAGTGCAATCTAGACTTGTACGACATCACGCACAGTGGCTAGATTTTGACCCTCCGGGATCGGGACGTGACATAACACGTTGACGAATTCATATTCAGAAGTCGAAGATAAACCAGCTGTGGAAGCTACTTTCTCTCTTATGGAGTTTGGGAGCCATAGATGAAAATAAGAAAGAGAGAAATACCTCAAGAGAATGGAGAAAGTCACCTTCTTGAGCTTCGTAAATCTAAGGATGAAGGAGGAAGGAAGCTTGGAATAGTTGAAAACTAGGGTTTTAGAGGATTTTCGGTCGGGTGTGAAGAAAAACGAAAGGAAAGATGGAGTTATATAGGAAGCCGACTATGCTATTCTGGAAAAATAAACCGACGTCAACTGAACTCGGTCCGAATTCTGCCAAAGTTTAGCCACTTGTATTTCTAATTCATTTATGTATAATGAAATATAAATAAACTTAATAACCTTTAATTCTTCAATTTAGTAATATCCATTACTTTGGGTTAGCTGTAGAGGCCGGATCCCAGCTAGTTGTAGTCAGAAGACACTTGGCACCGTGTCGCTTAAACTTTCACGTCTTTTGACAGAATGGCCCTTTTGACTTGTAACCAAAATAAATTCAATTAATAAATGTTAAAATTTTAAGTTATAAGAATTTTTATTAAACATAATGTATTATGAATCTGAAAATTCAAGTATGCCTAGTTCACGTCGCAGGTAATTGAAACGGTCTTCAGCCAGCAATTTTGTGAAAATATCTGCTAGTTGATGATTTGTGTCAATAAATTCTAAGCAAATATTGTCGCGCCCCGACTCGCCCAATCGGTCGTCATCGCCTTGACTTGAGATGAATTGGTCCCACGAGTCGGGACGTGATGCCGTACATGTCTTTATTGGACTTGTACAAGATAAGAATGTGCACTTGAAATTTCCTTTGAGACAACATATTGAAATTAAACAGTGCACAGAGTTGAAGACATAAAATAGGAAGAAATTTAGCTTTTCATTCATAAAACTTACAAAGTATGTGCAAGGTCATTTTTATATTACATATGCCGTTGCGGCTACATCTTTGAACACAAAAAAAAACTCTCGACAAGCTGCCATGAAATAATCCTTGTCGTTCCATACATTCATGCCCCTTTATACATTTGAGCAAAATGCCTTCGATCTGAATTGAGCTTTAAAATACTTTAAAATAGGAGACATTCGTGCCGTCTCCCGTTCTTTAGCTTTAGTCTAGTCTCGAGCTCCCGTAGCGCACTCGTTACCTGGGGAGTTGGGGTTTAGCACACTTGCTAGTGGATGGGACGAACCAACTAGTCTAAACCGACACTGCTTATTAAGGATTCTAGCATACAAAGTGATCTTTTTATTTAGAACTATATGAATTGCAGTTCATATTGATGGCACATTTTAAATAGTAACAACATAACCAATTTCAACTTATCTTACCACGGTCGTGCTCCTTTCCTGCACAAAATATACATAATACTTACCACCTGCACAAGACAATAGGTGAGCATGCAATCTATCTTATATGCGATCATTGGTGATATCGACACCATGAAGGACGATTACGTAGCATTGTGACGTGCCCTACCATTCCAGCTTACGAGCCTAACTGGAGGTCTCGTAATGCTTCGCGTCGAAGTACGATTCCATTATTTCCTCCTAGGCAAATTCGGTCCCAGCACCCCGGGTACCGTCTCGAGGAAAGTTCACCTTGTGCACAAGTCGTCCATGACCATGCGAATGTATGAACAGTTTAATATGTATGAAGTAAATTTCATAGCGTAGACATTATTAAACCACATAATCATTTCTAATCGTACAAGGGTTCTTTTTTTCCGAAGCCGTACATTCTGATTTAGCATCCCGTAGGCACCAAATTCTCCGAGGCGTAATATACCGCAACCAAGGTTTCTTTCTTTTGTTTTACAGAACATGAAATAAATTCTATCTCTTTCCTAGAACTTTATCTTTTCTCTACTTAATGTGAAACTTATAGAGTCAGAGTTAACTTCTCTAAGTTGCTATATTATCCCAAGGTCTTGATCTTAGTGGCAAATCATACATCCAGTTAGCATCATCGATTTGAACGTTGAACTTTAAGAATTTTGTTGGCAGGAAGGAGTAGAAAAGAAGGGGCCGAAGAACCACCCACCTAAAGAGATTGTACCGAGAGTAGGAGAACGCTTCGCGACGGTCAAGCATCAGTTACACGAACTCCTGTAATGGCACGAGCATCGAATTAGAACCCTTCCTTCAATCCTTCCTTCAAAATTCCTAAAAACGCATTCAGAAATCGACACAAAAGCACACTTATCAAACCCACGCAATAATTCATTCAGAAAGCCAAGAAAACCAACAAAACCAACAGCAGACTGGTTGCATCACTCTCTTTAGAGTTCATTCGCCAAGACACAGTCTACTGTATCTAGGAGTTATTTCAGCAATAGCCGATCCATTAGTTGGAACGGTACTCATATCATTCGTCCAAATCGATTTTATTGATGCCATGATTTTTTGTATACCAAACTAGTCGTTGAGTCAGACTAGCTATCTATGTTTTCGACCATGTCTGACTTTCCACGAGCCTATTATATAGTATTTTGCCCCAAAGGGAGCGGGACACTACATAATATACCACTAAGAAAAAGTTTTATCCCGAAACTTAAGAACAAGGGTCTGACCTTCGTCGGCGAAAAGTGAAGGGTACTTCTCCTTCATTTCCGCCTCTAGTTCTCACGTCGACTCCTCAACTAAATGGTTGCGCCAGAGTACGCGAACTAAGGACATCGATCGGCTCCGCAGAATCTTTTCTTTACGGTCTAAAATTTGTACGTGCTCCTTCGAGTATTATAGATCGGCGTGCAGCTCCAACTGATCGAAACTAACCATATGACTTGGGTCATGCACGTACTTTCGAAGTTGGGAGACATGGAAGACGTCGTGCACTTCATCCAGGGCAGGAGGTAGCATAATCCGGTAAGCAACTGTCGCCACTCTTTCGAGAATCTCGTAGGGCCTTATGAATCTCGGACTCAGTTTTTCTTTTACCCCGAATCGCATGACGCCCCGCATCGGCATCACCTTCAGAAACACATGGTCCCCAACTAAGAACTCTAACGGTCGTCGACGAGTATCTGCATAACTCTTTTGTCGACTCTGAGCAATACAGATCCTATCTCGAATCATGCAGACCTTCTCAACGGCTTGTTCGACTAGTTCTGGCTCGGGCACCTGTCGCTCCCCGACTTCGTCCCAACAAATCGAAGATCGACACTTTCTCCCGTAAAGTGCCTCGTAGGGAGCCATCTGGATGCTCGATTGATAACTGTTATTGTACGCAAACTTCGCGAGCGGCAAGTGTGTGACCCAACTAGTCTTTAAATCTATTGCACAAAGACGTAACATATCTTCCAGGATCTGATTCACTCTTTCTGTCTGGCCATCAGTTTACGGGTGGTACGCGGAGCTAAGGTTCAGCTTAGTGCCCATCGCCGCTTGCAAACTCGTCCAGAAATATGACAAGAATTGCCCTTCTCTGTTCGAAATAATTGTGACAGTTACCTCGTACAATCGGACAATCTCATTGATATAGATCTGAGCTAACCGATCGACGCTCCATTATGCTTTGATAGCGATAAAATGAGCGGATTTGGTCAATTGATCGATAATAATCCAAATCGCATCATTACTCTGCGACATCTTCGAAAGGCCCATGATAAAATCCATAGAAATATCGTTCCACTTCCATACTAGAATGTCGAGGTTCTGTAGCTCCCCAACTGGTCTTTGATGCTCGGCTTTCACATGTTGACAGGCCATTTACTGTGACACAAAAGTTGCCACATCTTTCTTCATGTCGTACCACCAAAAGGTCGTACGCAAGTCCTTGTACATTTTGGTACTCTCGGGATGCAACGAGTACTTTATATAGTAGGCCTCCATCAGAATCTCTTTTCTAAGTTCGGCATGGTCCGGCACGCATATTCTCCCTTTCATCCGCGTCATTCCGCCCTCGTCCACCACAAAGTCGGCCGCCTTTCCTGCCAAAATCAGCTTGCGTATCTTCTTCAGGAATGGGTCGTCCTCCTGCACGGTCTTTATCTTGTTGTGCAAGCTCGACTCAAGGTACAATTGGGCCAATTGTGCTCCAAGGTAGCGAATTCGGAGTTCGATACCCACTTCTGCCAAGTCTCGCTGTAAGTCACGGTTGATAGCCAGACATCCTGCAAACATTCTACTCATAGAATCCGCTACGAAGTTTCCCTTACCCGGCGTGTACTCGATAGTCAGATCATAATCTTTGATGAGTTTGAGCCAACACCGCTGCCGTAAGTTCAAGTCCCGTTAGGTAAAGATATATTTAAGGCTTTTGTGATCCGTATAGAAGCTGCAAGCTACACTATAAAGATAGTGCCGCCATAGCTTCAATGCGAACACAATCGCCGCTAGCTCAAGGTCATGCATAGGGTAATTCTTTTTGTATTGCTTCAATTGTCTCGATGCAAACAAAATTACCGTATCCCTTTGCATAAGCACGTATCCCAAACCAGTTCACGATGTATTGCTAAATATTTGAAATCCTTCTGGTTCGTTCGGAAGTGCAAGGATTGGCGCTGAGATGAGCCGTTTCTTTAACTCCTGAAAGCTAGATTCACAGGCATCATTCCACTCGAATGCGACTCCCTTCTGGGTGAGGCGAGTCAGAGGCGACGCAATCTTGGCAAAGTCTTTCACAAATCTTCGGTAGTAGCCTGCCAAGTCGAGAAAACTTCGGATGTCGCCTACCGAGGTAGGCCGCTTCCATTCAACTATCGCTTCAATTTTCTTTCGGTCCACCGTACGCCTTCAGCTGAAACAACGTGCCCAAGGAACATCATGCTGCTCATCCAGAACTCGCATTTACTTAACTTGGTATAAAGTTGGTGTTCACGCAGAATCTGTAGTACCGTCATCAAGTGCTCCACGTGCTCGTCCTTACTTTTTGAATATATGAGAATGTCATCGATGAATACGACGACAAATTTGTCTATGAACGGTCGGAACACCTGGTTCATCAGATCCATGAAAGCGACAGGAGCATTTGTCAAGCCGAAAGACATGACTAGAAATTCGTAGTGACCATATTAAGTTCGGAAGGTGGACTTCGGCACGTCCTCGGACTTGATCTTCAATTGATGGTAGCCTGAGCGAAGATCAATCTTGGAAAATTCCGTCGCCCCTTGCAACTGGTCATATAAATCATCTATCCTTGACAACGGGTACTTGTTTCGTACCGTGGCTTTGTTAAGTTCCCGATAGTCGATGCACAGCCGCATCGATCCATCCTTCTTCCTTACAAACAACACTGGCGTACCCCACATGGTGACACGAGGGCGAATATATCCACGATCTAGCAACTCTTGTAGTTGTGCTTTCAGTTCCTTTAGCTCTGTCGGCACCATTCGATAGGGTGCTTTGGATATCGGTTAGGTGTCCGAAAGGTGTCGATGCTGAATTTTATCTCTCGATCCGACGGCATCCCTGGCAACTCGTCTGGGAACACATTAAGAAATTCTGCCATGACTTAAGTCTGGGCAATGCTTGTAATCTTCTTTCTCGTGTTTCGAACTGATGCTAAGTACCCGCTGCAACCAGAATGCAACATACGCCTTGCCAAAATTGTCGATATCATCATTGCCGTGTTTGATGCTGCTCCGCACGAATAGGAGAACTCAGTTTCTCCTAGGAGGCAAAACACAACTATTTTCTCCGCGCACTCGATCGTTGCGTGGCATACACCCAACCAATCCATGCCGAGGATTATATCGTACTCCTTGATGTCGAGGCCGATAACTTCCAAGGATAGATTTTTTCTTTCGATGTAGATGTAACCATCCCTACCAATTTTAGTGGCAGGCATATCTACTCCCGACAGAGTGCTAACGCTAAGATTCATATCTAAAAATTGTATGAGTAATTTATTCTCTTCTACAAAGTCGGTAGATATAAAACTATGCGTAGCACCCGAATCGAACAGTACTATAGCAGGCATATTTTTATAAAGTAATATACCTATCACGACAGTATCGGACACAAATACTTCATCCCGAGTCAGTGCATAGACTCGGCCTTGCGCCCCTTGGCAATTTTGTGGGTTCACGGGCACTGCATTTGTGCCATGGGCGGGAGGCGCCCTATTCTGATTCTGGACGTTCCTTGGTGGATATTGGTTCGCCCTCTCCATTCGACAATCTACTGCCTTGTGACCTAGCTGGCCAGACTTGAAGCATCCCCTTGGCAATCGACTACCAGATGTTCCATCTTGCCGCAGTGATGGCATCGTACGCCGGGGTGAGGCCCCCAACACTCGAACGTGTTCTGACGCTTTAGCACACCAGATCCTCCTGCATCGTGAGGACGCTTTACGGACGCCTGACCCGGTCCTTTGCGAAGCTCGACCAAAGATCCGCTCGCTATTTATATGATTTCCTGTAAGCTTGGCATCTTTGGTTCATGACGTCCCGACGTAAATCGTCATTCAGGCCTTGTTGGAAGCGCTCGCACCATGCCTCCTTGTTCGGCAGAAAGGCCCCGACAAACTTTGTAAGCTTTGCGAACTTCGTATCGTAATATTCAACTGACATGTTTCCTTGCTTCAAGGACATAAATTCCTTTTCCTTCTGTCGACGAACGACACGAGGACTGTATTGCTCGAGGAAGGCCAGTTTGAACGTCTCCCATAAGATCTTGGCATTGGGGTTGGCCTCGTGGAGCTCTTGTTTCTTCGCCTCCCACCAGTCGTAGGCCCTCAAGTTTAGCTGCAAGGCTGCACACCCGACTCATTTGGACCCCTTGATGTTGAGGAGATTGAACAGACCCTCAATCTTCACTAGCCACCCCATGACTTCATTAGGCTCTGCTCGGCCGTTAAATTTAGGCGGGTTCATCTTCTTGAATTTGGTCGCCTTAAGCAGAAAGGAGGTAGACATATGCTTCACCGTTACTGGTTGCACTTCTTCTTCTGACATGGCGGTCGTCGAGTTCTGTTGGGTCGCTATGGTGCTCACGATCCGGTTCAGGGCCTCCATCTGCTTTTGTTAGGCACTAACTTGGGCCTGGATCTGTTCTTGCAGTTGTCGCTGCTGCATCTCCGCGTGGTGCTGTTGGACTTCCATGAGGTGCAATAATCGCTCCATGGCGGATTCGCTAGGCGTCGCATCTTCGGTGCGATCCGTGCTGTGGCATTGACAGCGGGGACATCCGTTCTCTTCGGCATTCCTACAAAATTTAGCAAACCCGTTAGTATTCTCAAAATATCTACGAGCTTATATGTATGGAACGATTATTTCATGCCGCATATGTCGAAAAGCATAATTTTTGAAAAATTGCAACAGTATCTAAAAGAAAGTATTTTTGAAAGGTCCGAAGTATGAACCGTGCTCTGATACCAACTTGTCATGTCCCGACTCACCCAATCGGTCGTCATCGCCTTAACTCGAGATGAATCGATCCCACAAGTCGGAACGTGATATCTTACGTCTTTATTGGACTTGTACAAGGCAAGAATGTGCACTTGAAATTTCCTTTCAGATGACACGTTGAAATTAAACAGTGCAGAGAGTTGAAGACATAGAATAGGAAGAAATTTAGCTTTTCATTAATAAAACTTGTAAAGTATGTGCAAGGTCATTTTTACATTACATATGCCGTTGCGGCTATATCTTTGAACACAAAAGAAAACTCTCGACAAGCTACCATAAAATAATCCTTGTCGTTCCATACATTCATGCTCCTTTATACATTTGAACAAAACACCTTCGATCTGAATTGAGCTTCAAAATAGGAGAGCTTCGTGCCGACTTCCATTCTTCAGCTTCAGTGTAGTCTCGAGCTCCCATAGCGCCCTCGTTACCTGGGGAGTTGGGGGTTAGCACTTGCTAGTGGATGGGACAAACCCACTCGTCTAAACCGACACTGCTTATTAAGGATTCTAGCATACGAAGTGATTTTTCTATTTAGAACTATATGAATTGCAGTTCATATCGAAGGCACATTTTAAACAGTAACAACATAACCAATTTCAACTTATCTTACCACGGTCGTGCTCCTTTCCTGCACAAAATATACATAATACTTACCACCTGCACAAGACAATAGGTGAGCATACAATCTATCTTATATGCGGTCATTGGTGATATCGACACCATGAAGGATGATTACGTAGCATTGTGACGCGCCCTAACAGTCCAGGTTGCGAGCCTAACTGGAGGTCTCGCAATGCCTCGTACCGAAGCACGATTCCATAATTTCCTTCTAGGCCGATTCGGTCCCAGCGCCCCGGCTACCGTCTCGAGGAAAGCTAACCTTGTGCACAAGTCGTCCATGACCATGGGAATGTATGAACAGTTTAATATGTATGAAGTAAATTGCATAGCGTAGACATTATTAAACCACATAATCATTTCTACTCGTGCAAGGGTTCTTTTTTCCCGATGCCGTACGTTATAATTTAGCATCCCGTAGGCACCAAATTCTCTGAGGCATAATATACCGCAACCAAGGTTTCTTCCTTATGTTTTGCAGAACATGAAATAAATTCTCTTTCTTTTTTAGAACTTTATCTTTTCTCTACTTAGTGTAAAACTTATAGATTCAGAGTTAACTTCTCTAAGTTGCTATATTATCCAAAGTTCTCGATCTTAGTAGCAAAGCATACATCCAGTTAGCATCATCGATTTGAACATTGAACTTTAAGAATTTTGTTGGCGGGAAGGAGTATAAAAGAAGGGGCCGAAGAACCACCCACCTAAAGAGATTACGCCGAGAGTAGGAGAACGCTTCGCGACGGTCAAGCGTCAGTTACACGAACTCCTGTAATGGCACGAGCATCGAATTAGTACCCTTCCTTCAATCCTTTCTTCGAAATTCCCAAAGACGCATTCAGAAATTGATGCGAAAGCGCACTTATCAAACCCACGCAACAATTCATTCAGAAAGCCAAGAAAACCAACAAAACCAACAGCAGACTGGTTGCGTTACTCTCTTTAGAGTTCATTCGCCAAGACACAGTCTACTGCATCTAGGACTTATTTCAGCAGTAGCCGATCCATTAGTTGGAACGGTACTCATATCATTCGTCTAAATCGATTTTATTGATGCCATAGTTTTCGTATACCAAACTCGTCGTTGAGTCAGACTAGCCATCTATGTTTTCGACCATGTCTGACTTACCACGAGCCTATTACATAGTGCTTTGCCCTAACGGGAGCGAGATACCACAAATATTCCCGTGTTGTTGGAGATCAAGTAAAAAGTGATGACGTATCTCTATGTGCTTTGTGCTTGAGTAACAATTAGGGTTCTTGGTAAAATTAATCGTGCTAGTGTTATTACAATATATGGAAATCTTAGAATAGTACAGATTATAGTCTTCTAGGGTTTGCTTCATCCACAAAATTTGAGCACAACAGCGTCCTGCAGTGTTATACTCAGCCCCTGTCGTTAATAGCACTTTGCTTCTTGCTAAACCAGGAGACTAAAGTTTTTCCTAGAAAATGACACATATCGCTGGTACTTTTACTGTCTACTTTGTATACTGCAAAATCTGTATCTGAAAAACCGATTAGGTCAAAAGATGTAGTTTTGGGATACCACAAGCCGACTGTAGAAGTTCCCTTAAGGTATCGAAAGATATGCTTAATGGCGCATAAGTGTGATTCCTTAGGATTAGCTTGATATCTAGCACAGATACAAAAGCTAAACATGATATCAGGGCGACTAGCAGTTAAATATAATAAACTACCAATCATACCTTGATACTTATGCTAGTTGACTGATTTGCCACTTTTAACACTGTCAAGCCGGATTGATATAGCCATTGGAGTTCCGATAGGCTTTACGTTGTCGAATTCATACTTCTTCAGTAAATATTTCGTATACTTGGCTTAGTTAATGAATGTTTTCTGTGATTGTTGTTTGATCCGGAGTCCTAGAAAGTAGTTTAGCTCTCCCATTATATTCTTTTCAAACTCACTCTACATATACTTAGCAAATTCTTAACAAAGTTTTTCATTAGTAGAACCGAGTATTATGTCATCTACATAAATTTGCACAAGAAGAATAGCATCATCTGAAGATTTGATAAATAAAGTAGTATCAACTCTTCCTTTTGAAAAACTATTTTCAAGTAGAAAGCACTTAGGCATTCATACAAAGCACGAGGTGCTTGTTTGAGTCCATAAAGTGCTTTCCTAAGTTTGAAGACGTGATCGTGTTTTTGAAAATCTTCAAAACCAGGGGATCGTTTCACAAAAACTTCTTTCAAAAATCCATGTAAAAATGCACTTTTCACGTCCATTTGAAATAGTTTGTAATTGTAAAAACATACAAATGCACAAAATATGCGGATGGCTTCTAGTTTAGCAACAAGAACATATGTCTCGTCATAATAAATATTTTGCTCATGATTATAACTTGTGCCACTAGACGTGCTTTGTTGCATAGAACTTGTCCATCCTCACGTAATTTATTTCGAAACACCCGTTTGGTACCAATTATCGATTGACCAATAGGTTCAGGAATAAGTTCCCAAACTTGGTCTCTCAAATTGATTAAGTTCCTCTTGCATGGTATCGATCCAAAATTCATCATTAAAAGCATCTGCTACTGACTTAGGTTCTACTTGAGATATAAAAGCTACATTAGCTACTATATCGGTATCTTTAGTAGAAGAACGTGTCTTACACCTTTTGATACATCACTTATGATGAGCATCTCTGGATGAACTAGTAAGAATTTCTAAGATTTGAAAATTTTTGTTAGATCTTCTACAGGGCTCTCCTTGGTAGCAGTATCTTTAGACGATTTGGATTTAATCTGTGCATCTTAATCATCACCGTCGCTAGATCTGTGACTATTGAGCACATCAAAGGTAACGTTAATAGATTCTTCAACAATCATAAATCTTTTATTAAAAACTCTATATCCCTTACTCTTAGCAGCATATCCGAAAAATATCCCTTCATCTGCTTTAGAGTCGAACTTAACCAAGTTATCCTTGGTGTTCAGGATAAAGCAGTGACATCCAAAAACTTTAAAATAAGAAATATTTGGAATTCTTCCAAACCATATCTCATATGGTATTTTTTTCGAGATAGGTCGAACTTGTGAGCACCCTGAATTTTGGGTTGATTTTTTTATTTTTATTTTTATTTTATTTTATTTTCTGATTGATTTAGTTTCAATAAATAATTATTCTGTTTAATTATCCATAAGTGTACTTTACTGTGCCATTGATATTTGGAGTGTCAGGGATGTTCATCTCTGGAAACCTTCTTCACGAGTTTTGTAGTGGACATGATTACCTTCATGATGGTATATAGTATCCCATCCAAACTTGTTTTCTTGTACTATTTCTGCTTCGCACAACTTCTGGTCGATTTAGACCATTTGATTATTAATTAATTTTCCCACTCTTTTTCTTGTTCATTATTAGCACGTTACCGTGACTTTTGAATTGGGGGCACCAGACCAGTCATTTCCTTGAAACCAACTTATCATGCATGATCTACTCGAGACGCTCTTCACCCATGACCTTCGTGTCCCACTCAGACACGCCATTTTGTGCTCCATTTGCTTCACACAACTTTCCTGACACGTGACCCGATTTTATTTCATCCTACCGTGTCACATTTATTTTCCGACTTGATTTGTGGGTACCCTGTCGACCAAAGCCTGTCAGCCCCAATTATGGACATGGCCCACATTGAGCCTACTACACGCAGGACACTTGTGTCCCATTTATTGGAATCCCCATGTGCTACTTATTTACTCATGATCATCAACACATATTTTTATTCGATTATTTCGCAATGTCCGATTTTGATCCAACCCGGTTTGACCGAACCCAGTCCAAGCTCCATGTTATTTTCCATCATGACACCCTCAGCCTCATTATCCTTGAAAAATATCAAGTACACATTTTAACTTTTTTAATAATTATTAGAAATTCTATTTATTTTAATCACCTTAGGAATGACCTATTTTTTTCCTATATTTAAATCCCAGCCATTGGATTCTCTCATTTGATCCCAACCATCAATCTTCCCATGTAGCAGCCAACATCCCCAACACCCCACATAGGTCGGCCCTAACTTTGAGGCAGTAGCACTCTCTCTCCTCCATTGATTACACACAACAATTTATTATTCCCTCTCACTTATTTTTCCTTTCACACCAACACCAACAACAACTACAACCTTTCCACCACTTCACATCAGCAGCTCACCCGAGCCCAGCCTGTGGCCGGACCTCCGCTGTGGCCGAGCTCGGCCGGCCACCCTCCAGTCCAGCCTCCTTCTTCTCTTTCCTGAATCACCACCACCACCTCCACCATTCTTTAAATAGCACACACCACCATCAACACCATAGCCACCTCCACCACATCCATCACCGTCCGTCGCGCCACCTGGACGGACCAAACCACCGCCCCTGCCGTCTAGCAGCTCGCCGTGGCCGCGCGACGCTGAAACAACAGCAGCGGCAGCAGTGCACGGCCGCGCACCACAGGCCGCGCGCGCTGGCAGCGCTGGCCGCGCGCCGCCGCCGTGCCTTCGACGACCCCCACGCGGGTGCGCCCTACCCCGACGAGCACTCCAATGGCGGCCACCGTCCTCCGGGATGCGCCGTCGAGGCGATTCGTGTGTTTCATACGAAGTTCCGTCGTGACGCGCGCGGGATCGATCCAGAATTCCCGTCCCGTCGCAGCAACTTTGCACAAGTTTTCCCGAAAATCCGACCATTGGATCAACGATTTATTCACTCCGTCACAATCTCGGTATATCCACCTTCACTCCTGTCAATTTTCATCCGTTGATTTTACCGTTTGATACATCAAAACCGGCCACCAAGTTGACCGTTTAAATTGTATTAATTTTAGACAGTTTCGCGGAGCCAATTTCGTCAACTTCTACCTCCTCCACCTCAGCTCCATTTGGCGTGCTACCAGTTCCTGTGCGAAGCTGGTATAACCCTCTTACTACCCCTCCAGTTTCGTTTCATTGTGAGATTGTTTGATTGGTTGAATTATACGCCAAAGTTGGCCGTCCGAATTCGTAATTTCCAACTTGTAAAATTCCATTTTTGAACACGGGGCTCCAGATTTCATTCTGGCACCACCATTAGACTCGTGGCGTCGTTATGGCATGTTTTCATATAAAATTTGTTAGATTTGGAGGACGTGGGCCCTGGTACATTTTTCGGTGCAAAGTGGGTCCCACAGTCCGGGTCAACGGGACTTTTTGACGCCGGCTCATCGGAATCCAATTCCGGATATACCGTTGAGTTCGTATCATCATTCTGAACTCGTTGACATATAATTTGCTAGGTTTTGGTGGACATTGGATCTGGCACGCATTTCGGTGCAAGTTGGATACCAATATCCGGGTCAACGGGTCATTTTGAGATCGGCTCATCGGAATCCAATTTTGGATATACCGTTGAGTTCGTACCGTCATTTTGACATGTAGTTTGCTGAGTTTTGAGAACTTTGGCTCCGGTACGTATTTCCGTGCAAACCGGAATTCCAAGTTCTGGTCAACGGACCAAATTGAGATCGGGTCAACGGAATCCAATTCTGGATATACCGTTGGGTTCGTATCGCCATTCTGGTTTCGTGAACATATAATTTGTTATATTTTATAGACTTATTTTTTTGCAGGTTTTCGGTATAAAATGGCTCCGACACGGATACCGTTTTTGACCCGAAATTACCTTTTTGTCCTTGTGTCCAAATTGGACCGATGGGTAGGCTATCCTAGCTAATTTGACCATTCTGGACACGTTGGCGATATTTATTTCATCGTCCGACAATATTTGTTGATAATTTCTCTGAGTTTAACCTTTTTATAATTTATTAATAATTAATTCTTATAATGTTCGTATTTCGGGATTAGTACAACGAAACTGAGCTCAGTCAATTCCAGTGATCTCACATCGCTGAAATTGACAAGATGGACACGTGGATCACTATAATAAGATTATCAACTTTACCGTTGATCATTTCATCTCGATTTACGTGTCGTAAATTTCGACATACAAATAACGAAGTGCACTTTATATCTTGAATAATTAGACTAGAATTGACCCAGTTTGACCAGTGTTGACCAGTTGACCAAAAGTCACTGTAAGTCAACACTTGACCTAGTTTGACTAGATTGTTGACCGGAGTTGACCTAGAGTTTATTTGACTTAGAAGAACCTAGGATAATATAGATTGCTTGTAGAGATTCATTTATTACAATTTGAACACCTTGTAACCTGTGTTGCTTTAATAGGACTCTGTGGCTTCAGTTGGACCCCTATACTTATCAGCTGTTCAGGTTATCAGGCGAGTACATTCTCTGACCGTTTCATACTTGTCTGGATTTACATTCTTGCTCTAGATTACTGTACTTGATGCTGACACGATTGTTATCACAGATTGGTACTATATGGATCTTCTTTTGGGATGTTATCCTCTTGTATTCACTAAATACATATTGTGATGTGCGTTTCACTTACATATTGTATTTATTGAATACCCATATCCTTGTATACTCATTGTGCATATTGTACTCTCATTATCACATGAGTTCCAGGGATAGACCATTGTACACTATTGTATAACATTGTACAACTATTGTATAACATTGTACATCTATTGTATAATATTGTACATCCATTGTATAACATTGTACACTACTGTACAAGATAACGTAACTGGAGTGGATCCTTGTGTATTGATTGGAGAGGGGGAGTAGAATTGGTTATATACTCAAATCCTATTGTACAACATTGTATAACTATTGTATATGTCTATTGTATACCCACGTACAATGGAGTTACCATTGCATTGTCCTAGACCGTTTACATAACCATATTGTACTCTAAATCACAGTTGGCTTACAGTTCTTACTTATCATATATAGATATTTCCTGTTATCAAATCTCTGCTGTTTTTTATATACATTCTTCTTTCAGCATTTTATATACCTTACTCTATTGCATGCTTTATATTTCCTAACTTGATATGAACTGCGTGAGATGTTTTGTGCTCGCTCCTGTCCTGACTGGACCTGTTGATAAATTTTACAGATAGCCTGGAGGTTGCCTGCTAGCCTAGAGGAGACACAGTAGAGGTTGTATAGATAGCTAGGGTTTTGCTTATAGCTTATTTTCAGTTGCCTTGAGTTGTATTTATAGATTACTGTATTGAGCTTTGAGGTGTATTTCTGGGTTTGTGTATCTTAGACACTTAGACTTCTATCTGCTGTATCTCTTTTGGATTTCATGTTTTATCTATCTTCCATTATGCTCTACCTTAGATGTGATTGAGTTTACATTCTGCTATGTCACCCCCATTCGGGGAGTATAAACTGCTTAATATATTATTGCTAGATGTTGTGACCTAGGACAGCGTTCTACCGTCGACAATGCGGCGTAGGCTGGACGTTGTTACGTTCTCGTACCCTCACAGTCGGTGCGGGTCGTGACACATTTTTATTGGTGGCCCATGCAGATCGAGTTTATGTAGTGGTATTCGAACTAGAGTACCACTACAGCCTACAGTAGGATTAGGATATATTTTTGAAGGTACTCAATCACAGTTAGGATCCCCTGAGAGATTCCTGGGACGACCCATGAGAATCTTATTTTAACTTTGATTTGAAAACTCTCTTCCCTTGATTTGATTTATCTTTACTTTCTGTTGTTGAATTTGATTTTGATGGATTATCGTTGAATTTGAGTTTGTATTTATTGATTTTGATGGAAGATTGTTGAATTTTGAATCTTGATGTTAGCTGTAGCATCCGAGTTTGTATTTATATGATTTGAAGGATTTTTGTTCATTTTTGAATCTTGATGTTCGTTGATAAATTTGATTTGATTTTGGGTATTCATTGTTGATTTAATTTAAATTTTGTCAAGATAAAATTATATGGGCTAGGTCATCTAAGTTATGGAATCTAGTCTTCTATAGTCACATTAGCCAGCATGGTGAGGACATATAGTCTGATTTTGGATATATTTCTCGGGTGTGGGAATTTAAGATTTTTGCAGCCAAGCTAGCGGCATCGCAAAAATGTTAAGTACCACGATTCTAGAGGTATGTGTCTAAGTCAAGGACTTTATGATTATCGTAGCCTTGCTTACTAGTATGACGAGGATTTAGAGTACCATGATTTTGGATAGACGCATATGATTATCAGATTGTACCTTAAATATTTTTGAACATGTTTTCTCTACTTTTGTTTCAGTCATTCAAAAAAAGAAAGAATTATTATTTATTTGTTTTGTTTTGTTCTTATTATTTGACTTATGAGTAGGTTTAGTTGTTTTTATAAACCTTTGTGTGACTTCTTACCATGAATTTCTTCTTAATACAATGAATCGATGATTTTGCTAGACCTTATCTTGGATTTGATATTTTAACTCTGGGTTTCAAAAGGGTTCCTTCTTTTAAACAAATAAGCAAACATATTTTATCGTTATTTCCTTCTTGTTATTATTCTTGTATTAATTAATAATAATAATAATAAAACTGTCTTGATTACATTAATCACCTACTTTGCAATCTTGGTAGGAATCTAAATGTTGGTCTTGATATAAAATTTGATTTTTATATTGGAACATGAGAATATATATATAGTGGACACAGACTCTTTGTCTGACACGTATGCATGCTACACTGGATTTTCCACATGTCTAAATACATATTAATATGTTGTTGATGTTTAAATTATCAAAATCCCAATAATTCTGGTTTTCTTCTTTTCCAGTTTAAATTCGTAATTCAAATATAGGTTTCATGTTGTTAGTTTTGTTTACATCACTGCACATATATGTTAAACATAGGGTTTCAATTCAAAAAAATTTAGTTGAGTTTTGTGTTTGAAATTGTCAAATCTAAGACTGTGTGCATATTAACCCTTAATACTGGACTCCAAATGTTTAGTTCAATTTGCTGTTTTATTTTTTTAAAATGTAATATTTTGAGCTATATACATTGTGGTATGTAGGGATATAAATTTAGGTTTCATATTCTTACATGTTAGGTTGTGATAAACATTGGGTTGGTTGGTGTTCAAATTTCTCCAAATCCTAAAACTGAATACATGTTAACATTTTCACATTGATTTCCAATATTTAGTTCAATTTCAGATTTAATATGTAATATTGAACTGTATGCATAGCTAAATGTATGGATAGTATGTTAGGGTTTCTCCTCTATCATGTTAGGATGTATTGGAAGCATGGAGTTGGTTGTGATGTTTCAAACCCCTAAAATCTGAAACGGCATTATGTTAATATTATACTGGTTTAAATGTTAGCTTATTTTCAGATTTTGTATGTAAATGCTAAACTAAAACTGGATTTAACCTTTCAATACTAAGCTATACCCTATACAAGGACACACACACCCTAACTTAGTATACACTGCCATGTAAACCTAACCTTTCCTCTCTATGTTACGTTAATATACTTGTATAGATATATATAGAGTTTATGCATACATGTTATAATGTATATAGATACATAACTAAATCTCTACCTCTTTACATATATATATATGTATATGGTTAGCCATGCATGTTATGAGTAAATAGGTTGTGTATTGTAGATTGTTTAACCAATATGCCATGAGTAGTGTAACTTGATAGCTGTTGTTCTGAAACCCAAATCCTCCTATACACATGCCTACTGTCTAACCATATGAACATGTCCACATACACCCATACACACAAGAACCACATAACATTTACATAATGCTAGCTTTCCCCTCTCTAACGCTATATATATAAATATATATTGTGATTGGATTTCAATGCAATTGACTTTCATTCTTTAACTTTGATTTTAATTTTCTTGAATAATATCCCTTAATAGATAATTGGTGGTTATCTTTATTAAAATTTTTTGATGAGTACCAGTTTTCATATAGGATGGTAGACTGCCTTACAGTTTTGATGATTATTATTTCTGTATCTTTCTAGTTTAGTACCCTAGATTGCTTGTGTGTTTTGATACCCTATGACCATTTTGGTTAGCTTGACTAGTATACCTAGATGAGACTTTCACTACCACCGTATGCCATGACCCTGTATGCCGTCCTTTTAATCACATGATTTGCTTAAGTTCTGGACTTGATTGTGGGGGTTTGACCTAGAAGGAGTACGAACATTTTAATTTCGAGGACGAAATTTTTATAAGGTGGGTAGGATATGCGCACCCTGAATTTCGGGTTGATTTTTTTTATTTTTATTTTTATTTTATTTTATTTTCTGATTGATTTAGTTTCAATAATTAATTATTCTGTTTAATTATCCTTAAGTGTACTTTCCCGTGCCATTGATTTTTGGAGTGTCAGGGATGATCATCTCTGGAAACCTTCTTCACGAGTTTTGTAGTGGACATGATTACCTTCATGATGGTATATAGTATCCCATCCAAACTTATTCCCTTGTACTCTTTCTGCTTCGCACAACTTCGGGTCGATTTAGACCATTTGATTATTAATTAACTTTCCCACTCTTTTCCTTGATCATTATTAGCACGTTACCGTGACTTTTGAATTGGGGGCACCAGACCAGTCATTTCCTTGAAACCAACTTATCATGTATGATCTACTCGAGACGCTCTTCACCCATGACCTTCGTGTCCCACTCAGACACGCCATTTTGTGCATCATTTGCTTCACACAACTTTCCTGACACGTGACCCGATTTTATTTCACCCCACGGTGTCACATTTATTTTCCGACTTGATTTGTGGGTACCCTGTCGACCAAAACCTATCAGCCCCAATTATGGACATGGCCCACATTGAGCCTACTACCCGCACGACACTTGTGTCCCATTTATTGGAATCCCCATGTGCTATTTATTTACTCATGATCATCAACACCTATTTTTATTCGATTATTTCGCAATGTCCGATTTTAATCCAACCCGGTTTGACCGAACCCAGTCCAAGCTCCATGTTATTCTCCATCATGACACCCTCAGCCTCATTATCCTTGAAAAATATCAAGTACACATTTTACCTATTTTTAATAATTATTGGAAATTCTATTGATTTTAATCCCCTTAGGAATGACCTATTTTTTTTCCTATATTTAAATCCCAGCCATTGGATTCTCTCATTTGATCCCAACCATCAATCTTCCCACATAGTAGCCAACATCCCCAACACCCCACATAGGCCGGCCCTAACTTTGAGGGAGTAGCACTCTCTCTCCTCCATTGATTACACACAATAATTTATTATTCCCTCTCACTTATTTTTCCTTTCACACCAACACCAACAACAACTACAACCTTTCCACCACTTCACATCAGCAGCTCACCCGAGCCCACCCTGTGGCCGGACCTCCGTCGTGGCAGAGCTCGGCCGGCCACCCACCAGTCCAGCCTCCTCCTCCTCTTCCCTGAATCACCACCACCACCACTCTTTAAATAGCACACACCACCATCAACACCATAGCCACCTACACCACATCCATCACCGTCCGCTGTGCCCCCTGGCCGGACCCAACCGCCGCCCCCGCCGTCCAGCAGCTCATCGTGGCCGCGCGACGCTGAAACAACCGCAACGGCAACAGTGCACGGCCGCGCACCACAGGCCGCGCGCGCTGGCAGCGCTGGCCGTACGCCGCCGCCGGCCGTCGGGCCTCCGGCGACCCCCATACGGGTGCGCCCTACCGTGGCGAGCACTCCCATGGCGGCCACCGTCCTCCGAGAAACGCCGTCGAGGCGATTCGTGCGTTTCGCACGAAGTTCCGTCGTGACGCACGCGGGATCGATCCAGAATTCGCGCCCCATCGCAGCAACTTTGCGCACGTTTTCCCTGAAATTCGACCGTTGGATCGGCGATTTCTTCGCTCCGTCACAATTTTGGTATATCCACCTTCACTCCTGTCAATTTTCATCTGTTGATTTTATCGTTTGATACATCAAAACCGGCCACCAAGTTGACCGTTTAAATTGTATTAATTTTGGACAATTTCGCGGAGCCAACTTCGTCAGCTTGTACCTCCTCTATCGCAGCTCCATTTGGCGTGCTACCAGTTCCTGTGTGAAGCTCGTATAACCCTCTTACTACCCCTCCAGTTTCGTTTCATTGTGGGCTTGTTTGATTAGTTTAATTCGACGCCAAAGTTGGCCGTCCGAATTCGTAATTTCCAACTTGTAAAATTCTATTTTTGAACACGGGACTCCAGATTTCATTTCTGGCACCACCATTAGACTCGTGGCATCGTTCTGGCATGTTTTCATATAAAATTTGTTAGATTTGGATGACGTGGGCCCTGGCACATTTTTCGGTGCAAAGTGGGTCCCACAGTCCAGGTCAACGGAACTTTTTGACGCCAGCTCATCAGAATCCAATTCCGGATATACCATTGAGTTCGTATCTTCATTCTGGACTCGGCGACATATAATTTGCTAGGTTTTGGTGGACATTGGATCTGGCACGTATTTCGGTGCAAGTTGGATACCAATATCCAGGTCAACGGGTCATTTTGAGATCAGCTCATCGGAATCCAATTTCGGATATACCGTTGAGTTCGTACCGTCATTCTGGACTCGTTGACATGTAGTTTGCTGAGTTTTGAGAACTTTGGCTCCGGCACGCATTTCTGTGCAAACCAGAATTCCAAGTTCGGGTCAACGGACCAAATTGAGATCGGTTCAACGGAATCCAATTCTGGATATACCGTTGGGTTTGTATCGTCATTCTGGTTTCGTGGATATATAATTTATTTTATTTTATAGACTTATTTTCTTGCACGTTTTTCGATGCAAAACGGCTCCGACACGGATACCGTTTTTGACCCGAAATTACCTTTTTGCCCTTGTGTCCAAATTGGACCGATGGGTAGGCTATCCTAGCTAATTTGACCATTCTGGACCCGTTGGCGATGTTTATTTCATCGTCCGACAATGTTTGTTGATAATTTCTCTGAGTTTAACCTTTTTATAATTTATTAATAATTAATTCTTATAATGTTCGTATTTCGGGATTAGTACAACGAAACTGAGCTCAGTCAATTCCAGTGATCTCACATCGCTGAAATTGACAAGATGGACACGTTGATCACTATAATAAGATTATCAACTTTATCGTTGATAATCTTATCTTGATTTGCGTGTCGTAAGTTTTGACGTACAAATAACGAAGTGCACTTTATATCTTTAATAATTAGACTAGAATTGACCCAGTTTGAACAGAGTTGACCAGTTGACCAAAAGTCAACTGTAAGTCAACACTTGACCTAGTTTGACTAGATTGTTGACCGAAGTTGACCTAGAGTTGATTTGACTTAGAAGAACCTAGGATAATATAGTTGTAGAGATTCATTTATTACAATTTGAACACCTTGTAACCTGTGTTGCTTTAATAGGACTCTTTGGCTTCAGTTGGACCCATATACTTATCAGTTGTTCAGGTTATCAGGCGAGTACATTCTCTGACGGTTTCATTCTTGTTTTAGATTACTGTACTTGATGCTGACACGATTGTTATTACGGATTGGTACTATATGGATCTTCTTTTGGGATGTTATCCCCTTGTATTCACTAAATACATATTGTGATGTGCATTTTACTTATATATTGTATTTATTGAATACCTATATCGTTGTATACCCATTGTGCATATTGTACTCTCATTATCACATGAGTTCCAGGGATAGACCATTGTACACTATTGTATAACATTGTACAGCTATTATATAACATTGTACATCTATTGTATAATATTGTACATCCGTTGTATAATATTGTACACTACTGTATAAGATAACGTAACTGGAGTGGATCCTTGTGTATTGATTGGGGAGGGGGAGTAGAATTGGTTATGTACTCAAATCCTATTGTACAACATTGTATAACTATTATATATGTCTATTGTACACCCACGTACAATGGAGTTACCATTGCATTGTCCTAGACCGTTTACATAACCATATTGTACTCTAAATCACAGTTGGCTTACAGTTCTTACTTATCATATATAGATATTTCCTGTTATCAAATCTCTACTGTTTTTCATATGCATTCTTCTTTCAGCATTTCATGTACCTTACTCTATTGCATGCTTTATATTTCCTAACTTGATATAAACTGCGTGAGATGTTTTGTGCTCGCTCCTGTCCTGACTGGACCTGTTGATAAATTTTACAGATAGCCTGGAGGTTGCCTGCTAGCCTAGAGGAGACACAGTAGAGGTTGTATAGATAGCTAGGGTTTTGCTTATAGCTTATTTTCAGTTGCCTTGAGTTGTATTTATGGATTACTGTATTGAGCTTTGAGATGTATTTCTGGGTTTGTGTGTCTTAGACACTTAGACTTCTATCTACTGTATCTCTTTTGGATTTCATGTTTTATCTATCTTCCATTATGCTCTACCTTAGATGTGATTTAGTTTACATTCTGCTATGTCACCCCCATTCGGGGAGTATAAACTGCTTAGTATATTATTGCTAGATGTTGTGACCTAGGACAGCGTTCTACCGCCGATACTGCGGCGTAGGCTGGGCGTTGTTACCCTCATACCCTCACAGTGGGTGCGGGTCGTGACAGAACTAACACAATATTTAAAACATGACAGGCTGTACTAACAGCTTCTGTCCAAAAATATTTAGGAAGATTATGCTGATTTAGCATGACTCTAGCCATCTCGCTTAGAGTACGATTCTTTCGCTCCACAACACCATTATGTTGGAGAGTTCTTAGACAAGAAAATTTGTGGTAATATCCACTGTCATCATAAAATATTTTGAAATAAGCATTTACGAATTAGCCACCATGATCACTTCGGGTACGAGTAATCATGAAGCCTTTTTCATTTTGCACATTTTTATAAAATATCTTAAATTCAAAAATAGTATCACTTTTATTTGATAAAAAGTAAACCCAAGTATAACGAGAGAAATCATCAACAATCACAAAAGCGTAGAGTTTACCGCCAAGACTAGTGACTCTAATAGGACCAAATAAATCCGTATGAATTAACTACAAGGTTCTAGAAGTACTTGCAGCGTTGATGGATTTAAAAGATGACCTAGTTGTCTTGTTCTTTTCACAGTCAGCACATACCATGTCTCTTTTGAATGTGATTTCGGGGAGTCCTTTTATCAACTTTTTGGTGCATAGTCGTAAGATAGAGTCCATATTGGCATGTCCTAGTCTCATGTGCCATAGCCAACTTTTATCTTGATTTGCTACTAGGCACCTTCCTGCATTGTTAGTACTTTCTAAAAAGAAAACATAAATGTTGTCTTCCACAATCCCTTCTTATAAGGGATTACCACATGACATTTCATATAGAGAGCATTTGTCTTTTACAAAGTTAATACCATAACCATTATCTGCCAAGTAACTTATGCTTAGTAGGTTATGTTTCAACTCCATAACTTGAAAAACGTCTTTTATTACTGGGTATGGAGACATACCAACAGTGTCATTTCCAATTATATCACCTCTCAAGTTATTTCCAAAGAAAATGTATCCTTCTTTCTTCATCGTTAGCGTAGCGAAAAAAGATGCATCACCAGTCATGTGCCGCAAACATCCTCTATCGAGGATCCACTTACTTCTAGCATGGGAGGGTTGAGGGTCCACCTACAAAACGAGTAGATGAATTCTGTGGTACCCATTTCTTGAATGGTCCATTTTGATTAGTTCTAGATATCTAAACAAGTGTCTAATTGTCAACAAGTTTTTTTGCTACACAATACTATGATATGTGTCCGTGAGTACCACAGTATATACAAATAAGTTTTGAAAAAGTGCTCTTTGTTTCTGTGTTGGCATGCATTTGTCTTCTTTGAAAACATATAGGTGAAAGCATAATTATGATTAACGTGTTGCTTGAGTGCTTTTTGTGGTTTAGTCATGTTAGTTGTATGCTTAGCATTAGGACTAATATTAGGCTGTGTCACAGGAATGGCCTGTTTGCTTAACTTGATCTCTAACTTTTTAGAGACCGCACAAGACTCCTTATATTTGGCAATCATATCAACGAGTCTTTGCTCTGTGACTAAGTGTCTTTTCTTCTCTATGTCATAAAGCTCTTGTATTTTGACTAAGATCAAACTCGGCCAGAGTTCTATCCGAATTCTGTCTAAGCAGACTAGGATTTTTGGGGTCCAAATTGTATATGGTTTTTGGGCTGTTTGGATATATAGAATTTATGGAATTGGGTAGCCTTTTTGGATTTTGAGGACAGAAATAATCTAAGCCAATAATATCCTAATCGATCTTACATTTATATTTTCTAGACTCAATAAAAGTAAAAATAGAAGAATTATAAATAGACTCGATCTGGATTTCAATACAATTGCTTTTGGATGATTACTTGAATGCTCTTTGTAGACGCAGGATGTAGACATAGTACGTTCTTTGATATTGATTTTAGCAACCTATAACTTTAGTAGCAGTTCGTATATTTTTGCGTATCGACTTAAGTTGTCGTTGATCATCAAAATCAGGTGTGACCATTTAGACAATGGGCTAACAGTTAGCAATAATATATCCTTTAAAAGTTTATACTAATAAAAAATAAATACCAAGGATTGGCGACAACTTTTTTGTTCAAAATTTATTATCTTTCTATAATATTCAAAATACAGCAAGCAAGCGGTATATACTTCAAACCATGAGTTGCATCTTGGCCACAATATTTTTTTCATCAACCATGAGAATGACTCCACCATTTGAAAACATTTTGTTGAAATTTTGGTATTGCCCTTCTCCCCCTTGTCATGTACGCAAAATGATTAGCTCCCCCGCAATGTGTGAAGCCAACAATTTAACACAGACAGGGAAAGAAAGAGTAATATCCACAATACACAAGTCACGACATAGTAGAACTAGCAGTAGTATTGGAGTACACTCATATAGTATGAAATAAAACTGAAAGGAAGTACAACATAAATGCATAAAATTCATAACTGAAAGAGTTTATGACTGCTAAAAACTAATAATAAAAAGTCCAACTGTAAAAGTTTGGACTGCTACAAAGTACAACTAGATCATCACTCGCAAAATAAATCTCAAAAGCTTTAAACTGAAAGCTCGTATAACATTTGAGCATCATCATCATCGGCTGGAGCAGGTGGCTGAGGATCGAAGTAAGCAGTAGTCGAAAAGTATCCGTAGGTAATCGGATCATCAAATCTCGTTCCATCGAAGCCAGGATGATGGATCATCAGAATAGGAGCAGTAGGGTGATGCGACAGACTTCAGTGTAGATCTGCAATGTCATTCCTCAATACCTGAGCCTGTGAGGTATGACGGAACTCAGCATCGACATAACTTTGATGACGTTGTCTAGAGAGAGTGACAAAATCATCAAAGCGCTAATAAAATTGTGGATCAAATCCTGGAGCAGTAGCAGGAGCATCTGGGTCAACCTGAGCATCAGTAGTAGCAGCACCGGGAGGAAGAGGAGGTAGATGATATTTTTTAGATCTAGTCAGCTCAGAAGATGACGAGGAAATAAGACACAAGGCAAGGTTGATCTCAAATCTTCTAAAGATAGCTGCTAAATGCATGGGGTACAAAAGGTTACGCCCCACTCGCCTACAACCAATCATCCAAACCATGAAGTCTTGGGGACAGAGAAAGGAACATCGAAGTAAATGTGGTACATGGCAGATATTTCAGGAAAGGTAATTTCATCGGTATATCCTTTTTTAGGAAGCAAGGCAGAATAGATAAAATGATGCAACTCATAAAAGTTCCGATTAAGGTGCTTTACATATAACCTACCACTGTGAGGAAAATGGTTAGGATGACACATTGCAACCTTAAAATAGTTAAGGGTCATGTCTTCAGGAAATTGGACTTTATGAATGTCAACTAATGCCTCGCTGATATTCGGCATACGGAAATATGCACTGAGGTCAGTCGATTGAATTCAATTTCATGTCCGGCGACACAGGAGTAGATACTACCGTCGAGTTTGACTTGCATATTGCATTAAAACTTATGTATGACATTATCATAGATGTCACTAGAGGTTTCAAAGAAATCTCGGAGACTAAGTCTATCAAAGGTGGAGGTGTACTCCGAGAAAATAGTAAAATTGACGTATCGCCCAGGACAAATTTCCCGATAGTGAAAAAACCAAGAATCTACTTCTTCCAAACACGAAAATAAAGACGAGTAAAATTCCTCTTCGCCTGTAGGACGAGCAGGATACCTCGACCCGCAAGATGTCTTACGATGGATGGTTGGTTCGATGAAGCCTTGTTGGACTTGGGAATATGCGAAGGATCGCTTGGAAGTGTCACCCCTATTTCCTGTATTTCGTATTTGTACTCGTAATTTGATTTTGGCACGTATTTTATTTTTTTGACTTGCGGATTTTGGTTTCTCGTAAATGGGTTTGGACCATGGCTTGGTTTTATTTTGTGGAGTTGGTTTGATTTGGTTTGGTTCATCATGAGTGGAACACCTTAACCTATTCTCCACCTCCATTCCATCATAACCACCCTCATTAAAACCTACCAACCTTTTCTCTCTCCTCCATAAACTCCATTAATTTCTTTCTACTTCTTCTTCTTCCTTCTTCCACACAACTCCCCAACCCATAGGCAAGTGCACCTTGCCATCAAATAAGCACCGCTTTTATTTGTCCATTAGCTAGATTAGGCCATGGAGAACAACTTTAGAACTTGATATTTTGTGATTTGGAGCTTTCATTTTTCTAGATCTAGGTTTTGACTATTTTCGGATTTACATGATTTTGATCTATTTTGGTTGGATTTTTGTGGGTTTTGATGCTTCCATGTGGAAGAGAATTCAATTTTACTCAAGTTAGACCTTTGAAATTCTAGATTTGGTTTTGATTTTACCAAGATATGAAGTTTTGAACCTTAGAGTTCTTGGAGTCTTCTTCTCGGCCTGGAGAAGAAGACAGCAGCCTGCGCTCTTTAGCGCAGGGCTGGATTGCGCATCCCCCTCGGCCAGCGCTCTTTAGCGCAGCGCCGACCGCGCAGCTTGCCCCTTGGCGAACTGTGCTCAACCCGAGTGTGCATGGATTCATGCGCAGTCTGCTCATGCGCAGTCTATCCGTACGCACTCCACTCATGCGCAATCTGACCATGCGCCATCCATTCCGGCGTAACCTGATCCAGCGTAATCCATCTGCTGTGCAGCTCACCCTGCGCACTTGGCACCCTGCGCACTTGGTACCTTGCGCAGCTCACCCTGCGCACTTGGCACCCTGCGCAGCTCACCCTGCGCACTTGGTACCCTGCGCAGTTGGTACCCTGCGCAGCTCACCCTGCGCACTTGGCACCCTGCGCAGTTGGTACCCTGCGCAGCTCACCCTGCGCACTTGGCACCCTGCGCAGTTGGTACCCTGCACAGCTCACCCTGCGCACTTGGCACCCTGCGCAGTTGGTACCCTATGTAGCTCACCCTGCGCACTTGGCACCCTGCGCAGTTGGTACCCTGCGCAGCTCACCCTGCGTACTTGGCACCCTGCGCAGTACATACCCTGCACAACCTACTTGTCTGTGAGGGAATTGTTATTTCTTGATCTTGGCTCTTCTATAGTCCTATTTATATTAGTATTTTATTAGATATTTTACACCCATTTTATATCCTTACGCCTTTTGACATGAACTTGATTTTGTTTAATATGTTGGGAATGACTATTGTACATAGCATGGTATGACAAGGAACTAGCATAACACGACAGTGACCCGTAGTGGTGCACTCCTGACATGACCAACCTGACTTGATAGTGGCCCGTAGTGGCGCACTCCTGACAGTACCCTGACATGAATTATCTTGATAACTTGATAGTGGCCCGTGGCGACGCACTCCTGACTTGACTTGTAACTTGTAAACTTGACTCCTATAATCAACTTGACACCGTGGGTGTTCCTGCTTGCTTGCTTGTACAATCCACTTGTCTTGTCTCGCATCATGTCTAGGACGTGACTTCCTAGGTTCCACGGCCAGGGACTCGCGCTAAATTGGATTAGGCTAATGATTAGATCAAACTAGAACATAGAGAATTCCCAGTCACAGGCAATCTCGTTATCTGGGTGCTTTAATGGACTTGTAGCTTGCCGACGAGTAGAGCACATTTCCAGTACACTGTCATGTGTTGCACCCTCTAAGTCACCTAAGGGTACATTTGTCTCCCGGGTAATGTACCCACCTATAACTCTCAACCCGCGGAAGGATAACTGGATAGTCTGCAGGGCATGGGACTGGAATTCTCACTTGCATCTTGTTAGTAATTAGGCTTGTGATAACCCTAGTTAGTTAAAGTAGTAAGCCGTAGTATTTGTTTGGCCGATTGTGAATGGATGGTGTCCAGCCTTGTCCAAGTCTTGTCTAGCTCCAGTACCTGCTATCTCCTGAGCATGTTTTGTTTTATTTATCTTAACGATAAATGAGTAGAGACAGAGAGCAATTCAGGCGAAGGGTTACAATCCCGGTCCTTGTTTGGTTTAAGGATTGTAACCTGGCTCCCGAAATGGTTCCACGTCCTTAGTCGTTTATCGCCTTGTGTACTTTATTACTTGTACTTTCCTTTTATTCTTTATGTTCTGATATGCTGGCTTTTGTTCTTATTTGTGGCCTCCTTTGTGGCACTTGCTCTTTCTGGGGTTTGACCCAGCTGGTTTTGTGTGGCCAGATTTTGGAGCAGCTCCCGAGGATCTACCAAGCTTCCAGCCCAATGGTGACAACTAGACGGAACCCGGGCCAAGAGTAGGTTTTCCTTTTTGTTTCACCCACTTATATGTAAATTTATTCTTTTGAGGCGTTTAGCCGACGAGCACCTGTTAGCTCGATGCACATTTACTTACTGTCTACCTACGGGCTGTAAACATAATTAACAAATCCTACGGTTGATCATGTATGACTGAACTCTTGCTAGTCCTATCATTTTGTACGACTAGCTTCATGATCATCCAATATGTAATATTTGGGACGCCTTATATATATATATATTTGATGCTCTAATATCTTGTAACTCTGTTAATTGCTTGAGATTGAGACAATAGGCTTGACCTTAAGAGACTGCTGGCTTGTGGTAAACCCTCATATCTAGACAGCCGTGACCGTATAGTTGAGATGTATTCTATTTCAATATACGTAGCTGGCTATGTCTGCCCCCGCTCTCCAGTATTCTGGTTCTGGGGCGTGACATGGTTTAAGTGGTGGCCCATGCAGGTCTTGGCATTCAAGAAATATGAGGGTTTATCGAATAGATGTCTCAATCAATATTCGCCTTTGATCTCTGCTCGTATCTTCAAATCCCTGAGATTCTTGACCTGATCACATGCTTGTATCATTGATCTGTCCTGGTCCTTTCCTTACTGTTTCCTATGTCGTCTTCTTCAGCGGCATTACACCCGGACCTGCCAACCAGCCAGAGGAAGCTCGACAAGCACCCCAGCGCCAGAAAGATCAAGCTCAGCACTCTGGAGTAGCCTCCCGAGTTATGCTTTCTGGAGGCTCAGTACCTCCAGTTCAGGCAGCTCCGTCCGTTCAACCAGCTAGACAGGATGAGGGACCTTTGGTAGGGCTTATCAGAGAACTGCTTGCATCCCAAGATCGTCGAGGCGACGCTTTGCACCAGGAAGTTCATGATGCACTAAACCGAGGAGGTCCCCAAGGGAATCAGGCGGCCAACAGTTTCAAGCGCTTGAACCCTCCCTTCTTTGACGGCAGTAAAGATGCGATTGCCGCAGACGCTTGGCTTCAGGATACCGAGGTGGTTCTAGAAGTAGCTAGGACACCTGAGAATGAGAAGGTGGCGGTGGTACGCCTACAGTTGTTAGACTTGGCTCGCGATTGGTGGGCAGCTCAGGCCATGGGGTTAGCGGCACCAGTCACTTGGGCGACGTTCAGAGAGAGGTTCCAGACAAAGTACTTCGATGCGGTGGCACGGTACGACCTGCAGACCAGATTCACCAACTTGAAGCAAGGAGGCAGGACGGTCGATGGCTATGCGATCGAGTTTTCTAGGCTGAGTAGGTTCGCCCCCACCTTGGTGGCAACCGAGTTCGATAGGGCTCAGCGGTTCCAGCAAGGGCTGCATTTACAGATATTATTGGCTGTGGAACAGTTCGAGCACCAGACGTTCGATGCAGTGTTGAAGGCAGCAAGGAGGCATGAGTATACCTCCCGAAGAATTGTGGACAGGACCGGAGGCAGGAAGCGGTCCCACAACCAGATGCACCAATCTTCAGCTCCAGCCCCGGCAGCTAGGGGTATAACTATTGGAACTCTGAGGCGGGCGGCCTCAGTGACGTCGGTTCAGCATTCGACCCCGACGTACCCGTAGCAGCAGAAGCAGAAGCAGTCTTCCGCGGTAGGATGTTCGTATTGCGGGAAGCCGGGCCATGTAGTGGCAGAGTGTCGTAGGGCACAGGGATTGTACCTGGCTTGTGGAGGAGCAGACCACCAGATAGGGACCTGCCCGAATAGGGGAGGTCTATCATCATCCAACCTTTCTAGTTCTTCGGTGAGAGGACCAGCCCCAGTTCCAGTCCAGCAGCAGCAGCAACAGCAGTACCCGAGGCCATTGTTGCCCCAGGCCCAGGCCTTTCAGCAGCAGAACCAGCAGCAGTTCACCCAGGCTCCAGTACAGAACCGACAGAGGGGTTTCCAGCAGAGAGAACCCGCAGCTAGAGGTCAGGCTATGATGATGACCATGGAAGAAGAAGTTGCACCAGGTGAGGAAGTGGCAGGTACTATTCTCGTCAACACTTTTCCAGCATCTGTATTATTTGATTCTGGTGCATCGCATTCATTCATGTCTGCACGATTCGTGACACGGATAGGATTGGAGCCCGAGTCATTATCAGTAAGACTCAATATACTTACTGGTAATGGTCTTGTGGGAGTAGATCGAGTGTTTTCCTCGTGTCGGATCGTAGTTAGCAGTAGAGAGTTCCCCGCTAGGCTCATAGAGTTCCCTACGGCAGACTATGATATAGTCCTAGGCATGGATTGGTTGAGGAACCATTATGCTAGGATAGACTGCCATGTTGGCAGAGTTGTCTTTAGTATTCTCGGAGAGCCAGAGTTTTCATTTTCCAGAGGCGCCGTGGAACCTTCTCCCCCAGTATTGCGGATGGCAGTAGTAGCAGTACAGTTGCCCCGAATAGTTTAAGAGTTTCCAGATGTCTTCCCAGAGGAACTTCCAGGGATGCCACCAGAGCGGGAGATCGAGTTCACCATTGACTTGATTCTCGGGACAGCACCAGTATCAGAGCGAGTCTACAGAATGGCGCCTTCAGAGTTGGAGATTTTGTACAAGATGATTGAAGAACTCAGGACCAAGGGATTCATTCGTGCTAGTGGATCGCCTTAGGGAGCCCCGATGCTTCTTGTGAAAAAAAAGGATGGTACGTCCAGGCTATGTGTTGATTATCGTACCTTGAACTCAGTGACAATCAAGAACAGATACCCTCTCCCGAGGATAGATGACTTGTTTGATCAACTCAAGGGGGCTTCAGTTTTCTCGAAGATAGACTTGCGGTCAGGATACCACCAGATCAGAGTCAGAGAGCAGGACATCCCGAAGACGGTATTCAGATCTAGGTACGGGCATTGGGAGTTTCTAGTTATGCCCTTTGGAGTGACCAATGTGCCGACAGTGTTCATGGACCTCATGAACCGTATTTTCATGCCTTACTTGGATCAGTTTGTGATAGTGTTCCTTGATGACATCCTGGTCTACAGCAAGAGTGAAGCAGAGCACGAGCAGCATCTCAGAGTTGTCCTCCAGATTCTCAGAGAGCACCAGTTGTACGCCAAGTTCAGTAAATGCGAGTTCTGGCTCGATCGCATTTCTTACTTGGGTCACATCATTACCAGAGGATGAGTGGAAGTGGATCCCCAGAAGATTGTGGCTATCGAGTCTTGGCCAGTACCCAGCTCAGTGGCAGAAGTTCGCAGCTTTCTTGGATTGGCCGGCTACTACCGACAGTTTGTCTCTGATTTTACAAGAATATCAGCGCCGATGACCCAGTTGACCCGCAAGGATGTGCCGTTCATTTGGACAGCAGAATGCCAGGAATCATTTGAGAAGTTGAAGCGAGGTTTGATAACGGCTCCCATTCTTACCCTTCCAGATGGGACCGGAGGATTCACAGTTTATTGTGACGCTTCAGGCAGAGGATTGGGATGTGTTTTGATGCAGCATGGGAAGGTAATTGCTTATGCGTCACGTCAACTCCGTGATCATGAGAAGAATTACCCGACCCACGACTTGGAGCTAGCAGCAGTAGTGTTTGCACTTAAGTTGTGGAGGCACTACTTGTACGGAGACAGAGTAGAGATATTTACTGATCATAAGAGCCTGAAGTATGTTTTCACCCAGAAGGACCTTAATATACGGCAGAAAAGATGGCTCGAGCTACTTGTGGACTATGATGTGGACTTGCAGTATCACCCAGGGAAGGCCAACGTAGTAGCAGATATATTGAGCAGGAGAGCCGGAGTTTATTTCTTGACGACGCAACCAGAGCTATTGGTAGATCTTCAGAAGATGGGAATTGAAGTGATTCTTCCTTCCAATGTGGCCTTGATAGCCAGCCTACAGATTCAGTCCACCATAGTTGAGAGGATCCGGACAGCACAGTTAACAGATTCCAAGATTCATCGGCTCAGAGCAGAGTGCGAGGCAGGGAGAAGGCCAGAGTTATGTATTCATGAGGATGGTACATTTCGATACGGCACGCATCTTTGTGTACCCAGTGGAGATATCAGACATGAAGTCATGGCAGAGGCTCACAGTTCGCAGTATTCCATCCACCCAGGCAGCACGAAGATGTACAGAGATATTCGTCAACACTTTTGGTGGAATGGTATGAAGAGAGAGATAGCCCGGTATGTCTCTCGATGTTTGGTTTGCCAACAAGTCAAGGCTGAACATCAGAGGCCAGCTGGACTTCTTCAACCTTTACCGATCCCAGAATGGAAATAGGAACACATAACCATGGATTTCGTGACTGGGTTACCCAAATCTCCGGCAGGCAGAGATGCTATTTGCGTCATTGTAGACAGGCTTACCAAGGTGGCACACTTTCTTCCATTTAGAGTTGGACAGTCGACGGCACAGCTAGCAGAGATGTATCTCAGGCAGATCGTCCGACTTCACGGAGTGCCAGTCAGCATAGTATCAGACAGGGATACGAGATTCACATCGCACTTCTGGCGCAGTCTTCATCAAAGTTTGGGGACTCGTCTCAAGCTCAGCTCAGCGTATCATCCGCAGACAGATGGGCAGTCAGAGCGTACTATACAAACTCTCGAAGATATGTTGCGGTCATGTACCCTTGACTTCGGTGGTTCGTGGGAGGATCACCTGCACCTGGTGGAATTCTCGTATAACAATAGTTTCCAGGCCAGTATCCAGATGGTACCCTTCGAGGCTCTGTATGGTAGGAAGTGCAGATCCCCGTTAGCATGGGACGATGTCGGAGAAAGGCATATGCTCGGTCCAGAACTGATTTCTCAGACGGTTGAAGTGGTCAGGAAAGTCAGAGATCACCTCCGAGTTGCTCAGGATCGCCAGCGCCATTGGGCCGATGCTCTTCGGCGTCCCTTAGAATTTGTCGTCGACGACCATGTATTCCTTAGGATCTTGCCTACCCGCGGCGTCATTCATTTTGGCATGCGGGGAAAGCTTAGTCCTAGGTATATAGGGCCGTTCGATATTCTGAAGCGAGTAGGCGATGTGTCCTATCGTCTCGCTCTTCCGCCGTCGCTAAGTGAGGTACATGATGTATTCCATGTATCCCAATTAAGACGATACATCCTGGACCCGAGCCATATCCTAGATCATTCGGAATTGGTTGTTGGTACCAACCTTTCGTATGAGGAGAGGCCCGTGTCTATATTGGACCGGAGAGAAAAGACGCTCAAGAACAAGACTATTAACTTAGTCCGTGTTGCTTGGGGTCATCACTCTCTAGGTGAGTCAACGTGGGAGCGTGAGGACGACATCCGATCGCGATATCCCTACCTGTTTGACTCGTGAGGTATAATGTCTTTCTTATGCCTTACGCTTTCCCTTTCCTTGCTTGCATTGTATGATTGTATGATTGAACTGCTTAGTGTAGCTTGTGTGTGCTTAGTATAGCTTGTCGTGGCAATCTCTAGCTCCTTGATTAAATTCCGAGGACGGAATTCTTTGAAGGTGGATAGAGTTGTCACCCCCATTTCCTGTATTTCGTATTTGTACTCGTAATTTGATTTTGGCACGTATTTTATTTTTTCGACTTGCGGATTTTGGTTTCTCGTAAATGGGTTTGGACCATGGCTTGGTTTTATTTTGTGGAGTTGGTTTGATTTGGTTTGGTTCATCATGAGTGGAACACCTTAGCCTATTCTCCACCTCTATTCCATCACAACCACCCTCATTAAAACCTACCAACCTTTTCTCTCTCCTCCATAAACTCCATTAATTTCTTTCTACTTCTTCTTCTTCCTTCTTCCACACAACTCCCCAACCCATAGGCAAGTGCACCTTGCCATCAAATAAGCACCACTTTTATTTGTCCATTAGCTAGATTAGGCCATGGAGAACAACTTTAGAACTTGATATTTTGTGATTTGGAGCTTTCATTTTTCTAGATCTAAGTTTTGACTATTTTCGGATTTACATGGTTTTGATCTATTTTGGTTGGATCTTTGTGGGTTTTGATGCTTTCATGTGGAAGGGAATTCAATTTTACTCAAGTTAGACCTTTGAAATTCTAGATTTGGTTTTGATTTTACCAAGATATGAAGTTTTGAACCTTAGAGTTCTTGGAGTCTTCTTCTCGGCCTGGAGAAGAAGACAGCAGCCTGCGCTCTTTAGCGCAGGGCTGGATTGCGCATCCCCCTCGGCCAGCGCTCTTTAGGGCAGCGCCGACCGCGCAGCTTGCCCCTTGGCGAACTGCGCTCAACCCGAGTGTGCATGGATTCATGCGCAGTCTGCTCATGCGCAGTCTATCCCTGCGCACTCCACTCATGCGTAATCTTACCCTGCGCCATCCATTCCTGCGCAACCTGATCCAGCGCAATCCATCTGCTGCGCAGCTCACCCTGCGTACTTGGCACCCTGCGCACTTGGTACCCTGCGCAGCTCACCCTGCGCACTTGGCACCCTGCGCAGTTGGTACCCTGCGCAGCTCACCCTGCACACTTGGCACCCTGCGCAGTTGGTACCCTGCCCAGCTCACCCTGCGCACTTGGCACCCTGCGCAGTTGGTACCCTGCGCAGCTCACCCTGCGCACTTGGCACCCTGCGCAGTTGGTACCCTGCGCAGCTCACCCTGCGTACTTGGAACCCTGCGCAGTTGGTACCCTGCGCAGCTCACCCTGCATACTTGGCACCCTGTGCAGTTGGTACCCTGCGCAGCTCACCCTGCGCACTTGGCACCCTGCGCAGTTGGTACCCTGTGCAGCTCACCCTGCGCACTTGGCACCCTGCGCAGTACATACCCTGCACAACCTACTTGTCTGTGATGGAATTGTTATTTCTTGATCTTGGCTCTTCTATAGTCCTATTTATATTAGTATTTTATTAGATATTTTATGCCCATTTTATATCCTTACGCCTTTTGACATGAACTTGATTTTGCTTAATATGTTGGGAATGACTATTGTACATAGCATGGTATGACAAGGAACTAGCATAACACGACAGTGACCCGTAGTGGTGCACTCCTGACATGACCAACCTGACTTGATAGTGGCCCGTAGTGGCGCACTCCAGACAGTACCCTGACATGAATTATCTTGATAACTTGATAGTGGCCCGTGGCGACGCACTCCTGACTTGACTTGTAACTTGTAAACTTGACTCCTATAATCAACTTGACACCGTGGGTGTTCCTGCTTGCTTGCTTGTACAATCCACTTGTCTTGTCTCGCATCATGTCTAGGACGTGACTTCCTGGGTACCACGGCCAGGGACTCGCGCTAAATTGGATTAGGCTAATGATTAGATCAAACTAGAACATGGAGAATTCCCAGTCACAGGCAATCTCGTTATCTGGGCGGTTTAATGGACTTGTAGCTTGCCGACGAGTAGAGCACATTTCCAGCACACTGTCATGTGTTGCACCCTCTAAGTCACCTAAGGGTACATTTGTCTCCCGGGCAATGTACCCACCTATAACTCTCAACCCGCGGAAGGATAACTGGATAGTCTGCAGGGCTTGGGACTGGAATTCTCACTTGCATCTTGTTAGTAATTAGACTTGTGATAACCCTAGTTAGTTAAAGTAGTAAGCCATAGTATTTGTTTGGCCGATTGTGAATGGATGGTGTCCAGCCTTGTCCAAGTCTTGTCTAGCTCCAGTACCTGCTATCTCCTGAGCATGTTTTGTTTTATTTATCTTAACGATAAATGAGTAGAGACAGAGAGCTATTCAGGCGAAGGGTTACAATCCCGGTCCTTGTTTGGTTTAAGGATTATAACCTGGCTCCCGAAATGGTTCCACGTCCCTAGTCGTTTATCGCCCTGTGTACTTTATTACTTGTACTTTCCTTTTATTCTTTATGTTTTGATATGCTGGCTTTTGTTCTTATTTGTGGCCTCCTTTGTGGCACTTGCTCTTTCTGGGGTTTGACCCAGCTGGTTTTGTGTGGCCAGATTTCGGAGCAGCACCCGAGGATCTACCAAGCTTCCAGCCCAATGGTGACAACTAGACAGAACCCGGGCCAAGAGTGGGTTTTCCTTTTTGTTTCACCCACTTATATGTAAATTTATTCTTTTGAGGCGTTTAGCCGACGAGCACCTGTTAGCTCGATGCACATTTACTTACTGTCTGCCTACGGGCTGTAAACATGATTAACAAATCCTAGGGTTGATCATGTATGACTGAACTCTTGCTAGTCCTATCATTTTGTACGACTAGCTTCATGATCATCCAATATGTAATATTTGGGACGCCTTATATATATATATTTGATGCTCTAATATCTTGTAACTCTGTTAATTGCTTGAGATTGAGACAATAGGCTTGACCTTAAGAGACTGCTGGCTTGTAGTAAACCCTCATATCTAGACAGCCGTGACCGTATAGTTGAGATGTATTCTATTTCAATATACGTAGCTGGCTATGTCTGCCCCCGCTCTCCAGTATTCTGGTTCTGGGGCGTGACAGGAAGGCTATACGATCGTGGCAGGAATCGTCTTATAAATGTGAGTAGTGTTGAACCCTTCGAAGATCCTTTAGCTTCACGCTTAAAATAAGGATGAGTACGCTATGTTTCTTGTTGAGTTGCTTAATAACACCTTGCATAGAATTCGGAAAGATAATAAAAGATAAGTAATCACCTGAACATAAACCATTGTTGATAGATGAATTGTATGCTTGTACGATGTTGCGATGAATTACATGACAGGTGAAAGCAAAGTCCCAAATACTTGGGCGGTGAGTATATCGAGCCTTAGCTCGATGAGTAGACGGTAACACAGATGTTAAGACCCAAGAACTGGGCAGTGAGTATGCTTGAATTACGTCCGAATGAATGTATGCTAAAACAGATGCTAAGTCCCAAAAGATTGGGCGGTGCGTTAATTGAGTTGGTTGGAAAAATTTATTGTATCAAAGATGTGGCAAAAGGGATTGGGTAACAACATTCTATTATCCCGTCGCTGATGTAGAATGTTGTTAACGCCAAGACCCTGGAATGATGGAAAGATGGCAATGCGAATGAGAATGGTGGCTGAATTTCTTAGTTTTTCTTATCATGCATTATATGTTTTCTTCTTAAATAAGTTGCATATACTTGCATGGTCATGAAAAACTTGTATACAAGATAGTTTCCAGAACGGTAATCCGCGGCTACGGACTCGGTTCATCCTAGGGGGAACAAGGATGGTGTCGACGTACTGACATCGGAATTTTGAAACTTGCACTGGGGGCTTGCTACAGCCCACTGAAATGCAAAATCCCATGGTACTGAAGTAGTAGCACGGTGTTTCGGAAACCTCCCATGGATTCGTACCCCATTCGGAGTTAGCCATTCGCCTTCCAAGATGGCGTGTCGCTAGTCACCTTTATATAGATAGGTCCAGTGCTAATGGTGTCTTATGCAGACAGAGTAAGTTATTACTCAAATACAGGGAAGGATGTCGGCTGTTGGTAAGAATCACCTGAACGGTGATAACTATATTGAATCATGATATTGTTCCTAACAATGTCTTGTGCAGGCTGAGTAAGTATTAAAAATGTACAGGGATGGCTATACGACTGTGGGTAAGAATCACCAAAGGGTGATATCATATTGATATAAATTATGTTGGCTATGAGATTTGCATGCTCTACTTCTTGTCGGCAATAAACATGAAATTGACCCTAAGGCAACGAGAAAGACCACTGTTAATAATGTTCTATAACATGATTACTTAGTATTGTCTTCTTAGGTGAGTTGGGCCAGCACCGCTCGCCATTACATTGATGATGTACTGACCCACGTTGTGGGCAATATTACAGGTGCTTGCGTATGGGGAAATCGTTTGATCAGTGCTTGCCATCGATGATTCAGATGGGTGTGCAGAAGCTCTTCTTTCAAGATGATGTCTTCCTTCAAGATTGTAGCGCCCCGCTTTCGATAGGCGACGGAACTTCATAATATGCTAGCGCCGAGTCAGATCGGCCGGGAACTTAGATGGTCAACTGACTCGATCGCTAAGCTTGGTAAACGATAACGCCTTGCGGCATCGATTCAAATCGATTTGGACGGAATGTACGAGAATCGGTCCAACTAATGGAACGACTTCTGTTGGAATAAGTCCTAGATGCAGCGGGCTGCGTCTCGGTGAGTGAGCTCTCTATAAGAGTCCATTCGACGGGACCGGACCGCTGTACGATTTTCTTGGAGCTTTGTCGCTGGGCTTGATGAAGTGCTTTCGCGTCGTTTTTATGGATGCAATTACAAATTTCGATACAAGGGAAAAAGAAGAAATTCTAACGAAGCGTCGGTGCCATTGCAGGAGCTCGCATAACTAAGGATTGACGTTGCGTAGCGCTTCGACGACCGGCACAAAGCAAAGTAATCGGTGGGTGATTCGGCCTTCTTTTCTATTCTATCCCGTAAACTAATTCCTTGCCTCGAATTCATTCAAATCGAACGATGCCAAGTTAATTGCATGCCAATCCACTAAGTCAAGAACTCGGGAAAAACGTATCATTTTAGAGTAATCTACTCTAAAAAATACAAGTTTATCATATAACTCAGAAAGTTTAAGGTTTTCGGAAAAAGATAGACTATTTCAAGTGCTGCAAAATATTATGAAACGTTGATTATGGGTTATGATGCCTCAAACAATTTGGTGCCTGCGGGACGCTAAATCGAGAGTACGGTTTCGGGGAAAAAGAGTTGCTGCATGAGTTGGGGGAAAATAATAATGTCATTCAATACTGTCCGCGCTATACAAATCTGCCCGCACATATTAAACAAGTTCACGCATTGGCATGGTCATGGACAGCTTGTGCACAAGTTGAACTTTCTTCGATGCGGTATCTGGGGCATCGGAACCGAATCGACCTAGGGAGAAAAGATAATGTCGTGCTTCGGCGCGAGGCATTACGAGACCTGCAGCAGGGCTTGCAACCCACGCTGACAGGCACGTCGTAATGCCATATAAAGTCCCTCGTGATGCATAGCTTCAATGACCGCATATATAAGATAGAGCATGCTCACCTATTGTCTTATGCAGGTAGTAAATATTATCTGTATTTTCATGCAGGGACGAGCACGGCCGTGGTAAGAAATATGATAAACTGCTATGTTTCACTGTATGCTTTATTACTCAAAGGTGTCTATCGAATATGAACTGAATTCATTTAGTTCTAATAGAAAGACAACTCTAAAGCATGCCTACCCTAACAATCAGAGTCGGTTTAGACGAGTTGGTTCGTCTCGTCCACTTCGCAAGTGTGCTAATCCCCTCCCCCAATTCCCCCAGGTGCGACGGGCGCTCGAAACTAAACTGGAGCTGAAGTACGGAGAGGCGTTTTGAAGCTCTTCCTATGCTGAAGTATTTTGAAGCCAATTCAATCGACGGCTTATGTATAAAGGGGCGAATGTATGGAATGGCAAGTGTTAGTTTAGGCAGCTTGTCGAATGTATTTCTTTCTGTTTTCAATCAATGTAGCCGCAACGGCATCCAATGTAATTACGACTTGCACTTCGTTGCAAGCTAATGAATAAAAAGCAAATTTTTATCTTCCTATACTACGTCTTATATTCTGATGTGAATTATGAAGTTTCAACTTGGCGTTTCAATATAAAGACTCAACATAACGTTCTTGCCTTGTACGAGTGCAATTCCAGACTCGTACGGCATCACGCCTTAGCGAGGATGATCGATTCAGCAAAATAACACCGGGGACGAACGGTTTGTCGACTCGGGGCATGACAAATTGGTATCAAAGTACAGTTATGTTTCCTCGAATTTTCGAAAAATATTTCATTATTGGAATGTTCGTTGCGATGGCTCGATTGAATTGCTTGTCGACATGCTGCGTGAAATAAAAGTTCCATACAGGTAAGCCCGTAGATATTTTGAAAAATACTAACGGGTTTACTCTGTTTTGTAGGAATGACTAAGAAAAGAAACAATCCCGGCCCAACAACCCAAACTGTAGATAGTACGTCGAGCACGAAAAGCACTGGCCCTAGCGAGACGACTATGGAGAAGATGCTACAGTTGATGGAAATGCAGTAGCAGCAGCAGCTTCAGATACAATTCAAAGCATAATTTGATGCGCAGCAGAAACAATTGAACGCCCTGACTCAGATAATGAGCAGAATGGCGGGCAATACCAAGGCGACAGATGAAGGACCCGAGGAGAAGCAAAGCGATCAAGAAGAAAACAAGAAAGAAGAAGCTCAACAACAAATGATAAATTCTTCTTCCTTGTTCAAGGTAAAGGAGTTCCGCAAGATGAATCCACCAAAGTTCAACGGCCGAGCAGAGCCTGATGTGATCGTGGAATGGCTCACGGAGATGGAGGACCTATTTAACCTGCTTAGCATTGAAGGGTCCCAGAGAGTAACTTGTGCGGCGTTACAGCTGCAACTAAGGGCACACGACTGGTGGGCAGCTAAAAAGCAGGAAATCTACGAAGCCGATACAGACGCCATGATTTCTTGGAAAATATTCAAGGAAGCTTTCCTCGAACAATACATTCCTCGTGCCGTCCGTCGTCAAAAAGAAGACGAGTTCATGATGCTGCGACAGGGAAATATGCCTGTCGAAGATTACGACTCGAGCTTCTCAAAGCTGGCGAAGTTTGTCGGTGCCTTCCTACCCAACAAGGAAGCATGGTGTGAACGCCTCCAACAAGGCCTGAACGACGAACTGCGAAGGGACGTCATGAACCAACGATGTCGAACTTATCGTGAATCCTACGAAGCCGCACTTGATAGTGAACGGATCTTTGGCTACATGTCACAAAGGGCCGTGCCTGTCGTTCGCAACAATTTCAACAAGCGTCCTAATGACGCTGGAGGATTGGGAGTACATAAGCGCCCAAACACGTCTGAGAATCGGCATCCGTATCCAGGATTACACTGCAGTACCTGTGGCAAGCATGGGCATTGTCCGAGCGATTGTTACCACAGGACATGTTACGGGTGTGGCGAGAAGGGCCATTCAAAGCCGCAATATCCGAGAAATGTTTCGGACCAACAGAACCCACCAAGGAACGTTCCGAATTCGCACAAAGCGTCGATGCTGCAAGGCACAAATGCGGTGCCCGTCAATCAACAGAATCAACGCCATGGAGCTCAAGGCCGAGTTTATACATTAACTCGGGACGAGGCATACGCGTCCGATACCGTTGTAACAGGTATATTACTCTACAAAAATATACTTGCTCGAGTATTATTCGATTCGTGTGCGACACATAGCTTTATATCTACTGATTATGCGAAAGAAAATAAAATCACCATGCAATCACTAGATATGAACATTAGCGTTAGCACTCCGTCGGGAGTCGATATGCCTGCGAACTTTATTTGTAGGGATGGCCACATTTGCATCGGAGGAAGATATCTATCCTTGGATGCCGTCGTACTAGACATCAAAGAGTACGACATAATCCTGGGCATGGATTGGTTGGGCGCTTGTCATGCAACGATCGAGTGCGCGGAGAAGAGAGTGGTGTTTCATCTTCCTGGCGAAACAGAGTTCTCATATTCGTGCGGTACGGTCTCGAAGACGACAATGATGGTATCGGCAATCTCGGCAAGGCATATGCTGCGTTCCGGTTGCATGGGATACTTGGCATCAGTTCGAGACACACGGACGGATAATACAAACACAATACAGACTGATGTTGTGACAGATTTTCCCGACATTTTTCCTGACGAGATGCCCGGGATGCCGTCGGATCGAGAAATTGAATTCAGCATCGACACCTTTTTGGATACACGGTCGATATCAAAGGCGCCGTACCGAATGGCTCCAGCAGAACTGAAGGAGCTGAAGGTGCAATTACAAGAGTTGTTAGACCGCGGATTTAATCGCCCTAGTGTCTCTCTATGGGGAGCTCCTGTACTATTCGTGAAGAAGAAGGATGGGTCATTGCGGCTATGCATCGACTATCGGGAACTAAACAAGGCGACCGTGCGAAACAAGTATCCTTTGCCGTGAATCGATGACTTGTTTGACCAAATGCAAGGCGCATCAGTATTTTCAAAAATCGATCTTCGCTCCGGCTATCATCAATTGAAGATCAAGTCCGACGACGTATCGAAGTCTGCCTTCCGCAATCGATATGGTCATTACGAATTTCTCGTCATGCCGTTCGATTTGACGAATGCCCCAGCCACGTTCATGGATCTGATGAACCGAGTCTTCCGACCTCAAATCGATAAATTTGTAGTCGTGTTCATCGACGATATCCTTATCTACTCAAAGAATCGAGAAGAGCACGCAGAACACTTGAAGACGGTACTGCAGATTCGGCGTGAAAACAAATTATACGCCAAGCAGAGTAAGTACGAGTTCTGGATGAGTAGCGTGACATTCCTCGGGCACGTAATCTCTGCCGAAGGTGTCATGGTGGACCCAAAGAAGATTGATGCGGTGGTGGATTGGAAACGACCTGCCTCGGCTAGCGACATTCAGAGTTTCCTGGGCTTAGCGGGCTACTACCGTTGGTTCGTGCGAAGCTTTTCAAAACTAGCGTCACCTCTGACTCGCCTCACCCAGAAGGGAGTAGTATTTGAATGGAGCGACGACTGTGAATCCAGCTTTCAAGAGTTGAAGCAACGGCTCGTCTCAGCTCCAATTCTTGCACTTCCAGATGGTCCAGAAGGCTTTCAAATATTCAGCAACGCGTCGAGAACTGGCCGCGGGTGCGTACTCATGCAGAGAGACAAAGTCATCTCCTCCGCTTCACGACAGTTGAAGCAGCACGAGAAAAACTACCCGACATACGACCTAGAATTGGCGGCGATCGTCTTTGCGTTGAAGTTATGGCGGCACTACCTCTATGGTGTGGCATACAGAATCTACACAGATCATAAAAGCCTGAAATCCTTGTTTACGCAACGAGAACTCAACCTACGACAGCGACGATGGCTCGAACTCATAAAATATTACGAGCTAACGATCGAGTATACGCCGGGCAAGGGAAACGTGGTAGCCGACGCACTTAGCAGAATGTTTATGGGAACACTGGCCATAAACAAGAAGATACGGCGGGACCTTGAAGCGATGTGTATCGAACGCGAAATTGAGTATCGACACCTGCACCTAGCTCAGCTGAAGTTAGGATCGAGCCTGCTTAGCAAGATAAAGACCGCACAGGAGGACGACTCATTCCTGAAGAAAATACGCAAGCTAATTTCAACAGGAAGGGCGACTGACTTTACGGAAGACGGAGACGGGATGATGCGATTAAAGGGAAGGCTCTGCATTCTTGAAACTGCCAAAATCAGAAAAGAAATTCTGATGGAGGCACATTATGCGAAGTACTCATTACATCCTAGAAGCACCAAGATGTACAAGGACTTGCGCACAAACTTTTGGTGGCACGGCATGAAGAAAGACGTGGCTACGTTCGTATCACAATACATGGCGTGTCAACAGGTAAGGCAGAACACCAACGGCCGGGCGGAGAGCTGCAGAACATCGCCATTCCCGAGTGGAAGTGGGACAACATCTCGATGGATTTTATTGTGGGATTTCCGAAGACGTCGCGGGAGAATGATGCGATTTGGGTCATTGTTGATAGATTGACCAAGTCGGCTCACTTCATCGCAATTAAAGTAGGATGGAGCATCGATCGGTTAGCGCAAATCTACGTCGATGAGATTGTTCGACTACACGGGGTGCCGGCCTCAATAATTTCGGACAGAGACGGGCGATTTCTATCGTATTTCTGGACGAGCCTCCAAGCGGCGATGGGGACCAAACTGAACTTTAGTTCGGCGTACCATCCCCAAATAGATGGTTAGATGGAGAGGGTAAATCAAATCCTAGAAGACATGCTGCGTCTGTGTGCGATCGACCTAAAGACTAGTTGGGATACGCATTTGTCGCTTGCGGAGTTTGCGTATAACAACAGTTATCAGTCGAGCATTCAGATGGCTCCATACGAAGTGCTCTACGGGAGGAAGTGTCGTTCGCCGATATGCTGGGATGAAGTCGGAGAGCGACAAGTGCATGGACCAGAACTGGTGGAGCAGGCCGTCGAAAAAGTCCACTTGATTCGAGATAGACTCCGCATCGCGCAAAGTCGACAAAAGAGCTACGCAGATCTTCGTCGACGACCGCTAGAGTTCTTGGTCGGTGACCATGTGTTTCTGAAAGTAACACCCATGCGCAGTGTGATGCGGTTCGATGTTAAAGGCAAGTTGAGCCCAAGATTTGTAGGCCCCTTCGAAATCATTGAGCGAGTTGCGACGGTTGCTTATCGGATCGTACTACCTCCTGCCTTAGCTGATGTACACGATGTTTTCCATGTTTCACAACTTCAAAAATACGTGCACGATCTAAGTCATGTGGTTAGCTTCGATTAGTTGGAGCTACGTACTGACTTGTCTTACTCGGAGGAGCCTATTCAAATTTTGGACCGCAAGGAAAAAGTGCTACGCAATCGATCGATATCCTTGGTCCGCGTGCTTTGGCGGAACCATTCAGTCGAGGAGTCGACGTGGGAGATGGAGGCGGAGATGAAAGAGAAGTACCCTGCGTTGTTTGTCCAAAAATAAGGTCAGACCCTTGTTCTTAAGTTTTGGAACGAAACTTTTTCTTAGTGGTATATTATGTAGCGCCCCACTTTCGATAGGCGACGAAACTTCATAATATGCTAGCACCGAGTCAGATCGGCCGGGAACTTTGATGGTCATCTGACTCGATCGCTAAGCTTGGTAAACGATAACGCCTTGCGGTATCGATTCAAATCGATTTGGACGGAAGTTACGAGAATCGATCCAACTAATGGAACGACTTCTGTTGGAATAAGTCCTAGATGCAGCGGACTGCGTCTCGGCGAGTGAGGTCCTTATAAGAGTCCCTTCGACGGGACCGGACCGCTGTATGATTTTCTTGGAGCTTTGCCGCTGGGCTTGATGAAGTGCTTTCGCGTCGTTTTCATGGATACAATTACAAATTTCGATGCAAGGAAAAAAGAAGGAATTCTAACAAAGCGTTGGTGCCATTGCAGGAGCTCGCGTAACTAAGGATTGACGTTGCGTAGAGCTTCGACGACCGGCACAAAACAAAGTAATCGGTGGGTGATTCGGCCTTCTTTTCTATTCTGTCCCGCAAACTAATTCCTTGCCTCGAATTCATTCAAATCGAACGATGCCAAGTTAATTGCATGCCAATCCACTAAGTCAAGAACTTGGGAAAAATGTATCATTTTAGAGTAATCTACTCTGAAAAATACAAGTTTATCACATAACTCAGAAATTTTAAGGTTTTCGGAAAAAGATAGACTATTTCAAGTGCTGCAAAATATTATAAAACGTTGATTATGGGTTATGATGCCTCGGACAATTTGGTGCCTGCGGGATGCTAAATCGAGAGTACAATTTCAGGGAAAATTAGTTGTTGCATGAGTTGGGGGAAAATGATAATGTCATTCAATACTGTCCGCGCTATACAAATCTGCCCGCACATATTAAACAAGTTCACGTATTGGCATGGTCATGGATAGCTTGTGCACAAGTTGAACTTTCCTCGATACGGTATCCGGGACATCAGAACCGAATCGACCTAGGGGAAAAGATAAAGTCGTGCTTCGGCACGAGGCATTACGAGACCTGCAGCAGAGCTTGCAACCACGCTGACAGGCACGTCGTAATGCCATATAAAGTCCCTCGTGATGCATAGCATCAATAACCGCACATATAAGATAGAGCATGCTCACCTATTGTCTTATGCAGGTAGTAAATATTATCTGTGTTTTCATGCAGGGACGAGCACGACCGTGGTAAGAAATATGATAAACTGCTATGTTTCATTGTATGCTTTATTACTCAAAAGGTGGCTTTCGAATATGAACTGAATTCATTTAGTTCTAATAGAAAGACAACTCTAAAGCATGCCTACCCTAACAATCAGAGTCGGTTTAGACGAGTTGGTTCGTCTCATCCACTTAGCAAGTGTGCTAATCCCCTCCCCTAATTCCCCTAGGTGCGACGGGCATTCAAAACTAAACTGGAGCTAAAGTACGGAGATGCATTTTGAAGCTCTTCCTATGCTGAAGTATTTTGAAGCCAATTCAATCGACGACTTATGTATAAATGGGCGAATGTATGGAATGGCAAGTGTTAGTTTAGGCAGCTTGTCGAATGTATTTCTTTCTGTTTTTAATCAATGTAGTCGCAACGGCATCCAATGTAATTACGACTTGCACTTCGTTGCAAGCTAATGAATGAAAAGCAAATTTCTATCTTTCTATACTGCGTCTTATATTCTGATGTGAATTGTGAAGTTTCAACTTGGTGTTTCAATATAAAGACTCAACGTAACGTTCTTGCCTTGTACGAGTGCAATTCCAGACTCGTACGACATCACGCCTTAGCGAGGATGATCGATTCGGCAAAATAACACCGGGGACGAACGGTTTATCGACTCGGGGTGTGACAAAGATGTTGTCTTCTGCTATACGGGACATAATGTATGGAACAGTGTAACTCAGTTGTACCAGTAAGATTGTAGCCAAATTGGCAAATTCATTATAAAAAAGTCGGCATATTCAGTTGTAGCCTAAATGGCAAGTGTATATATTCAGTTGGCTATTCAAAAGTCTTGTAATCAGTTGTAAACTCTGTATTCCGCTGCAAGTCTTGTAATCCATTACAATTATCAATAAAGAGATATATTTCTTCATATCTTGTGTGACTTTAATTTATCTGTTCAGTTTTGCTATGTTGTCGTTGTTTTCTGAGAAATACCAGAAACTGTAATAATTTTACCTTGTACAAGTGCAATCTAGACTTGTACGACATTACGCACAGTGGCTAGATTTTGATCCTCCGGGATCGGGGCGTGACGGAACATGTTGACGAATTCATATTCAGAGGTCGAAGATGAACCAGCTGTAGAAGAGAGAAATACCTCAAGAGAATGGAGAAAGTCACCTTCTTGAGCTTCGTAAATCTAAGGATGAAGGAGGAAGGGATCTTGGAATAGTTGAAAACTAGGGTTTTAGAGGATTTTCGGTCGGGTGTGAAGAAAAACGAAACAAAAGATGGAGTTATATAGGAAGCCAACTGTGCTGTTCTGGAAAAATAAACCGATGTCAACCGAACTTGGTCCATGTTCTGCCAAAGTTTGGCCACTTGTATTTCTAATTCATTTATGCACAATGAATTGTAAATAAACTTAATAACCTATAATTCTTTAATTTAGTAATATCCATTACTTTGGGTTAGCTGTAGAGGCCGGATCCCAGCTAGTTGTAGTCAGAAGACACTTGGCACCGTGTCGCTTAAACTTTTACGTCTTTTGACAGAAGGGCCCTTTCGACTTGTACCCAAAATAAATTTAATTAATAAATATCAAAATTATAAGTTATAAGAATTTTTATTAAACATAATGCATTATGAATATGAGAATTCAAGTATGCCTAGTTCACGTCGCAGGTAATTGAAACGGTCTTCAGCCAGCGATTTTGTAAAAATATCTGCTAGTTGATGATTTGTGTCAATAAATTCTAAGCAAATATCCCCGTGTTGTTGATGATCAAGTAAAAAGTGATGATGTATCTCTATGTCCTTTGTGCGTGAGTAACAATTAGGGTTCTTGGTAAAATTAATCGTGCTAGTATTGTCACAATATATAGAAATCTTAGAATAGTGAAGATTATAGTCTTCTAGGGTTTGCTTCATCCACAAAATTTGAGCACAACAGCGTCCTGCGACGTTATACTCAGCCTCAGTTGTTAATAGCGCTTTGCTTCTTGCTAAACCAGGAGACTAAAGTTTTTTCTAGATAATGACACGTATCGCTGGTACTTTTACCATATACTTTGCATCCTGTAAAATCTGTATCTGAATAACCGATTAGGTCAAAAGATATGGTTTTGGGATACCACAAGCCGACTGTAGAAGTTCCCTTAAGGTATCGAAAGATATGCTTACGTCGCATAAGTGTGATTCCTTAGGATTAGCTTGATATCTAGCACAGATGCAAACACTAAACATGATATCAGGGCGACTAGCAGTTAAATATAATAAACTACCAATCATACCTCGATACTTACGCTAGTCGACTGATTTGCCACTTTTAACACTGTCAAGCCGTATTGATGTAGCCATTGGAGTTCCGATAGGCTTTACGTTGTCGAAGTCATACTTCTTCAGTAAATATTTTGTATACTTGGCTTGGTTGATGAATGTTTTCTGTGAGTGTTGTTTGATCTGGAGTCCTAGAAAGTAGTTTAGTTCTTTCATCATACACTTTTCAAACTCACTCTATATACACTTAGCAAATTCTTGACAGAGTTTTTCATTAGTAGAACCGAGTATTATGTCATCTACATAAATTTGCACAAGAAGAATATTATCATCTGAAGATTTGATAAATAAAGTAGTATCAACTCTTCCTTTTGAAAAACTATTTTCAAGTAGAAAGACACTTAGGCATTCATACCAAGCACGAGGTGCTTGTTTGAGTCCATAAAGTGCTTTCCTATGTTTGAGGACATGATCAGGTTTTTGAAAATCTTTAAAACCAGGGGATTGTTTCACAAGAACTTCTTTCAAAAATCCATTTAAAAATGCACTTTTTACGTCCATTTGAAATAGTTTGAAATTGTAAAAACATGCAAATGCACAAAATATGCGGATAGCTTCTAGTCTAACAACAAGAGCATGTGTCTCGTCATAATCAATAACTTGCTCTTGAATATAACTTGTGCCACTAGACGTGCTTTATTGCGTAGAACTTGTCTATCCTCACTTAATTTATTTTGAAACACCCATTTGGTACCAATTATCGATTGACCAATAGGTTCAGGAACAAGTTCCCAAACTTGGTCTCTCAAATTGATTAAGTTCCTCTTGCATGGCATGGATCCAAAATTCATCATTAAAAGTATCTGCTACTGACTTAGGTTCTACTTGAGATATAAAAGCTACATTAGCTACTATATCAGTGTCTTTAGTATAAGAACATGTCTTACACCTTTTGATACATCACCTATGATGAGCATCTCTGGATGATCTAGTAAGAATTTCCAACTTTTGAACATTTCTGTTAGATCTTCCACAGGGCTCTCCTTGGTAGCAGTATCTTTAGACGATTTGGATTTAATCTGTGCATCTTCATCATCACCGTCGCTAGATCTGTGACTATTCAGCTCATCAAAGGTAATGTTAATAGATTCTTTAATAATCATAGATCTTTTATTAAAAACTCTATATCTCTTACTCTTAGCATCATATTCGAAAAATATCCCTTCATCTGCTTTAGAGTCGAACTTACCTAAGTTATCCTCGGTGTTCAGGATAAAGCAGTGATATCCAAATACTTTAAAATAAGAAATATTTGGAATTCTTCCAAACCATATCTCATATGGTGTTTTCTTTGAGATAAGTCGAATTAACACCATATTTAATACATGGCAGGTTGTACTAACAGCTTCTGTCCAAAAATCTTTAACAATGACACGTTATAGATGACACTCATTTAAAAGTATCATTAATAATACTTTTAATGTCAACTAATTTAATACATGTCATTAATAGCTTTATCAATGACAATGAAAAAATATAATGTCATAATAAGTGCTCTAAGATGACGATTAAAAAGATAATGTCATGAAATATATATTTTGCATGTCATCTTTGTGTATGAAGAAAAGATGTGAGACTAATAATGACACATTGATATTAATGGTCATATTTAGTTTAAACAATAATCTACACCAAATATATGTTATAAAATGTTGATTAAAAAATGACATATTATTGAGTTGAAAAATATAACGTCATGATAAGTATTTTACTACAATTAGTATCCCATAAGACAATAAAAAATTTAACAACACAATATTTTTCGTTACTAATAATTTCTTTTACAGTGCATACACTACAAAAAAAGGCGTTTCTTGACGGTTTATTTGTTGACGGTCATGTTAAACCGTCAAGAAGAGCTATTTTCTTGACGATTTTGACTATACGTCATGTAACCACTCTTTTTGTTAGTATTATTGACGATTTTAACAACAACCGTCAAGAAAAACTACTTTATTATTGACAATTTTAAAAGAACCGTCAATAAAACCGTTTGACGATTCTTTCATTAGCGTCATTAATTGTAACGCAGTAAAATTCCCGCGTACATTTCAGTATGCCATTTTGGTAATTCTGACATAATTTTTTTCCTTATATCTCCCGAACCCTAGCTCCCTCTCCATTCTCCTCTCTATTTACTTCACACTCTCGAGTTCATTCTCCAACTCCCCCCTAAAAATGCAAAATCTTTTCCTTCTTTCTCCAAACCCTAAACCTAACTCGCAAACCCTAATCCTAAAATGTTGAAGGAAAGAGAAGCTCAATCCCCTGATCTGTGAGTCATCATATTTGATTTAGGGTTAGGGTTTTGGTCATGTAGTGTTTGAATTTATTTATTTTAGGAATTTTTTTGTTTGTATGAAGGGGACAGAGAGCTCGATGAAGAAAGAAACTACTAGAAGCACTTTTCTAACTCCTTCGTAGCCGACCAGACCACCGTGCCTCCTATTCGACTTTGGACCTTGTCGCAGAAGAAGCCCCAAAATTTGAAGTAGGGGGGGAACAGTTCTTCTTTTCTGTAGCCGATCGATCTGCAGAATTGGGGGAAGAGAATTTAGGGTTTGCTGATGTTGGCGAAGGTGGTTACGAGGGGTGGATGGTCCGGTACGGGAGGAGGAAGATCGGGAGGTCATTCATATACATGCGCTACTTCGCGCTGGAGACGTGGTAAGTAGAGAGGGTCTCCCGCAACCGCAGCTGATTATTTGGTGTCATGTTGAGCGGACACGACGACACGGACACGATGTTACGTCTGATTTTGTGCCGGATGCGGACACGTCACAGGTTTTCGGAGTGTTAAAAATGCTGAATTTTACTCGTGAGTTTTTTTTTTAATTACTGTTTTTTTTTTTGTGTTTTTTAGGTTCCGATCAAGATTCTGCTTATAGATGGGAAGTGGAGGATAGGGGGTTTAAGATGCACCATGGGCATGTAAGTTTTACTTTTATGTCAGTCGTCCATTTATCATATTCACCAACAGAGTTGGGCAATCTGTCTTTATTAAGTTTAATGATGAAGATGAGCCAAAGACTCTGCATGTATCCGATTCAAGAGTTTCTTTCATCTATCGAGAAGCAGTAGGTCTAGATAAACTGTAGGTGTCTTCTTCAACCATCTCTATCCCCCTCCTAGTGCTTCTTATGAATAGAAATTCAAAGTTGATAGATTTATTTGGTGCAAGCTTTTACATGTATGCTTTCTTTTTTGCTCGAAAAAAGTTCTGTATGTGCAAGTGTTTTGTTTGTTCAACAATACTGTCCACTTCGAATCTAATTATCTACTACATGGAAAGGCATCGAGAGTAGTGATGTACTAAGGAATAATCTGAATAGTGAATATCTGTCTATTGAACCTAAATCAGCCCCTATTGATTATGTTCTAGTTGAGGTATAAGACATTCTCAAGAGTAGGAAAAGTTGAGCAAGAAGAGGCATTGGGAAACACCACCAGGTTAACAGAGCTTCAAACAAATATCCTGCTTGTTTTGTAGGTCTATTGACCTCATATTGTTCCAAATATTGCTTGATGACCACTAATTAATCATATAGATAGAGCTTCGAGCAATAACAGAAAAAGGGTCTATTAGGGTGACCATTTCTTTCTGAATGGTTTGTGATAACCAACCTAGCATTTGGCCAAAAATATGACTGAACAGAATCATTTTGTCTTTGTATGGATGATGCATGCATCTAACAAAAGCATATAGATCTAGAAGTACAAGAATGTTGTTTAGCAGCAAGATACTGAGATGACAACACGCTAAATCATGTTTCGTTGAGAAGCATATGTATAAGTCTCTTCTTTTGTACAAACGATACAAAGTGTGCATCTTCTTCAGGAATCTGTTGTTCTAAAACATTTTCCATTTCTACCTTGTTACTAGTACTTCCTACGAAATCAAGTGGATATATCCAAGTATTTCTTGATGGAGGGTTGAATCAACAGAGGATGGGGTATGTTATTTGCTTTACTTTCCAAATATACATTTCTTGTTCCATACTTACTGTTGTTTCTCTTGAGGGCTTGATTGAATGCTTGCTTTGTGGGGACGTAGATGAAATGACTCGTCCATATAAACTTTTCATGTGTAGATATGTGATGCAGTTGTTGTTGCTAAAATTTTGAATGCAACCCTTTGTGATCCCACACCTTGAAGTAAATCCTGTTTGGCAAGACACAAGGTTTCCATAGGACAATATCATACTGTGTATATTCTCTTATGATCATCCTACACGTGATTGACAAAGCTGTGTTTGCTTTTTGCAGCTCATTTGATAATTTTTTTGACATAGATCACTTTATTCGAGTTTTGAAAGATGACGTTTCAATAGTTAGGGATTTGCCCAGTGAATACTCATGTAGCGCAAGAGAGTATTATGCTACTGCTATTCGAGCTACCAGAATAAAAACTGCACATGTTCATGCTTCTGCCAACTGGTATTTGGAGAATGTTATTCCTGTTCTACGGAGGTTAGTACTTAATTTATGAATTGTTGTGAGTTTTATGTTAACTAAATTGCCAATTTGTTATGCAAAATTTAGTTTATAGTATATCGACAAATTAACCAGGTGGTTATGCAAGCAATTTAAACTTAAATTCTATCGAAGTACGATATGTCGACTAGTTTGCTTACATGAACATACATCAGGAGTAATATGTAGCAATGACCATTTTTCTTACGCACACTATTCATCAGAAAGAAGATTCAGCTGTAGATTAGATGGTTTGTCTGGAGATTATCTATATGTGGGTTTAATTAAAAAAAATTATGCAATTTTCCTGTAGCCTACTGATGTCTTTCGACTTAAAATTATTGTTATGGGGTTAATTTACCTATTTATTTGCTTTTACTTTTTGGAATCTAAAAGGAGAGTTTGGGTTGTATGAAATGTTATGGTGTTAATTTATCTTTTATTACCTTAAGTCAAGATGTTCCATCAATTACAAACATATCATTTCTCAATCCAGTTTCAAATTTGTTCTGCATTAATCTGATCTGCCGTCTATCACTACAACATTTTTTCCACATCTCGTGCTCTTTTTGATGAAACTTGTTCCGATGAAGAAGAAATCTCTATCCTTGCTTCTAATGATCTAATCCTCCTACATCCACATCCAAAATCTCGCCCATTGACTAAGCATCTTTTTACTATTTTATATCCATTAGGCAGAAATCAAGATATATTCGGACTTTGTTCTAGAATTTCTCATCTTCTATTCAATACAGAAAAGGTAAACATTTCTTTATTCCATGTTTAAGAATTATCAAATAACATGTTTTGAACATGCTGCATCCACATCCTTAATTAGAAAAGAAACCACGTGTTCTACTAAGCATTTTGTTTATGTCTAATGAACTTGTATCTTCTAGTTAGTCTTGTATTTCAAAGTATAAAGCTATTGTTAGTTGATTTACGGATTGAGCGAAACTTGAAAGGTGCAGCTCCTATGAGTGGCAAGTAATTTTTTTTCATTTGGGTATGGCTTAATTGGTATTGTATAGGGAGTCCCTAGCTCTGGTATCAATCGTCATCCAACTGACAAAGAAAAATGATATATAACACATAATAAAAAGGGTATGGAAGTTTTTTTTTTTTTTTTAAAATTTATCTTCCTAGAATTTCCCACATGTTCCGTTTTTCCTCTCTACATACGTCCTCCTTTAGCCATTTTTGGGCCCAAGTCAGCTCATCATTTTCCTACACTAGATAGTTTCACATTCTTTTCTATTTCTCAGCTTGAAAAGCCCTGTCAAAGACCGTCAAGAAAAGTGCCAGAATCATAGCTGAAGGACTTTTCATGGCTAGGAAATTGGAAAACTTGGGTCAGTAGATATATTCCTTTCTTGTTAACAATATTATAAGGTTATTATAAGCTAGGGAAGTTGAGAAGGCTGTGGTTTATATAATAGTAATAGTAAGGTTCACAATATCGGTATCGGAATCCGTATCGGACAATTTCTATGAATATCGGGATCGGCGGTATCGGCAATATCGGCCTCTTCCTCTGGGAAATGTTTGAAATAAATTAACATTTTCAATAGACTCTAACATACGAGTGCACAACATTTGAGTGCTTGCACCTACACATTCTAAAAAACCTAGTCTGAGCCATCAGTCAATAAAATGCATAGAACTACATATCCTATATTGATCTAACTTTAACACATTCAATTAGCCTCTTTTTCTCAGAGCCACAATACAGCTCCCTGAGTAATATTTTATTTGATTGTCAGTCTGGTGTGCAACTTGTTCAGTTTCTTCCTCTGGGAAATGTTTGAATAACAACCAAGTTTTTTTAAATTATAACTCAATAGGCATGAAACTAACCTCCTCTTGCTTTTGGGATTCTCTTACGACTTTAAATTATCCTGCATAGGGTTATGGGCTTGGATACAAATATGGTATATTCCAGCAAAATATTACAAAAGACTGTCAAGAGGAGGCTTCTGAAAGTTGGCTTGAGGTATCTATTGTCTTGTCTTCTCTTCATAATATGTTCCTTTCCGATATATATGTATTGGTATAACATTATGTACTAGTTGATTTTATGTTTATTTTTGTAGTTTGCTGGGAGAAAGGGTTACTCTGTCAGAGAAATTGATGAAATGAGACGAGAGCTGGCCAAATTTATTGTTAATGATGACCATGTAAAAAATGATGTATTAGAAAATTTCGGAAGTATTGTAAATTTATGTTGTGAACGTTTGAGACTAGAATAATATTGTATAGATCAATGTTGGCATTTTGAATAAATATGAAATGAAGTTTTTTTTGTTCGTGTAAGTGTTTATTTTTCTTCTTTATTTTTCTTATATGGGATATTGTACACAAAATACAAATTGTGGAATATGGATGAAAAATTCGAGTCATCTTTTGTAAATGAAGATGACGTAAAAAGTCATATTTTACAAATAAAGATGACATGTATTGAGCTGTCACTGATTTCTTATGATAAATGTAATTTAAAAAAAATAAAGATGACGTATAGAAGTCATCTTTTGTACATAAAAATGATGCGTCAAAGTCATCATTTGTAAATAAAGATGATGCATAGAAGTCATCTTTTGTAAATAAAGAAAACGTATAAAAGTCATCTTTTATAAATAAAAATGACGCGTGTTTAGTTGTCATTGATTTTTCAAGATAAAAGTCATTTAATATAAATAAAGATAACACACAGTAGTCATCTTTTCTAAATAAAGATGACACATAAAAGTCATCTTTTATAAATAAAGATGACGTGTGTTGAGCTGTCATTGATTTCTAATGATAAAGATGACCCCTTCATAGATGACGGCCGAACAAATGTCATCAATTAACATATTTAGCCGTCATTGTGATCTATTTTTGTAGTAGTGTATATTTTTGCATATCGACTTAAGTTGTCGTTGATTATCAAAATCAGATGTGACCATTTAGGCAATGGGCCAACAGTTAGCAATAATATATCCTTTAAAAGTTTATATTAATAAAAAATAAATACCAAGGATTGGCGACAACTTTTTTATTCAAAATTATTATCTTTCTATAATATTCAAAAGACAGCAAGCAAACAGTATATACTTCAAATCTTGAGTTGCATCTTAGCCACAATATTTTTTTTTCACCAACCATGAGAATGACTCCACCATTCAAAAATATAGTTATATTACTCTAAAAAAGACAATTATCAAAATTCTTCAAGCTGATAGCAAGGAATGTTACAAGAGGAGAAAAGCTTAAATGTATGTCACGTGCATTTCATTTTTTGTGATGCATGAAAAATGATTAGGTTCACTTGGTCCTGAAAAATAAATTTTTAGTTTATCCGCTAAAGCAAAAATAACATTTCTAAGAGAAGAACACCAATAGTTGTAAAATTCAGAAACTCCACTTTTACATCAATAATGTGTTATGCATAAGATTGTGTGATGTTGTTGGTATTCCATCCATAATGAAATTTATATGAACAGATCTAAATATATTTTTGTTGTTGATTCTTACGGATCCATAAAATTGGAGGAGCACACATATCATGAATGCTGGTAATCCGCGTAACAAAAATAAAGTATACCTAGAATATATTCTTATTAGCAATATTTGTAAACATCAATGTAATGCCAATTATTAGAAAAATGTCAAAGTTTATTCGATAGAAAATTTTGGCACTCTTACTTAACAACAGCATATCAAAACGGTCAAACTGTGACAGACAACTTATTAGCAAGCAATATATTATATAATAGAATATGTGAAATTGTTCTGTTCTTAAAGGGTCTAAAACATTCCGTAGACAGATCCATTCATTTTGTAAACGGTGAATAAAATGATAAATATTTTAACCAATAATCTCTTAGATTGTTAGATAAAATATTATTTTTCTACAAAACAAACAATAAAGTTAGTGCGGCCGGTCTACAAGGAAGTAATGTACGAAGTATTATCCTAAGAGATTATTCGAGGTCGATGTACATACTTGTTCTCTAATCCTCCTAGAGATAAAATCCTTTGCTACCAGCTTTCCGTTGTTGCACACAACTTCGAGAAAAACGATCCGAACTTAGCTTTGCCCATAAACTAAGATGAAACTTAAATATTGATTTGAGAAGGAGGAAGAAAATAGAGAAAAGTTTGCTCCGGGTTTATAAGAAAGAATGAAGAATGAACAAGGAGGGGAAAGATCTAGATGGATTTTCCCAAGTGTCTTCCTCAACACTAAAAATATGGATATTGTTATTCCCGAGACTTAATTTACGATGGAAAACAGAGAATCGAAACAGTTGTTAAAATAGCAACAACGTTTCGTAGCAACACTTCAAAGAAGGTGCACTACAAAGATCCTTGGAGGATTCTGGGTAACGAAAATCTAAAAAGATTTCGTTACAACAGCAAACGAATGTAAAGCTTCTTTTAGAAAGGTACAAATCAAGTTGTTAGCAGCAGCAGCGACGAAAGTCCACAAGAGGTTCCTGATTAGATCAGAGAAGAAGAGAAGGAAAGAAGAAAGAGAAAGACAGTTTTGCTTGGGTGATTAGATCACCGTTGCTCAAAGCAAGATTCGCCTATATACGATCCGCTTCCAGGAATCAGCAAGTTCTTAGAAAACTTCTGGAACGCTCGTCAATCAATTTTTCAGACTTGAACGGGCTTCCTGAACTTTACGGACTCCTTTAACTCTCTTCTTTGGTGCATCTTAGAAAGGAGGACAGGGGGCTCTATTTATAGAGTGGAGTGAGACTTCACCATCTCTCCTATCCGATGTGGGACTAAAATACCAATACTCTAAAATAGAGTTTGATGTTTTACATCATTCCACAATCAACATAGTCGAGTGCTATCCCACGTCTACCCCCCGAACACACTACAATGCATACACGAGGCATCCTGGAGTCCGAGTCCGATCAACAAAAATCAACTTACATTATTGTTAGAATAAATCCTTTTTCCTTCTAGAAAAATACTCCCACATGCACATACTTGTGCCCCATTACACCTCATGTGCACACCTCAACACAAGCAATGCATTATATTGAGATACTTATCATTTGGTGTAGCCGATGTGGGACTATCTTTCCTAGTCTAAAGGCAAAAATACCAAAAAATTTCCACATATCTCAATATATTGGTTGAGCGTTCCCCACAGTGACTGTCCATCATGCATTAGGAGAGATGTCGCTACGACTTGAATCTTCCTGCATAGGTTAAATAACAGCATGATATAAGAATGGACTATGCCTTGAATTCTGCACCATAACTGTAATTTTTTCTACTCACATAATGACATCAACTATGCTTCTGGCTGCACATTAAAGGCCTTGTGCTAGCCTGGTTTAGGTATATGTATGTTGGGTGTCTACAAAGTTTTTCTCAAGAGACGGTCTACATCTCTATCCATAATCTCTAGGTGAGTTCTTTTAAAGAGTCTTGGCATGAAGCCTTTCGCTTCGTTGCGGTGCTATGCCGCTATGATATGGCCCAAAGTCGAGACACTGCCTCATGTGGTGTCATAACACCTGTAGCATGAGGCCCAGCCTCTTTGTAGTGCCAAACTACCCAGCATAAAGTCTTTCGCTTTCTTGCGGTGTTGCGCCGCCGTGACATGGCTTGCAAAGCCGAGGCACTGCCTCATGTGGTGTCATACCACTGTAACATGAGGCTCATCCTCTTTATAGTGCTGCCTACCACTCTTTATTCTACAGCATTAGGCCTACTTGCCTATGTGCGGTGCTACGTCGCTGTGACTTGATCCGAAGTCGAGGCTTTACCCTCACTAGGTATCTCATATGGTGTCACCCCACTGTAGCATGGAGTACTACGCTCCTTTGTAGTGCTGTGCTACCTGTGCTTCTTGTAAAGCACGCCAGACATCCCAAATGGCCGAAAACTCATTAAGGCTTCCAAGCCATCCTCTCACAGGACTTTGTTCTCTATAATGAACAAACAGTAGACAACAGTGGTTTTGGGTTCACAATCCCGTAAGGTCCCAAAGGATTGCCTACTCATAGTAGTTCTGGGTCTGAAATCCCATAATATCCTAAGGGATTGCCCACTAATAATGGTTCTGGGTACGTGACTACACAATATCCAGAGGACTGCCCACTAACAGTGGTTCTAGGTCCGTGAGCCCGTAGTATACCAAAGGATTGCCCACTGCACATGATATTCTTCCAGTCAATGGTCCTTCCTTGAACCAAAAGCTAGATGCCTAGTAGATTTCTCTTTGAACTAATAGCATAAAACTTTATGGTAGGATTTCAGAGACACAATATCAAAACATCTTCAAGCCTATTTTTCTTGCTAAGTCCTTGACCAGCTCACGCTTGAGACCTTTGGTGATCGGATTCGCCAGATTCTCCTGGCTCTGAACATCCACCACGATAATGACTCTTTTTTTAATAAGATCATTGACCGACATGTGCCTTAATCACACAGTCCTCTTCTTACCATTAAAGAGGTCATTTGATGCCACCGCTGCAGTCGTCTAGTTGTCACAGTAAATTGGCACTGCCGAAATCTGTACACCAACCATAGAAAGATCATACATGAGCTCCCGAAGCCATTCTGCTTCATCTGCTGCAGCTGCTAGTACATAAAACTCAGATTCCATAGTCGAGTATGAGAGCATAGACTGCTTCTTCGATTTCCACGATATAGCAGCTCTACCCATTAAGAATATGTATCCTCCTGTAGACCTTTCACTCTCTACTTCTGAATACCAGCTTGCATCACTGAATCCTTCTACTACTGTTGGATCACCGCTAGTGCATACTTCTGAGTCCTTTTGAGCTATCTCATAACCCTCTTCATAGCTTTCCAGTACTCCACACCTAAATTGCTCGTAAACTGACTCAGCATCCTCACGGCAAAAGCTATATCAGGCCTTGTGGCAGCAGTCATATACATCAAACTCCCAATGACGCGTGAATACTCTACTGTCTGACGCTTTCCCTTGGATTTGGCTTCAGCTTCTTGTCACACCTATACGGCGTATTATCCCTGAAAAATTCTGATAACCATAGCGTGTGAGCATCTTCTCAATGTAATGAGACTGTGACAATGCCACTTCAGTTTTCTTCCGGATGATCTTTATCCCTAGTATAATATTAGCTTCCCCTAAGTCCTTCATGCTGACCTTAGACGAGAGGAACTTCTTTGTCTCAGTAACACTTGCTAGATCTGTACCCAAGATCAGCATGTCGTCCACGTACAGACAAACGGCAACTCCTCTCCCGTCAGCAAACTTTGTGTATATACGTTTGTCCGTCTCGTTGAGCTTGTAGCCGTTTGATCTTATGACTTTATCAAACTTCTTATGCCACATCTTGTTAGCTTGTTGCAGACCATATAGAGATTTTACCAACTTATAGACATTGTCTTCGAAGTCCTTGACGACGAATCCTTCTGGTTGTTACATGTAAATCTCTTTAGTCAACTCACCATTCAGGAAAGCAGTTTTAACATCCATCTGATGAATAACTACCTTGTGAATTGTACTTAGAGCAATCAACACCCTGATCATGGTAGTCATCTGTGCTACTGGAGCATAAGTGTCAAATTAATCAATCCCCTGCTTCTGAAAAAACCCCTTGGCTACCAACCCGGCCTTGAACTTATCAACAGTTCTATCAGATTTCATCTTCTTCTTGAAGATCCATTTACATCCGATTGGTTTTGCTACTTTAGGAAGGTCGACCAACAACCACATGTTGTTGGAGGATACTGAGTCATACTCATCATTAATAGCCTCCTTGCAAAGGATAGTGTCTCTGGTATTCACAGCTTCATCATAGGCAAGCGGATCTGCTTCCACATTATAGGTGACAAAATTCTCTCAGAAGTCCTTCTGTCTCCTCATTTGCTTAGACACAGGTTCTATGAGTTCTGGTTCAATAGTTGTTCTTGTAATGCCCCAATCCCAAAATACGTAGGACTAGGAACGTAGACGTGCCAGCTGTATACATACGAAGTATACTCCAAAATATGGAAACCTCGTTTGAATACATAAGCTGTAAAATGCAGTAGAACCATAACTAATCTCATCCACACAAAATAAATGAATAAAAGATATCATATAATCTATGAATTGTCATTGGTACATGTAGTTGGGCGAAGACAAATCTACTACCAACAATGAAAATAAATACATGATATACAAAAGAATGATTTTGGCGAGCGAAGCGAAGACGATCCAAGTGCAACCTCGAAGAAATAGAGATGGTCACGGCTAGAGCTAGAGCACCTACGAAAGACAAGAGCACACACCTGGCGAGATAACCAGGTCCTCAGAGGGACGTAACAAGACACATAATATCATGCCATATAAACTGAATAAATATTGCTCAAATAAATAAGTCAATTGAATTATAACATGGTCCAACACACACCTATTGAACTAGCTTACCATCCCCCCAACCAAACAAGGACAGGAGATGGTAAACTAATTCACGGTGACGTATCTTTTCATGCAATGAATCCAATATGGTATCCGGACCCCAACAAGGTTCAATACCTTCTCATCGAAGTAGTAAGCCACACCTACAACCAAACAAGGACAAGATGTGACGAACTAATTTGCGACAAGTTATTGTTCCAAGCCACGGTCAGATACAAGTACCCAAACCAAAAGTACTCGTACCTAACAGATAAAGGTGCCTAACCGTTCTAGGTGAAATGTAGTTAAGAACAATCCTTCCTACGCATGGGCCCTGGCTAAATAGGATCGGCATAGTCCCCCCTTGGGGCACCAGAGGCCCAATCAGTAAGAGCATAACGTTCCGCAGAACGTCAGTGGCCGTCAGTAATCATGGGTCATCAACCCCGTATCTCCAGCGGAGCTTTCGGGTCATAAGGTAAAGTGTATCGAAGCCCATACGCTAAGGAATTGTCCTTCCTGCCCCATGCCTACTATGTTGTATCAACAATAGTAAACCTCTATAACCGCTAAGTCAAACTAAGCATGCAACTTCTATTAGCGGTTATTCCTATCGCACGGCTTATACGCACTGGTGGCCAGCCTGTCACGCATATCCGTATTCTACATGCGACACACAACTTCGTGGTACAACGTGTCAAGGCCAATGAATGCAACACACAAAGGTGGTCCCTTAAATCTAGGTTTAATGTGTAAGAAAAATAATACATAGCAAGAAATATAACTGAACAGTAAGTTCAAACAGGTTATGCCATGTACATAGTTTATTTTGTATAAAGAAAATAATGAATAATACATGAAATATGAGCTAAAATAAATAAACAGCAAATTGCAAGGTGTCTTGCCTAGTAAGGTGCCTGGTGTACTGCAATGATCAAGGTAGCACGAACTGCGACTTCGGTACAACAACTATGCAAGGTGACCTCTGATGGTGGCATGGACAGTTCTATTGGGTCCAGAAGGGTCAAATTAGTTAGGTTCGACATAAGGTAGGCTTGAATTGGCGAGGGAATAGGAAGGATGGGATTGGTCTCGAACAGAAGGATAATTAAAGGAATTCGATAAATAATATATAAGATTTTAGAAAATATCTACAATATTTGGAAACTAGATTTTATTAGTAAAATAATCTTTTAGGAATAATACATTGAAAAATCGAAATCATTTTGGGCTAAACTCTAAGTTTGGTCAAAGTAGTGTTTTAGACAAAAAGCTCTAGATTTGTAAAATAGGATATTTAGTTAAAAAGTTATATTTTTATAAATTAAATATTGAAATCTAGAAAACATAATATATTTTAGGCTAAAATCTAGTTTGAAGCCAATGCAGGCCAAAAACTATATTTTTATAGATTTTGCAAAATATTACATATCTTTTATAATAGCAATAGATATTTAAGTAACATAGCTTTATTAGTTAAAATAATTAAGTTAACTACTTAAAAATCCCAAAAATTCTTTTTAGTGCAAAATAATATTTTTTAACTTTGATATAAAATACTTTAGGTAAATACTTCAAAAATTCACAAAAATCGTATTTAGCTAACTATAAGCTTGTAAAAATATATTGTATAGATAGAGAAACTATATTTTATTATTTATATAATATTCAAAAATACTAGAAATTATTTTATAATAAGAAGCTATATTTGAAATTAGCTAGTAGATATAAATATATATATAATATATTTGTAACTAAATACTACTACTACTAATAATAATAATAATAATGATAATAATAATAATAATAATAATAATAATGCTAAAAAGAAGAAGACAACAAAAATAAAAACAATGTATCACAAAATAAATGTTGCTGCTCCTCATTATTAGGAGAGAGAGAAGGGGAAGATCGGTGATAGAGAAAGAGTGATGGGGAGAGAGTGGGAGAGAGGAAGGCGGAGGAGCGGCGACGGGTTCGCCGGGGTCCGGTCGGCCGGTGGGTGCGCGGAGGGACCGGAGATCCGGCGGCTTGGGGCGATCGACGCGGGCACGGAGACGGCGGAGAAGAGGAGGGGGTCTGCTAGGCGTGGTGCGCTGGTGCGGTCGGCAGCCTGCGGAGGAGAAGGAAGGAGGTTACGGAGAGGCGGTCGCCGTGGGCGACGATGAGCGGTGGACGGCTAGGTCGGGCTCGGCAGATCTGCCCGGCGGTCCGACGGTGCTCGCCGAGGTAGGGCGAAGCGGGTGGCCAGTCCTGGGAGGCGCGGGATAGACTTCGCCGGGCACGGCCACCGACTGCTGGCCATGTGGATCTCGACATGGGCGGACGGGTGCGGTCAGCTCGAGTGGTGGTGGTGGTGGTTCTCTTTTTTTTGTAAATTTTTGTGTTACAATGCCCCAGAACCAGAATACTGGAGAACGGGGGCGTACATAGCCATCTACGTATATTGAAGTGCAACCCATCTCGCTATACTGTCACGGCTGTCTAGATACATGAGGGTTTAACTACAGTCCATCAGTCACCTATGGTCATGAACAACCTATTGTCTCAATCTTAAGCAAGTAATAACAATTACAAGATGTCAGAACACCAAATATATAATAGTAAGGCATCCCATACATTACATATTCGGATGATCATGAAGCTAGTCATACAAAATGTCAGGACTAGCAAGAGTTTTTGTCATACATGATCAACCCTAGGATTTGTCAATCATGTTACAGCCCGTAGGCATACAGTAAATAAAAGGTGCAATACGAGCTAACACGTGCTCGCCGGCTAAACGCCTCAAAAGAATAATTTTACAATAAAGTGGGAGGACAAAAAGAAACCCACTCGTTGTCAGGGTTACGCCTGGTGGTCACCATCTGGCTGGAAGGTAGGTAGATCCTCTGGAGCTGCTCCGATATCTGGCCACACAAAACCAGCCGGGTCAGACCCCAGAAAGAGCAAGTGCCACAAAGGAGGCTTCACTTAGGAACTAAAACCAGCACATCATAAAAAATGTTAAAGATAATTATAAATGAAACCGGTAATAACAGTATAACAACAGTGGATTGAGTACGAGGAAACTATTTAAATAGCCAGATTGCAACCCTTAAACCAAACAAGGACCGGGGTTGCAGCCCTTCAACTGAATAGAAAACCCATCTCAACTACTTGTTGGTAAAGTAAAACATGATGAGCTTGACATAGGGTGAAATAAGATAATAATCGAAGAAATGACACAGAACTGCTCCGGGAGCCAGGTTACAACCCTTAAACCAAACAAGGACCGGAATTGTAACCCTTCGCCTGAACAGAACTGGACCCCTGATCTTTATTGTTAAGGCAAGTGTGAGTAATCATGCTATTGAAGTAAGGTAAAACATGACAAGCATGGCGTTGGGGGTCAATAAGACAATAAACAAAGAGAGGACACAGAACTGCTCCGGGAGCCAGGTTACAACCCTTAAACCAAATAAGGACCGGGGTTGTAACCCTTCGCCTGAACAGAACTGGACCCCTGATCGTTATTGTTAAGGCAATCATAAGTAATCATGTCATGTCACAATCTTGTACAGGATCAGGGCAAGACTAAGCTGGGCTAGACTCCATCCAATCAATCACGGCCAAGCAAAGAGTACGACTTGATACTTTAACTAACTAGGGTTATCACAAGCCTAGTTACTAGCAAGATGCAATGAGATTATCCTAACAGCCACAAGCCCTGCAGACCATCCAGGTTATCCAGGTCGAATGTCCGTTTATGAAGGATACAACACGTAACTGTGTGCTGGAAATGTGCCCTACTCGTCGGTAGGCTACAAGTCCACTTGGTGCGCCCAGATAACGGGATTGCCTGTAGCTTGAAAATCTCTTCATGACTACTGAATTATTCTAGTTTATTAGCCTTAGTCAATTGCAGTAGGTATCCCTGACCGTGGTACTCAGGGATCCCTATCCTAGACATAATGTAAGACACTACTAGTTCATTTGTACAAACACAATCATCCACGGTATCTAAGTCATTTATACTTGTCATGTCAGGCTAGCTGTCGTAATAGCATGTCGAGATATATCATGTCAGTTTACTAGTTAAGAGTGCGCCACGGCGGGCCACTATCGTGTCCATAGAACATATCAGAACTACATGACATAAGCATAAATGAGACATTTCTATTTAATAAAAATAATAATAATAATAATAATAAAAGACCAGAGCTATAAAAAAGGCTATGCGGCTAGGAAGAAATTAGGCATATGCGGCTGGGAGAGACGGGGCATGTAGGGTCTCATGTGGCTGGAATGGCAGGGCTCATGCCGCTGGGAAGGGGCGATCCCATGCGGCTGAGATGAAAGGTCTTATGCGGCTGGGGGAGCAAGGCCTTATGCGGCTGGAGATGAAGGGTCTCATGCGACTAGAATGGCAGGGCTCATACGGCTGGGCCATGCCAAGGTCTAGGCGGCTGCGGGTCAACAAGTATATGCGGTTGGGAAGTACCCGTCATATGCGGCTATGTTCAAGTGGAGTCTTTTACGGCTGGAAGGGGATTTGACTTCATGCGGCTAAGGATAATTGAGTTCATGCGGCTGGACTATGCCGAGGCTTATGCAGTTGCGAAGTTGACTTCATGCGACTGCGGGGATGATTAGCTTATGCGGCTGGGAAGTACCACGCTGCCTTTATTTGCCTGCGGCCGAGATGAATGATTTATGCGGCTGAAAGAACGGAAGTTCATACGGCTACGAAAAAGGAGTCTCATGCGGCTGACAATGAGCCCATAGCCTACGCGGCTGAAAAAGCTTGCCGCATGGAAGTCCATGCGATCAAGTACAGCCATGCGGCCAGGAAAGGCTATGCGGCCATGAACTGCCATGCGGCTGCACTGTTCTTCTTCTCCACTAAATCCGAGAAAAAGAGTCATGGACTCCCTTCTTCAAAGCTTCATAAATCCTTCATCCCAAGTATAAATCCAGACTTCCATTGGTCAAAATAGGGCAGAACGAAATTTTCTACAACATGGAACCATCAAAACTAGAAAATAACAAGGTTAAATAGATCAAACCCAAGAAATCCGAAAATAAAATAAACTTAGATCTACATGAATTTAGCTATAGAAATTAGAAATGCTAAGTACTAAAGTGTGTTAGAATCTCATGGGGAAGAAAATGGAACAATAAAACTTGGGTTCCTCCATGAAGCAAGCTGTACTTGCCTAAGAGCTCTCTCTCTCTCTCCCTGGTAGGTGAAGAAGTAATGGTGGAGAAGAAGAAGTAAATGAAGAGAGAGAATGAGGGAATGGGTTAATAAATAATGATGGTGGTGGTAGGTAGGGGTTCTCCCCTTGGTTTATGATGAACCAATAAGCAACCCAAGCCGAACCAAGCCAACCCAAACAAGCCGAACCAAGCCAGGAGACATACAATATGAGCTAAGATACGTACACGTATTCCAAAATACGTAATACAAACTATAGGCATTACAACTCTACCCACCTTAAAAGAATTCCATCCTCAGAATTTAATCAAGAGGCTAGAGATGCAAGGACAAGCTATACTAATCACAGGCAAGCTATACTAATCGAGCAATCATGTAATTATTCATGCAAGCAAGGAATCGAAGTGTCACGCCCCAGAACCAGAATACTGGAGAGCGGGGGCAGACATAGCCAGCTACGTATATTGAAATAGAATACATCTCAACTATACGGTCACGGCTGTCTAGATATGAGGGTTTACTACAAGCCAGCAGTCTCTTCAGGTCAAGCCTATTGTCTTAATCTCAAGCAATTAACAGAGTTACAAGATATTAGAGCATCAAATATATATATAAGGCGTCCCAAATATTACATATTGGATGATCATGAAGCTAGTCGTACAAAATAATAGGACTAGCAAGAGTTCAGTCATACATGATCAACCCTAGGATTTGTTAATCATGTTTACAGTCCGTAGGCAGACAGTAAGTAAATGTGCATCGAGCTAACAGGTGCTCGTCGGCTAAACGCCTCAAAAGAATAAATTTACATATAAGTGGGTGAAACAAAAAAAGGAAAACCCACTCGTAGCCCGGGTTCCGTCTAGTGTTCACCATTGGGCTGGAAGCTTGGTAGATCATCGGGAGCTGCTCCAAAATCTGGCCACACAAAACCAGCTGGGTCAAACCCCAGAAAGAGCAAGTGCCACAAGGAGGCCACAAATAAGAACAAAAGCCAGCATATCAGATCATAAAGAATAAAAAAAAGTACAAGTAGTAAAGGTACACAGAGCGATAAACGACTAGGGACGTGGAACCATTCCGGGAGCCAGGTTACAATCCTTAAACCAAACAAGGACCGGGATTGTACCCCTTCGCCTGAATAGCTCACTGTCTCTACCTATTTATCGTTAGAGATTAAGTAAAACAATCATGATCAAGAGTTTCAGGTACAGGGGCTAGACAAGACTTAGACAGAGCTGGACACCATTCATTCACAATCGGCCAAGCAAGTACTACGGCTTACTACCTTAACTAACTAGGGTTATCACAAGCCTTAATTACTAACAAGATGCAAGTGAGAAACTCCCAGTCCCAAGTCCTGCAGACTATCCAGTTATCCTTCCGCGGGTTGAGAGTTATAGGTGGGTACATTGCCCGGGAGACAATGTACCCTTAGGTAACTTAGAGGGTGCAACACATGACAGTGTGCTGAAAATGTGCTCTACTCGTCGGCAAGCTACAAGTCCATTAAAGTGCCCAGATAACGAGATTGCCTGTGACTGAGAATTCTCCATGTTCTAGTTTGATCTAATCATTAGCCTAATCCAATTTAGCGCAAGTCCCTGGCCGTGGTACCCAGGAAGTCACGTCCTAGACATGATACGAGACAAGACAAGTGGATTGTACAAGCAAGCAATCAGGAACACCCACGGTGTCAAGTTGATTATACGAGTCAAGTTACAAGTTACAAGTCAAGTCAAGTCAGGAGTGCGCCGCCACGGGCCACTATCAAGTTATCAAGATAAATCATGTCAGGGTATTGTCAGGAGTGCTCCACTATGGGTCACTGTCGTGTTATGCTAGTTCCTTGTCATACCATGCTATGTACAATAGTCATTCCCAATATATTAAGCAAAATCAAGTTCATGTCAAAAGGCGTAAGGATATAAAATGGGCGTAAAATATCTAATAAAATACTAATATAAATAGGACTATAGAAGAGCCAAGATCAAGAAATAACAAATTCATCATAGACAAGTAGGTTGTGCAGGGTATGTACTGCGTAGGGTGCCAAGTGCGCAGGGTGAGCTGCGCAGGGTACCAACTGCGCAGGGTGCCAAGTGCGCAGGGTGAGCTGCGCAGGGTACCAACTTCGCAGGGTGCCAAGTGCGCAGGGAGAGCTGCACAGGGTACCAACTGCGCAGGGTACCAAGTGCGCAGGGTGAGCTGCGCAGGGAACCAACTGCGCAGGGTGCCAAGTGCGCAGGGTGAGCTGCGCAGGGTACCAACTGCGCAGGGTGCCAAGTGCGCAGGGTGAGCTGCGCAGGGTACCAACTGCACAGGGTGCCAAGTGCGCAGGGTGAGCTGCGCAGCAGATGGATTGCGCTGGATCAGGTTGCGCAGGAATGGATGGCGCAGGGTCAGATTGCGCATGAGTGGAGTGCGCAGGGATAGAATGCGCATGAGCAGACTGCACATGAGCAGACTGCGCATGAGCAGACTGCGCATGAGCAGACTGCGCATGAATCCATGCTCACTCGGGTTGAGCGCAGTTCGCCAAGGAACAAGCTGCGCGGTCGGCGCTGCGCTAAAGAGCGCTGGCCGAGGGGGATGCGCAATCCAGCCCTGCGCTAAAGAGCGCAGGCTGCTGTCTTCTTCTCCAGGCCGAGAAGAAGACTCCAAGAACTCTAAGGTTCAAAACTTCATATCTTGGTAAAATCAAAACCAAATCTAGATTTTCAAAGGTCTAACTTGAGTAAAATTGAATTCTCTTCCACATGGAAGCATCAAAACCCACAAAAATCCAACCAAAATAGATCAAAACTATGTAAATCCGAAAGTAGTCAAAACCTAGATCTAGAAAAAATAAAAGCTCCAAATCACAAAATGTCAAGTTCTAAAGTTGTTCTCCATGGCCTAATCTAGCTAATGGACAAATAAAAAGTGGTGCTTATTTGATGGCAAGGTGCACTTGCCTATGGATTGGGGAGTTGTGTGGAAGAAGGAAGAAGAAGAAGTTGAAAGAAATTAATTGAGTTATAGAGGAGAGAGAAAAGGTTGGTAGGTTTTAATGAGGGTGGTTGTGATGGAATGGAGGTGGAGGATAGGCTAAGGTGTTCCACTCATGATGAACCAAACCAAACCAAACCAACTCCACAAAATAAAACCAAACCATGGTCCAAACCCATTTACGAGAAACCAAAATCCGCAAGTCGAGAAAATAAAATACGTGCCAAAAATCAAATTACGAGTACAAATACGAAATACAGAAATTAGGAGTGACACGAAGGCATGAGGCATAAGAAAGATATTATACCTCATGAGTCAAACATGTTGGGATATCGCGATCAGATATCATCCTCACGCTCCTACGTTGACTCACCCAAAGAGTGATGACCCCAAGCAACTCGGACTAACTTGATAATCATGTTCTTGAGTATTTTCTCTCTCCGGTCCAATATAGACACGGGCCTCTCCTCATACGAAAGGTTGGTACCAACAACCAATTCTGAATGATCCAGGATATGGCTCAATTTCAGGATATACCGTCGTAGTTGGGATACATGGAACACGTCATGCACCTCATGTAACGACGGTAGAAGAGCGAGACGATAGGATACATCACCTACTTACTCCAGAATGTCGAACGATCCTATATACATAGGACTAAGCTTTCCCCGCAAGTCAAAACGTATGACGCCACGGTTAGGCAAAATCCTCAGGAATACATGGTCGCCGACAGAAAACTCAAGAGGGCGCCGATGACAATCGGCCCAATAACGCTGGCGATCTTGGGCAACTCGAAGATGATCTCTGACTCTTCTGACGACTTCAACTATCTGGGCAATCATTTTTGGATCGAGCATCTGTCTCTCTCCAACGTCGTCCCATACTAGCGGGGATCTGCACTTCCTACCATACAGTGCCTCGAACGGTGCCATCTAGATGCTGGCTTGGAAACTATTGTTGTATGAGAACTCCACCAGGTGCAGGTGATCTTCCCACGAACCACCGAAGTCGAGCGTACAAGATCTCAATATATCTTCAAGAGTCTGGATTGTGCGTTCCGACTGACCATCCGTCTGCGGGTGATAAGCTGAGCTGAACTGGAGGTGAGTCCCCAAACTCTCTTGCAAGCTACGTCAAAAGTGCGACATAAATCTTGAATCTCTGTCCGAGGTGATGCTGACTGGTACACCGTAAAGTCTGACGATCTGCCTAAGATACATCTCTGCTAGCTGAGCTGTCGACTGACAAATTATGAATGGGAGGAAGTGAGCCATCTTCGTGAGCCTGTCTATAATAACCCAAATAGCATCTCTGCCAGCCGGGAATCTAGGTAATCCAGTTATAAAATCTATGGTTATATGCTCCCACTTCCATTCTAGAATCGGCAAGGGCTGAAGAAGTCCAGCTGGCCTCTGATGTTCAGCCTTAACTTGTTGGCAAACCAAACATCGAGAGACAAACCGGGCTATCTCCCTCTTCATGCCATTCTACCAAAAGTGCTGATGGATATCACGGTACATCTTCGTACCACCAGGATGAATGGAATACTGCGAGCTGTGAGCCTCTACCATGATCTCCTGTCTGATATCTCCGCTGGGTACACAAAGATGCTTTCCATGACGAAGCGTACCGTCTTCATGGATACATAACTCTGGTCTTCGTCCTGCCTCATATTCTGTTCTAAGCTGCTGAAGCTTAGAATCTGTTGACTGTGCCATCCGGATCCTCTCGACTATAGTGGACTGAACTCGCATATTGGCCATCAATGCTAAACTGGTAGGAAGGACGACTTCAATACCCATCTTCTGAAGATCTGCTAACAGCTCTGGTTCTGCTGTTAGGAATAAACTCCGGCTCTCCTACTCAATGCATCTGCAACAATGTTGGCCTTCTCCGGATGATACTGCAGGTTGATATCATAATCCACAAGTAGCTCTAGCCATCTCCTCTGACGTATGTTAAGATCCTTCTGGGTGAACACATACTTCAGGCTCTTGTGGTCGGTGAAAATCTCTACCCTATCTCCGTACAAATAGTGTCTCCACAACTTAAGTACAAATACTACTGCTGCCATCTCCAAGTCATGGGTTGGGTAATTCCTCTCATGATCACGAAGTTGTCGTGACGCATAAGCTATTACCTTCCCATGCTGCATCAGAACACATCCTAAGCCTCTGCCTGAAGCATCACAATTCACTGAGAATCCTCCGATTCCATCTAGAAGTGTGAGAATGGGTGCCATCATCAAGCCTCGCTTCAACTTCTCAAAAAAACCCTGGTACTCTGCTGTCCAAGCAAACTACACATCCTTACGGGTCAACTGGGTCAACTGGGTCAATGGTGCTGAAATCCGAGCAAAGTCTGAAACAAATCGCCGGTAATAGCGGCCAAGCCAATAAAACTATGAACTTCTGCCACTGTGCTGGGTATTGGCCACGTTTCAATAGCCACAATCTTCTGGAGATCCACTTCTACTCCTCCTCTGGTGATGATATGACCCAAGTACGAAATGCGATCGAGCCAGAACTCGCATTTACTGAACTTGGCATACAACTGGTACTTCCTGAGAATCTGAAGAACAACTCTGAGATGCTGCTCATGCTCCACCTTACTCTTGTTGTAGACAAGGACATCGTCTAGGAACACAATCACGAACTGATCCAAATAAGGCATGAAGATGCGATTCATGAGGTCCATAAATACAGCCGGTACATTGGTTGCTCCAAATAGCATAACAAGGAACTTCCAATGTCCATATCTCAATCTAAAAGATGTCTTCGGGATGTCCTGCTCTCTGACTTTGATCTGATGATATCCTGACCACAAATCAATCTTCGAGAATACTGCTGCCCCCTTGAGTTGATCAAACAAGTCATCTATCCTCGGAGGAGGGTATCTATTCTTGATTGTCAATGAGTTTAAGGTACGATAATCTACACATAATCTGGACGTACCATCCTTCTTTTTTACAAGAAGCATCGGAACTCCCCAAGGCGATCCACTAGCACGAATGAATCCCTTAGTTTTGAGTTTTTCAATCATCTTGTATAATATCTCTAGCTCTGACGGCGCCATCTGGTAGACTCTCTCTGATACTGGGGTTGTCCTGGGAATCAAGTCGATGGTGAACTCGATCTCCCGTTCTGATAGCATTCTTGGAAGCTCTTCTGGGAAAACATCTGGTAACTCTTCGACTATCCGATGTAACTGCACTACTGCTACTGCCATCCGCATCACTGGAGAAGAAGGTTCAACTTCGCCTCGGGAAAAGGAAAACTTCGGTTCGTCGGGAATGCTAAAAATAACCCTGCCAATGTGGCAGTCTATCCTAGCATATTGGTCTCTCAACCAATCCATCCCTAAGACCACATCATAATCGGCCATCGGGAACTATATCAATCTAGCGAAGAATTCTCTACCGCTAACTACGATCCGACACGAGGAAAATATTCTATCTACTCCCACAAGTCAGTTACCAGTAAGTATATTGAGCCTTACTGATAATGACTCGGGCTCCAGTCCTATCCGTGTCGCGAATCGTGCAGACATAAATGAATACGAGGCACCAGAATCAAATAATACTGAAGCTGGAAAGGTGTTGACGAGAATAGTACCTGCTACCACCTCACTTGGTGCTATTCCTTCCTCTCCCATGGTCAAGGCCAGTACTTGACCATGTCCCCTGGGTGCGGGTCCCCTCTGCTGAAAATTTCTCTGCCTGCTCTGGATCAGGGCTTGGGCTTGGGCATATTCCTACGGTCTCTGCTGCTGGAATGTCTGGGCCTGCATCGGCAAGGGCCTCGGGAACGGGTACTGCAGCTGCTGCTGCTGCTGGACTGGTGCTGGCCTTCTGACTGAAGGACTAGAGAAAGCTGATGAACTCTTCCTGTTCGGGCAGTTCCCAACCCTGTGGTCTGGGTCACCACAAACCAAGCACAAATCCTGTGCTCTGCGACACTCTGATACCACATGCCCTGGCTTTCCGCAGTGTGAACATCCCACTGCGGAAGACTGCTTCTGCTTCTGCTGCTGAGAGTGCGTCAGGGTCGAATGCTGAACCGACGTCACTGAGGCCATCCGCCTCGAAAATCTAATGGTCAAAGCCCTGGCTGCCGGGGCTGGTGCTGAAGACTGATTCATCTGGTTGTGGGATCGCTTCCGACCTCCGGTCCTATCCACGATCCTCTGGGAGGTATACTCATGCCTCCTAGCTGCCCTCAATACCGCATCATAAGTCTGATTCTCAAACTGCTCCACTGCCAACAAAATCTCTAAATGGAGCCCCTGCTAGAACCGTTGGGCTCTATCGAACTCGGTCGCCACCAAGGAGGGAGCAAACCGACTATGTCTCGAAAACTCGGCCGCATATCCATCGACCGTCCTGTCCATCTGCTTCAAATTGGTAAACCTGGTCTGTAGATCGTTCCGAGCTACAGCATCAAAATATTTGGCCTGGAATCTCTCCTTGAATACTGCCCAAGTAATGGGTGCCACTAATCCAACGGCCTGTACCTCCCACCAGCTGCGGGCAAGATCCAATAGCTGCAGGTGTACCACGGCCACCTTCTCGTCTTCTGGAGTCATGGCTGCTTCTAGAATCACCTATGTGTCCTGAAGCAAGCATCTGCAGCGATAGCATCCTCACTGCCATCGAAGAAGGGAGGGTTCAAGCGCTTGAAGGTGTTGGCTGCGCTGTTACCCTGATGACCTCATCTGGTTAAAGCATCTGCCACCACCTGGTACAAGGCATCTCCTCGACGATCCTGGGAAGCTAATAATGACCTGATGAGACCCATCAAAGTGCCATCATCAGGCTCTACAGGCTGGACGGGCTGAACTGGTGGCTCTCCTCCGGTAGGCACGACTCTGGAGGCTACTCCGGAATGCTGGGCTAGATCTCCTGGTTGCTGCTGGTCCACGGGAGGTGCTCCGCCTTGTTGATCGGCGGTCCAGGAACAATGCTGCTGAAGAAGACGACATAGAGAACAATAAGGAAGGACCAGGACAGATCAACGATAAAAGCATGTGATCAGGTCAATAATCTCAGGGATTAGAAGATACGGGCAGAGATCAAGGGCGAGTACCGATTGAGATATCTATTCGGTAAACCCTTACATATCTTGATTTTCAAGACCTGTATGGGCCACCACTTAAACCATGTAACGCCCCAGAACCAGAATACTGGAGAGCGGGGGCGTACATAGCCAGCTACGTATATTGAAGTGCAATCCACCTCGCTATACGGTCACGGCTGTCTAGATACATGAGGGTTTAACTACAGTCCATCAGTCACCTATGGTCATGAACAACCTATTGTCTCAATCTCAAGCAAGTAATAACAATTACAAGATGTCAGAACACCAAATATATAATAGTAAGGCGTCCCATACATTACATATTCGGATGATCATGAATCTAGTCGTACAAAATATCAGGACTAGCAAGAGTTTTAGTCATACATGATCAACCCTAGGATTTGTCAATTATGTTACAGTCCGTAGGCAGACAGCAAATAAAAGGTGCAATACGAGCTAACATGTGCTCGCCGGCTAAACGCATCAAAAAAATAATTTTACAATAAAGTAGGAGGACAAAAAGAAACCCACTCGTTGCCAAGTTTACGCCTGGTGGTTACCATCTTGCTGGAAGGTAGGTGGATCTTCTGGAGCTGCTCCGATATCTGGCCACACAAAACCAGCTGGGTCAGACCCCAGAAAGAGCAAGTGCCACAAAGGAGGCTTCACTTAGGAACTAAAACCAGCATATCATAAAGAATGTTAAAGATAATTATAAATAAAACAGGTAATAACAGTATAACAACAGTGGATTGAGTACGAGGAAAATATTCAAGTAGCCAGATTGCAACCCTTAAACCAAATAAGGACCGGGGTTGCAGCCCTTCACCTGAATAGAAAACCCGTCTCAACTATTTGTTGGTAAAGTAAAACATGATAAGCTTGACATAGGGTAAAATAAGACAATAATCGAAGAGAGGACACAGAACTGCTCCGGGAGCCAGGTTACAACCCTTAAACCAAACAAGGATCGGGATTGTAACCCTTCGCCTGAACAGAACTAGACCCCTGAACTTTATTGCTAAGACAAGTGTGAGTAATCATGCTATTGAATTAAGGTAAAACATGATAAGCATGGCATGGGGGGCAATAAGACAATAAACGAAGAGAGTACACAGAACTGCTCCGGGAGCCAGGTTACAACCCTTAAACCAAACAAGGACCGGGGTTGACCCTTCGCCTGAACAGAACTGGACCCCTGATCGTTATTGTTAAGGCAAGCATAAGTAATCATGTCATGTCACAATCTTGTACAGGATCAGGGCAAGACTAAGTTGGGCTAGACTCCATCCAATCAATCACGGCCAAGCAAAGAGTACGGCTTGATACTTTAACTAACTAGGGTTATCACAAGCCTAGTTACTAGAAAGATGCAATGAGATTATCCCAACAGCCACAAGCCCTGCAGCCATCCAGGTTATCCAGGTCGAATGTCCATTTATGAAGGATGCAACACGTGACTGTGTGCTGAAAATGTGCCCTACTCGTTGGTAGGCTACAAGTCCACTCGGTGCGCCCAGATAACGGGATTGCCTGTAGCTGGGAAATCTCTTCATGACTACTGAATTATTCTAGTTTATTAGCCTTAGTCAATTGCAGTAGGTATCCCTCACCATGGTACTCAGGAATCCCTATCCTAGACACGATGTAGGACACTACTGGTTCATTTGTACAAACACAATCATCCACGGTGTCCAAGTCATTTATACTTGTCATGTCAGGCTAGCTGTCGTAACAGCATGTCGAGATATATCATATAAGTTTACTTGTCAAGAGTGCGCCACGGTGGGCCACTATCGTGTCCATGGAACATATCAGAACTACATGACATAAGCATAAATGAGACATTTCTATTTAATAATAATAATAATAATAATAAAAGATCGGAGCTATAAAAAAGGCCATGCGGCTAGGAAGAAATTAGGCATATGCGGCTGGGAGAGACAGGGCATGAAGGGTCTCATGCGGCTGGAATGACAGGGCTCATGCGGCTGGAAAGGTGTGATCCCATGCGGCTGAGATGAAAGGTCTTATGCGGCTGGGGGAGCAAGGCCTTATACGGCTGGAGATGAAGGGTCTCATGCGACTGGAATGGCAGGGCTCATGCGGCTGGGCCATGCCAAGGTCTAGGCGGCTGCGGGTCAACAAGTATATGCGGCTGGGAAGTACCCATTATATACGGCTCTGTTCAAGTGGAGTCTTATACGGCTGGAAGGGGAATTGACTTCATGCGGCTAAGGATAATTGAGTTCATGCGGCTGGAGTACTATACCGAGGCTTATGCGGTTGGGAAGTTGACTTCATGCGGCTACGGAGATGATTATCTTATACGGCTGGGAAGTACCTTGCTGCCTTTATTGCCCTGCGGCCGAGATGAATGATTTATGCGACTGAAAGAACGAAAGTTCATGCGGCTACGAAAAAGGAGTCTCATACGGCTGGCAAGGAGCCCATAGCCTATGCGGCTGAGAAAGCTTGCCGCATGGAAGTCCATGCGGTCAAGTACAACCATACAGCCAGGAAAGGCTATGCGACCATTAACTGCCATGCGGCTGCACTGTTCTTCTTCTCCACTGAATCCGATAAGAAGAGTCATGGACTCCCTTCATCAAAGCTTCATAAATCCTTCATCCCAAGTCTAAATCCAGACTTCCATTGGTCAAAATAGGACAGAACAAAATTCTCTACAACATGGAACCATCAAAACTAGATAATAACAAGGTTAAATAGATCAAACCCAAGAAATCCAAAAATGAAATAAACTTAGATCTACATGAATTTAGCCATAGAAATTAGAAATACTAAGTACTAAAGTGTGTTAGAATCTCATGGAGAAGAAAATAGAACAATAAAACTTGGGTTCCTCCATAAAGCAAGTTGTACTTGCCTAAGAGCTCTCTCTCTCTCTCTCCCTGGTAGGTGAAGAAGTAATAGTGGAGAAGAAGAAGTAAATGAAGAGGGAGAGAATAAGGGAATGGGTTAATAAATGATGATGGTGGTGGTAGGTAGGAGTTCTCTCCTTGGTTCATGATGAACCAATAAGCAACCCAAGCCGAACCAAGCCAACCCAAACAAGCCGAACCAAGCCAGGAGACATGCAATACGAGCTAAGATACGTACACGTATTCTAAAATACGTAATACGAACTATAGACATTACATGTGTGGTGGTGGCCCGGGGGTTTTGGCCGCGGTGTCGGTAGGGGTTTGACGAAGCAGGGTGGTCGGATGTCAGAAAGGAGGGGTGATGGTGGTGGAGAGGCTGCGGTCGGGCCGGACTGGTTGTGGACATGGGGGCGTCCGAAGGGTGTGATGGCGGTGGCGGTGGCAGTATTGCCATCGGGTTGAGGGTTGACGCAGGGCTCAGGAAGGGTAGGGGAGTGTCGGGTGAGCGGTCGGTCGCGGTGGTGGTAGAGTTGGCAGAGAGGTCGGAGGAAGGGGAAGGTGCTACTGTGGGGTGTTCGGATTGGGTTAGACTAGGAATTTGATGGTGTCGGGGTTTGTCCGGCATGGGAAAAATATTGTATCTGTAGATATGGACGGGAGGGGTCATGGACACGATGCACACACGTTTAGTTGTGGTGGAGAAATGTTTATGGAGATGATTGTGTAGAATTAATGAAAAATAGAACAATGAGCCTCTCCTTATATAGGAGGTGGAAGCTCCAATTTGGATAGCGATTGGATTTAGTTTAAACCCCTAGTGGATAATTCCTCCCTTGATTTAAATCAAATTTAATCAAATCTGAATCTTAATTGAACCTAGATAACTCAAAATAAAAATAAAGTCAAATTAATTTTTTTTTAATCATAATCAATCAAATATTAAATTAAATCATTTCCGAAATAACTTTTTATAATTAACATAAATATATTAATAAAAAATTTCAAAATTCACAATAATTATTTAAACATGAATATAATATAAATTCAAATATATCTTTTTATAAATTTAAAATGATATTTATATTTCGGAAATATAGCTACATGAATTTAAATTCATGTACCATGTATGCAAAGAATATTTATGTAAAATATTGTTTTCGAAATTACCATTTATATTCATACAATAAAACTAACTAGTCCTTATAATAATTAAAATAAAGTTTTGGAAAATTCGACGCGATGCATTTTATATCTTTATGTAGATACAAATAAACTTATTTATCACATATCATTTTTGAATATATATTGCTTTTGTATAAATAAAAATCTCTAATAAGGATATTTTATAGAAATAAGTGCCTCGCACATATTCTCCCTCGACGAGAAATACAAAAATAAATCCATACCAATAAAAAAAAATTGTAGGGAAAATTTAGGTGGTTTACAGTTCTTGCAACAACTTCTTGGACTATATCGCTATAAGGAGCTTCAGCCTCCTGTGCACTCATACTGTTCTCCGGAATATCCATGAGAACAATGTTCTTGTACCTTATAAATTTATCTTTAAAGAATTCTGCATCGCGAGACTCAATGATATGATTAGATTCAATATCAAGGAACCTCCGAGCATCACTCTTATTGGCATAATCCAGGAAGATTGTCTTCGTAGTCCTTGTACCTAGTTTCTAAATCTTCAAATCCGAAAGCTTTACATACGCTAGACACCCCCACACTCGAATAACATTCAAGTTGGGTCTGACCTTGAACCAGAGTTCATGAGTAGTGACATCGAAAGTTGTATACGGTACTCTATACAGAATGAGAGTAGCAGTAAGCACTGCTTCGCCCCAAAAGCAATTTGAAAGACCTGCAGTCAACAGCATTGAGTTCATCATCTTTGTTGATGTTCTGTTCTTTCTTTCTGCAACACCATTTGATTGAGGGGAGTACGGAGTAGTCGTCCCATTAACAATTCTATGTTCTCTGCAGAACAATGCGAATTCATGAGACCTATACTCTCTACCTCGATCACTTATAACTAGTTGTAGATCAGTATAACGTTCAGTTTCAGCCCTGAAGTCTCTGAACTACTCGAATGCTGCATCTTTCTTCTTGAGAAGTCATGAGAACGTGCACTTCGAGAAACACTTCGAACCGGCCTCTGTGGATAATTGATAAAAGTCACAGATATCTAAGTGTACTAACTCTAGATGATCAGTACTTTAGTTTAATCGTCTGAGCAGCTTCCTGATAGTCTTGTATCTGCACAGACCTTAAATCCCTTCGCCTTCTTACCTCCACATTCTGAAGATAAGGTCCCGGTAGGACAGCTTGAGTCTGCTTCTATCATAGAACAACTCTTAGTCCATTCAATAAAGTAACTTCATCGCCATCAGCAGAAGTTTGAACATTCCTTCAGCACCGAACATCTTTTTGAAGCATGTTCCTCGCCAAGAAATTACCATCTGATCTTCAGATATTCTGCTAGGTACATGTTCGCTATTGAGACCTTCATCATAATACGGCTCGTCCTTGGTGAACAGCTCCTTCGAGAGCACATGTGGTCAAATGCACTAGTGTCAGACCACTAGTCAGCTACCACGCTAGATAACTCAACTTGTGCAACAATAGCAACCAAGTTAAGTAATCAAAATAACCAAGTTTAGCCATACCTGCTATTTTGGTTTGGGCTTGTCCCTGCAATCCTTTATAAAGTGACCCTTCTTGCCACAGTTGAAGCAAGCACCATCGCCCTTAGGTCTTTGGCTTGAATTGAGCTGACTTTACCTACAGCTGGTGAGAGTCCTTTGCTCGGCTTCAATATGAATCCAGTGCAAGAGGCGTTCAAGATCCACCTCCATCTTCTTGCGGTGCATGTCCGCGATGAAATTGCTCCACCCAGGTAGGAGCTTGGCGACAATGCCCCCAACAACGAATGCATCGACCAAGGGCATGCCATCATCCTCAAGTTTCTGACGTAACTTGATAAACTCTTTGACTTGAGTCAACATCGTCTTGTCATCCTCAAATCGCATCTTCCAGATCTTTTCGGTCACGTGGATCTTGTTCCTATTCTCATCTGCCTTGTAGAGATTCTCTACAGACTCCCAGACGTCCTTAGCATGGACCTGTTAGGGTTATATACTAAAAGCATTGCTTTTGTAGTAACCTAATTTCTTTAAAGTTTGAATGAGAATCATATGGGCAAATGTTTGAATATTGTATTTGTTGCAAGTGTTAATGCAAATGTCTGATATTCTATATTGTAGATAATATGGTGTGTGGTGTCACACCTAAGATCATATTATCAGTTTCCTATAGAGCATATAAATAGTTCACAACCTAGATGGACTTGGACAATCTATTGGAAAGGTTGTAGTGTAATCTGGTATTAGTCTATCTTGACTCTAGGTTTACACTAGTACACTTTGTGTGTATTGAACAGGACCACTTGAGGTTGTTCTCTTTGTACTGACTACATAAGAGAACAAACACCTCTGTTATTATGGATGCTTGTACTCTTAATCCGGATATAATAACGGACATGTATATACAGTGTGCATTACTTTGACTTATAAAAGAGTGAGATTCATTATGGATCAACAACCTCTATGAATTGGGTAATAACATTGTATGTATGATGGACTGTTGATTATAAATGGAATCCATGTCCCGATACATCGGGTTGATAATGTCCTCTTAAGGAGCTCATAAGGATTGTCATGTAAACCCTGCAGGTGGATTACATCCGACATGACAAATAAAGTTGAGCGGTACTACTTAAGGATAAAAGATGTCGAATCAATATAGTTGTCAGTAACTTAATTTGATCGACGGACATACGATATCTTAACATGGGGAGCCAAACGAGCATATAATAAAAGGAGCCCACAAACATAATTTGGGATTAGGGAGGTAGTGCAACAATAGCTCATTAGTGGATCGAGCTATTATTAATGGGCCTGGATTGGGTGTTCGGGCTGAAAACGGGATATCCAGATCCGTTAGGAGGCGTAACCCTAATTTCTCCTCATGATCCCTGCCGTAGCCTATATATATCCTCTATTCTTTGGCCGCCAGATTACTGATCAGAAATCTAAAATTTTCTCTAAATTTGTGATTCACGTAAGGAGAGAAAGAGAGGACTGCCAAGAAGAAGAAAAGGTTGGGAGATCGTCGCCCACACGACGTCCAACTCGAGGAAGGTATACGTACAGAAGATCTTGGGGTCGTCCGCTCGAGATTGCCAGGAATTACTTATCTCCTTTCCGCCGCAGATATAATTCGTGAACCCTAGTTTCCGCCTATGAAGGGTTAGAACATGTATTAGATCTGTTTAACTTTCTATCAATCAATACGCACACCAAAGGAATGGTCATGGGAATCCCCAGTTTCATCAGGACCGTCTTGTTGTATGACTCTGCCAAAGAGTCTTCAATAGAGTTTAAGATAAGCAACTTGCAAAGGTTGTCATCTCTCCTTCACTTGGATTGCAGAGCAGTGGCCTCAGCGACCCTTCGAGCATTTTCACCTTCTGGACTTGAAGGCTCAGGATCTGTCAACACGTAGTCAACGCTCACGAGTTGAGGATTAAGGCTGACCTTTCTCTTCCAAACGTTGTAATGCTCCCCGTCAAACTTCTCAAGTTTGTTAAAACTTGTGTCAAGAAGGTTTGCACGGTTGTTTTATCGAATATAAATCTTGCTTTAAGATTGATATTCTCGAGGCTTAATTTACGATGGAAAATAGAAAATCGAAACAGTTGTTAAAATAGCAACAACGTTTCGTAGTAACACTTCAAAGAAGGTGCACTACAGAGATCCTTAGAGAATTCTGGATAACGAAAATCTAAAAAGATTTGTTACAACAGCAAATGAATATAGAGTTTCTTTTAGGAAGGTACAAATCGAGTTGCTAGCAGCAGCAGTGACGAAAGCCCACATGAGGTTTCTGATTAGATTAGAGAGAAAGAGAAAGAAAGAAGAAAGAGAAAGGCAGCTTTGCTGGGGTGATTAGATCACCGTTGTTCAAAGCAAGATTTGCCTATATACAATCCGCTTCCAGGAACCAACAAGTTCTTAGAGAACTTCTGCAATGCTCGTCAGTCAATTTTTTGAGACTTGAACGGGCTTCCTGAACTTTACGGACAACCTTAACTCTCTTCTTTGGTGCATCTTAGAAAGGAGGCCAAGGGGCTCTATTTATAGAGTGGAGTGAGACTTCATCATCTCTCCTATCCGATGTGGAACTAAAATACCAATACTCTAAAATAGAGTTTGATGTTTTACATCATCCCACAATCAACATAGTCGAGTGCTCCCGAACACATGATCGTGCATGCACGAGGCATCCTGGAGTCCGAGTCTGAGTTCGATCAACAAAAATCAACTTACATCATTGTTTGAATTAATCCTTTTTCCTTCTAGGAAATACTCCCACATGGCACACACTTGTGCCCCATTACACCTCATGTACACACCTCAACACAAGCAATGCATTATATTGAGATACTTATCATTTGGTGTAGCCGATGTGGGACTATCTTTCCTAGTCTAAAGGAAAAAACACCAACAGATACATATATAGGCAATCCCTCTTCCTAATATTCAATAGATTTTAATAGAATTTAACGGCTAGTTATTTAGTCATTTGGTCATTAAACATCAGCCAATGAAATACGAATAGAAAAATAAAAATTAAAACAGTCAAAATTAAAGAGTTAGGAAGTTGGTTTTTTCTACAAGAAATACACAATAAAATACCCCCTATAACAGCTATATTCTAAGGATATTGTTGGACATTTAGCACCCACACATACAACTTCCTATAAATATAATATAATTCATCCAAATTTACCATAACAAATTTTCTCTCTTATAATACTTACAAGTAATCTAGTAATATTCGGTGAAGAGGCTATTTTTTGGCTCCCATACAAAAATGATAAACAACCACAGCAAATGTACAAGGACATTAACCTACGCAATCTCAGTGGGCTCTAGGCTATAGAGAAGGAATGAATCATAATTGTAGGAGATAAAAAAATTTGGCACCAATTTAACGAAGTATATACTAAGCGTGATATCGAAAGAATAATCTCACATGGAATTTTTATTGAATGCTTATATTGTGGACAACTACCCCAATGGAAACCTAACTATGACATAAAAAGGTCTGCGTAGGCATCTTGACAAGTGTATCTAGTATCATGCATCCTCTTCAAAAAGTGTATCATTTTTTCAATGTGTTATTATTGTTAGGTAGGCATTTTTATGCGATTCGTTCGAGTTTCTATTTTTAACCTCTCTACAAGCTTCCTTTGTGGTATTACAAAGAAAGTTTGAAGAGAGTTTGAAAACAGAAAATCAAATATAAATTGTATCAAACACTGACTTATGTAATAAGAATACTATATATTAGATATTTATTAATTAAATATATATTTTTCTTCTTCTTTTTTTTTATCACTTTTACATAGAAATATAATAAAAGACTCAAAGCCCATTAACCCCCCTCAAAAAGCCCAATGCCCAGGGACAGATCTAGAAACTGTGATGGGCTACCATGGATTAGGGTGGGCTAGAAGTGGACACACACACACACGCACGCACGCCCGCCTTCACGCGGCCCCCCTCCGATCCGATGGTCCAAGGGGACGGGACTTTTGATCCGTGTGTATATATATATATATATATATATATATATATATATATATATATATATATATATATATAAAAGAAAGAAAGAGTGAAATTTTTTTTGGGGTGGGCCATTGCATGCTCGGATCCACCCCTGCCAAAGTGAATTTTTTTTAAGCCCAAATATTTTTTGGCCCAATTCTTACGAGCTAACTAGCAACCGACTCGGGCCCAATCTGGTAAAATCTGGCCAAGTTTTTCCGAGTTCTGAGTTGTATATATATATATATATATATATATATATATATATATATATATATATATATATATATATATTAAGCCCAAATATTTTTTGGCCCATTTCTTACGAGCCAACTAGCAACCGACTCGGGCCCAGTCTGGTAAAATTCGGCCAAGTTTTTTCGAGTTCTGAGTTGGACTGGATTTGAGTTTTGGATATATATATATATATATATATATATATATATATATATATATATATATATATATATATAAAATATTGAAGAAATGGGTAATTGTGGCGAACTAGCCTCCGCTAGGGCTCGAACTTTGACCACTTGGGCCGTATGCATCTCTCTTAACAACTATGCTAGAGATCATTAGCTTTGGAGATATATATATATATATATATATATATATATATATATATATATATATATATATATATATATATATATATAGCCGTTGAGCGCATTCTCCGCTCCGGTACATGAAGACCTCTCCTAGCCAGGGGCTTCTCTATAGACCTTCCTCCTCACTATCTCTCACTGCATTTTGCTGATGCGGACTATGGCCGATCTATTGATGATCGCCGCTCCACTAGTGGATACAGTGATGATCTTCGGCTATATATATATATATATATATATATATATATATATATATATATATATTTTTTTTTTTTTTTCGGCTATATATATATATATATATATATATATATATATATATATATATATATATATATATATATATATATTTCAGGGGCTTCTCTATAGACCTTCCTCCTCACTATCTCTCACTGCATTTGCTGATGCGGACTATGGCCGATCTATTGATGATCGCCGCTCCACTAGTGGATACAGTGATGATCTTCGGCTATATATATATATATATATATATATATATATATATATTAAGAGAAGGTAATTTTATTGAAATAAGGGGAGCTCTGAAAGAGCATTACAAGCGGTGATAGAGCCGACAAACACAAAACGCGCTCTGATAAACATGGTTGCAAAAATATAAAAATCACTTAATCCAAGTACGGAATTTACGAAAATTACGAAATAACAAAAGATGAAAGTGTCCCGCTTGGACCAGGGACAGCAGGGCTCAGCCCTAGGTCGAATATTCGAAAATTCGAAATTCGAATACGAAATTCGAATTTCGAAAATTGAGCTGGGAAGCGGGCCCGTTGACCAAAGCGTTGGGGGAGTGTGGGCTCGCGGACCAAGGCGTTGCGCTGCCCGAGAAAGCGTCGCTCTGCCCGAGGTGGGGGGAGGCGCACGGCTCGAGGAGCCTCGCCCCCCCCCGGCGCACGGCCAAGAAGAGGGCGGTGGCTCCGCCGAGGGAGCGGACCGCCAACGACCGCCGGGGTTGGGGCGACGGTCGGAAGGGGGGTTAGGAGGAGGGGAAGACCGGGGAGGGCACGGGGGCGGGGGCTCCGGCTGAGGAGGTCGGGGGAAAGAGGCTCGAGGGGGCGGAGGGGGGGGGGGACGATTGGGCCGCCGGGGGGAGGGAGCAGTAGCTCGACCTCCGAGCGGCTGCCGTCCTACCGTCGGCTGGGGGAAGGGGCCGCCACCATGCGACGGAGGGAGCGCCGGAGCTCAAAGGGAGCGGAGGGCGGCGCCACCGCGGGAATGGTGCCACTGACCAAAGGCAGGGAGGAGGGCCACAGCGTGGTGGCCGAGAGCGAGCACGCGACCGGCTGCGCGGCCACCATGGCCTACGACGGGGGAGGCTCCGACGCCGGTGGGAGCTCCGACGATGGTGGAGGGGAGGAGGCAGGGGCCGAGCCAGCTCCGCCGATAGCCGGGAGGGGGGACGCCAGCCACCGAAGGGTTAGGAAGGGAGCCGCCTCCGAGCTGGGGGGATCCGCCACTGCAGGAGGAAGCGCCGGCCGTGAGAGGGGGGCGGCGAGTGGCGGGGGCGCCAGGGGGGCGCGTCGGAGAGGGATACGCGCCCGGCGGAGCAGTAGGAGTGGCGGCAAGGGGAGGGGGTGACTGAACGGGCGCCCTAGGAGGATCTGCGGCCGGCGAAGGGGGTCACCTGGAACGGAGGCTCCGCTGCCGACGGGAACGGCGGCGCCGACGGGGATGAGTGGGGAAGGGGTTGGGTAGGGAGAGGGCCGCACGGCAGGGAGCCGGCGAGGTGAGGTGGGGGGCCACGGGGGTGAGGGCCAGGCGGCGCCCGTCCAGCCAGGGGAGGAGGGACCTCCTAGCGGGACGAAGGCTCCGAGTGGCGTGGCCGGGCCGGGGAGGCCAACTGGCCAGCCCATCCACCATATGCCGACCGGGGCGGGGGTCGGAGTGGCGAGGAGGGGGGCTCCCGCCTGAAGCCAAGCCTGCGCCATTTTTTGAAGGTGACTAGTATATATATATATATATATATATATATATATATATATATATATACACGGCACTAGCCTAGTGGTAGTGCGGGGGACCGTCAAACCACAGGTCTTGGGTTCGAATTCCTCCTCGGACGGCTGGATGGTTTATATAGCCACGGCCCGACTTAGTAAAATGACACATCAAAAAAATAAAAATAACATATATATATTTATATATTTGAAAAAAAGAGTGAAATTTATTTTTGGGTGGGCTGAAGCCCACGCTATTGCATGCCTGGAATTGTCCCTGCCAAAGCGAAATTATTTTAAGCCCAAATATTTTTTGGCCCATTTCTTAGGAGCCAACTAGCAACCGACCCCCGGGCTCAATCCGGTAAAATTCGGACCAAGTTTTTTCTAGTTCTACGTCGGACTGGATTTGAGTTTTGGATTGTTAATTGGTCCGGCCGCCACGTCCTCCTTCCCGGATTGGTCTGACCGGTCCAATTCCAGCCAAACCCAGTTAACATTGGAACGACATCCTGTTAGATCTCTCTCTCTCTCTCTCACAGTAACAAGTCTCTCTTTCTGACCAAACCCAAGATTTGGCTTCATTGATTTATGAATTGGTACACATATTCTCAAAGTAGAAGAATAATGCTTACTTGTTAATTACGAGTTGACTTGTTCTTTTGGACTGTAAGAGCCAAAGTCATTATCTTCGCTGCCAAGAAACATGACCATGTCTGTACATGATTGCTGGTTGTAGAATCATTTGAGGTTTCAAGAACTATCGACAAAGATCCAATTTGTATAATATTACGATGCTTATGTAAGCCCGTGTAACGAACAAATGAACTAATTTAAGTGAGTAAAAGATAATTTTGCTACAAAAGAATGTGTTTGTAGGGAAGAAATCGTCACGCCTCACGTCCTACTAACAGTACTCACTGGGGAAGAAATGCTTGACAAGTATTATTCATTTGAGAGAAGTTGACCGCACGAAGTGTTTGCCAAATTTCAAATATATATTGTAAAAGCTCTACGATCATCTTCTTCCTTGATTCGAATCCATGAATACGTTAGTACTATACAATTTCTTCATTTAATATTTATATAACTGAGTTAGTAAAGGTTGAATAATACTCGAATCTTCAATTGGCAGTTGTCCATGTGTGCACCTACATCACCACCCACATCACCTCCATGGTTTTGTGTACTACATACAAATGTACAGCAATATTTAACATTTGATGGATCATCACATTAGCTAGAATATTAATCTCTAAATATTCAAAAAAGAAAAATTAGTAATTATTCAAAATAAAATCTCTAACTACCTCTACATATTTTTATTGAATACTAAGACAAAGATGGTAGGAATCTGTTGGTGTAATTATATAAAGACTTTCGTCCTCATTATGTGTAGCCGGATGCAGGGATTGATGTCTCCAAACCAGTCATCGGTGTTCGTCACGGATAGAAGCATTGCGGATAACTTCCTGCTAGCTCATGAACTGGTTAGGGACATCGACAAGTTGGGAGGGGATAAGACGTGCAGGACCGGGTTGGGAGGTTGGGTTATACCCTAGTCTGAGATAATTTTTGTTGCCCTTGACCTTATTGAAAAAATAAATTACAATCAAAGCATTTTTTTTGTGAAATCAAGATTATATTGTGCTTTTAGCTTGAACTATATCAATCTTGATTACAAAAATAGCAACAACAAAAAATGTCCGGTCATGATCTTTTCCATTTATATCACAATGTTGGTCAAGTTCCAAAAATTTCTAGTTTAGTGCAATGCTCCATCAACTTTTTATCACTAACACTTCTCAACTTTACATTAAACAACACCCCAAAGACTTTTTCATAAAGCCCAAAAATTTAACCTATTCTGCTACATATAGAAATCAAGTATAGTACAAATTTAGATCATACAAAGTGTCATAGTTCATAGATCTTAGGTACACTCGTACATTTCACCAAGCAACACGACCTATTTACTACCAAAAAGTTACATATAGCAACAACAAAAGACTAACAATGGTATTTCATATATATATACAAGATATGATGGGAGAAACCCTAGGCGATTCCCCAGGTCTGACGGTGGAATCCGATGAGAGAAAGGCGGACAGAGGGAATCCGGTCGGTGATCGGGACTGGGATCCGGGCTTAATGGAGACCCATCGAGCGGGAGGACTCGGGGGACTGAAGAGGACAGATGGACGACTGTTTCGTATAGGAAACAAGGGAGACAGACTCACCCCGGACCAGCGCATACGGAGGCGGGAGGAAGAACTCTCTGACTCGACAAGAGAACGGGACGGGGACCAAGCATATGATGGAGCAACAGACGGGAATAACAGCACCAAGAGGACGACAGGGATGGAGGAACGGCGCGGGTGGGCGCTGGCAAGAAGTAAGGATGGTAATAGTAAAAGAAAACAGCAGAGAAGGGTTAAAAGTGACACGATTGTCAGCAGCGGAGAAAGGAAAACAAGTGCTTGAGGGCCCGATAAAAAGCAAATCATGGGCAGAGATGCTACGACCAAACGAGCAAGAGGTTCATGGTACTATGGCATACATCGAGCCAAAGAAGGTGGGATCACAATGTCGAGCTTTGTTCACGCAGGAGGAACTGGAGGAGACGGAGACATATTGGAAAAACTCTACCATATTGTATGTGTTGGGTAATAGACCTTTCTATGGGCAGATCAAAGCCTATGCAAATCGAGTTTGGCGGCCTAAAGGAAATATGGAGTTCTTCCCACGTGATAATGGGTTTTATTTGGTCAGATTCGGAATACAGGAGGATATGGAGAGAATTCTGCAAGGACGGCCCTGGACCTTCGATGGGCGCCTAATCATGATGAAGAAATATACCACCAATATTAGATGCGAGAGAGAGGTGCTGCACTCACCCCCGATATGGATCAGACTCCCAGAGCTGCCTATTCATTACTGGAGCCTATCAATGATGACAAAATTGGCGAGTGTGATAGGAAAACCAAATATGGTGGATGAAGCGACTACGTATCGAACAAGGATGGGCTTCACTCGCATATTTGTGGAAATAGAAGCAGGGAAAGAACTACCAAATACTATTGAGTTTGAGGTGCCGTCGGGGGAAGTATTTACCCAACGAGTAGAGTAGAGTGGGTCCCACCCGTCTGTAGCAGATGTGGTTGCTTTGGAAACCCTAGGCGAGAGTGCCAGGCGACCACAGAGGGGGATAGAATCGGTAATGGAGGGTTGGGTGATGTCGAGATGGTTGAAGATGCCAATCAGCATAGGCATTCGACAGAAGGGTCTAAGGAAGAAAGCCACAACTCTAAGCCAATAGAAAGACATGAAGGATTGGGGGAGGAAACAAATATTGGCTTGGAAAACCTTAACAATACTAAAGCAGTATTATTCACAGATACACAGCAAATGAACCGACCTATGGAGGAAGCTACTAATGCACCAAAATTTGGAAAAGTGGTATTGTTCTAGGCACAGCAGCACAACATACAGGGTGGGTGGGTGATCTCAAAGAACGCAAAGTACAAAATTGGGACAGGAACAAATAGGAAGGAGGCCAGGCAGGACATGAAGACCCCTACTCAGGGAGGCAATGCAGAGATGAGAAGTAGGAAAAGACACGCTGCTTCTAATATAAATGACTCCAGACCGCTAGCCATCGAGACTTCTCAGGAAATTTGCATTGATAATCCTAGGTGGAGAGAATTACACACGCCGAGAGATAGTGAAGCCAGGGTGGAGAAGAATAGACAGGAGAATGATTCTGAGGAGCATGTCACTACTCCAGGTGATATAACTCTGAACCTTAATGGGGAAGACAATGATAATAAATGTCATTGATCTCATGGAACGTTCGGGAGGCTTGCTCGCTCGGCCCATGGAAGGAAATTAAAGAAGTAATAAGGAAAGTTAATTATGATATATGTGCTATTCTTGAGTCAAAAATTAAGACAGAGAAGATGTTGGCACGACGGACGCCAAGGACATGGAAGCAAGTACACAATTTGCACCTATGTGGTATGGCAAGGATATGGGTCAGACGGGATGAAGGGAGCTGGGATGGACAGGTTGTACACTTGTCCGAGCAAATGGTCGTATTGTCATTTTCGAACAAAGGGGGCTCAAAATTCTCTATGACGCGATCTATGGTCACAATGATCGGAGAAAGAGGGCGAAGTTATGGAATGAAATTGTACAGGTCAGCAATATGGCAGAAACTTCATATAAAATTCCGCTTATTCTCATGGGAGATTTCAATGCACTTCTGTATAATCATGAGAAGGTTGGAGGTAGACGCATCCCAGATCCTATATTGCAAGATTTTCAGGAATGTTTGCTTCGCTCTGGATTGCAAACGTTGGATAGAACGGGACATATCTGGACGTGGAATAACAAAGCTATTTACAAAAAAGTTGTGTGCCAACTACATAGAGCTCTAGTCAACCATCGATAGTTGCATGCATTCCCTGCCGTTGTTGCGGAAGGACTCGCCGCGGGGACCTTTGACCTTTCACCGCTCAGTGTTCGCCTATTAGCAGAGAGTGCGCCCAAGCCCCGACCGTTCCGGTATAATAACAAGTGGCATCTATCTGAAGGATACGAGGCGGCTGTCCATGAAGGATTACGAACTGCTGTAGAAGGCAATGTTCAATTCCAGTTCACACAAAAACTCAATGCGGATAAAGTTGGGCTGAAACAATGGAACAAAGGGAGGCCAAATTGGATACTCGCTGAAGAGGAACAGAAATTGCGCGAACTCCAAACAAAACTGCAGCAGGACCTACATAACCAAGCATTGGCGAAGGAAGAGAGAAGATAGGTTCAATTGGTTGCCTCGATCCGGATGCAGGAGGAGAACGATCTGGCTCAAAGGGCAAAATGTATATGGTTATTGGAGGAAGATAAATACACAAAGTTCTACTTCGATATGGTGAACACTAGAATGCATTGAAATGCAGTAATGTGGCTCTTGGGACCATACGGGAAAGTGGCCACCTCAGAAGAAGACTTACAAAAGGAGGCGATCCGGTATTACGAATCACTCTACAATCAACATGATTACTTAACCACTTTCCCTGAACTTGTGTGTAAAAGATTGGTGACCGAGAAAGGAAATCAAATTCTTCTTGCTCCGGTTACACTGGAAGAAGTGGAAGACATTGTTAAGAATGCTGACCCTAACAATTCGCCTGGTCCGGATGGCTTCGGGAGTAAATTTTATAGCACACACTGGGAGACAATCAAAACAGAAGTCTGGGAGGTGGTAAGCGACTTCTTCGCTACAGGCCGATTGCTACGGGAGATGAATCACACCTTCCTCACACTTATTCCAAAGAAGGAGGGTGCGACATCGTTGGCAGACTTCCGATCCATTGCATGTTGTAACTACATTTACAAAATCATTACTCATTTGATGCGTAGGAGAATGACAAGTATAATGCAGGGACTGATCTCGCCGAACCAAGCTGCATTTTTTAAAGGAAGATCCATCGCAGATAATAATCTTATTGCACATAAAATGGTCAGAGACTAACAAAATTAGAGGAAAGAAAGCCTGTATCAAGCTCGACCTACGAAAGGCGTATGATACGGTGAATAGAGAGTTCCTGTGCCATGTTATGCGCATGATGGGATTCGGGGATACATGGGTGGCATGTTTACACGAATGTATCTCCACACCCACATTCTCCGTAATGCTGAAAGGTCGTCCGTATGGATTCATTCGTAGCACCAGGGGCCTCAGGCAGGAGGACCCATTGTCTCCGTATCTGTTCACTATCGTCATGGAATACTTTACGTGCCTTGTGGACTGCGGTATTTGTCACTCCCATTTCCCGTTATACGTATTTTTCAGGATACGTATACGGATTTATGACAATTGTCAGGTAGTCCGTATTTTGACTTATCTTGCTTAGCTTAGCCTTGGTTTAAATCTTGACTTGATTGGTTCAACTTGGTTCAACATGACTTGACTTGACTTGGCTTGGCTTGGCTTGGTTTGGTTTATTTTGGGTTGAGATGAGAGGGGTTGCTATATAAGTCAACTTTTTCTCTCTCCTCCATTATTTGCATTTACTTCTTCATCTTTTTCATTTACTCCTCCCACCTACCAAGCCTAGGCAAATGCAACTTGCTTCATGATGGATCTCAAGTTTTATTGTTCCATTCTCTTCCTTACTTGAATCTAAGCCTCTTTAGAACTTGACATTTTTGGATTTGATGGGTGGATTCTTGTAGATCTAAGTTTATAACTTTTTTGGTTTTTCTTGGTTTTGATCTCTAAAACTTGGTTATTTTTGAAATCTCATGGTTCCATGTTGTAGGAAATTCAATTCTACCCAATTTTGGCTTTTGAACAGCTTGATTTCGACTTCGGATGAGGAAGTTATGGCCATAGCAAGTTTTTAGGACTTTCATGGCTGAACTTGCTGTTTGGGGACGATGACCCCCATGCGCCCGGGAGGCCATGCGCCAAGAAGTCCCGCAACACATCCCTTGACTCCGAGCGTGTCATGCACGTAGGTTCCTTACGCGCATGTACTGAAGACGCAACGTGAGTTTAAATTCACATGCGCGGATGTGTAGGAATTTCCATGCGCGGATGTGCAGGAATTCCCATGCGTGGATGTGCAGGAATTTCCATACGGATGTGCAGGAATTCCCATGCGCGGATGTACAGAAATTCCCATGCACGGATGTGCAGGAATTCCCATGCGCGGATTGTGCAGGAATCCCATGCGCCGGAATTGCTCTATTTCGCTATTTTTGTCTGTTTAAGTTGTTTTGTAGCCAGAATCTTGAAAAACTCAAAACATGAAAGTTGTAGATCTTTTTTTTGGCTTCAAAAATATGTCACTAGTTATTTTATACAAGTTTTTCTCATTCATGATAATGTAAGGATAGAACACGATAGTGGCCTGTTAAGGCGCACTCTTGACAAGTATCAAGTGGACATGATAATTCTTGATAGTGGCCCATTGTGGTGCACTCTTGACAAGTAACTAGACATGATAATTCTTGATGGTGGTCCGTTGTGACGCACTCTTGACTTGACAAAGTAACCTAACATGATAATCTCGATATGCCTTGCTAAGTAACTCTTGTCTTGACACCGTGGGTGACTTTCTTGATTGTGCCTGTATAAGCTACATGTCTCGTCTTGCACCATGTCTAGGACATGAATTCCTGATTTCCCACGGTCAGGGATTTATGCTGAATCTGACTAAGTTAATGACTAGATTGATCAAGTAGTTTATATAGCGAGATGTATCCAGTTACAGGCGATCCCGTTATCCCGGCCACACTTGAGGGACTTGTAGCCTGCCGTCGAGTAGGGCACATTTCCAGCCCACTGTCATGTGGAGCACTTCATGAAACAAGTTCTATGCATACTGTCATGTGTTGCACACCAAGCCACCTAATAATTCTTGATAATTCTTAAATGAACCTCGTCTGGATAACCTGGATAGTTGCAGGGCTTGTGACTGCGAAAACATCTCATTGCATCTTGCTAGTAACTAGGCTTGTGATAACCCTAGCTAGTTAAAGTATCAAGTCGTACTCTTTGTTTGGCCGTGATTGATGGATGTAGTCCAGTCTAGTCTTGTCTAAGCAATGCCAGTCTATGATTATTTCAGCACATGCTTGTTCATGTTATACTCTTGTCGATAATTGGTTAGAGACTAAGTTCTGTTCAGGCGAAGGGTTACAACCCCGATCCTTGTTTGGTTTACGGGTTGTAACTTGGCTACCAGAATAGTTTTTTAGTTATCTTATCGTTTATCACCCTACTATCATATTTCTGGTTTTTTTGTTATTATTATGGCTTGTTTTCTAACTTGCTAGTTTTAGTTCTTAAGTGAAGCCTCCCTTGTGGCACTTGCTCTTTTTAGGGTCTGACCCAACTGGTTTTGTATGGCCAGATTTCAGAGTAGGACTCGAGGATCCTCCAACTTTCCTGCCACATGGTGACCACTAGGCGTAACACTGGAAACGAGTGGGTTCTTATTTTGCTCTCCCACTCTCTTGTAAAAATATTCTTTTGAGGCGTTTAACCGTCGAGCAAGTGTTAGCTCGTTTGTAACTTTACTTACTGTCTACCTACGGGCTGTAACATGATTGACAAATCCTAGGGTTGATCATGTACGACTGAAACTCTTGCTAGTCTTCACATTTTGTATGACTAGCTTCATGATCATCTGAATATGTAATGTTTGGGACGCCTTACTTTGTATGTCTGATGATCTAACATCTTGTAACATGTACTTACTTGCTTGAGATTGAGACACTTGGCTTGTTTATTACCATAAGATACTGTTGGCTTATAGATAAACCCTCATGCATCTAGACAGCCGTGACCATATATCGAGGTAGATTATACTTCAATGTACATAGCTGGCTGTGTCTGTCCCCCGCTCTCGAGTATTCTGGTTCTGGGGCGTGACAGTATTCCATAAGAAGATTACTCCTTTGTATCGTCAGGTACGGACACACATTACACATTTGATCTACGCTGACGACCTCTTAGTTTTTATGGTCCCCTCTATAGAAGGACTTGTAGAGCTCGCCGGGATACTGGAGCGTTTCGGAGATCTTTCTAGGCTTCGTCTGAACAGAGACAAAAGTAAGGTCTATTTTAATAGACATTGCCCTGATAAGGAAGAGCGAGCATATATTATTCGGGTGGAACAGGATGAATTGCCAGTCAAATACTTGGGTATTCTACTGTCCACTAACTATACCAAGGAAATTGGCTGTCAAGGACTGGTCGAATATGTTCAGCAGAGGACGGAAGGTTGGCATGCCCAGAACCTCTCGTTTGGGGGCCGCATCGAATTGATTAGAGCAGTGATTAGTTCTTAGCATCCTATTGGTTACAATTTATTATGCTTCCATCGGCAACGATTGATAAAATTGAACATCTCTGTGCCAATTTCATTTGGCGAGGTAGTGTTCATGCAATCGGATGGGACACATTATGCAGGCCTAAAATGGAAGGAGGGTTGGCTTGCGATCACTGTGCGTGCTGAGGGAAGTAGCGGGGATAAAACTGACATGGAGAATGCTCTCGTCAGAGGCCTTGTGGGCGACTTGGATGCGGGCTAAGTATTTGAAGGGTAACAGTTTTTGGACGTATCGGAGGAACAACAATGACTCAGTGGCATTCAAACAGCTTCTAGTTTACAGGAATAAGGTGAAGATGGAAATTTCTCAAGTGTTCAAAGACGAAGCTACAACCAGCTTTTGGTTCGACCCATGGCTAGCTCATTCTTTGCTTGCGGATAGATGCAGAGATAATGCACTGGTGCGGATGAACAACTGGGACAAGGTGGACATTATATTATCGGGTGAGGGGTGGAAGCAAAAGCTACATAATGCCGCTCGACCATTCGCAACAGAGATTAAGGGATTAGTGGTGGATAGGATAGCTACATGTGATCGTTGGTATGGGACAACGTTGCCTCGGGTGAGTTCGAATCGAGGGCGATCTATGAACGGATAAGAGAGCGGCACCCAAGCATCAAAACTTTTAAATTTATATGGGCAAAAAAGGTGGCAGTTAAAATGCAGATGTGCATGTATAAGTTGATGCTCGGGCGCCTTCTTACTCTGGATAGACTCACGCGATTTGGGGTGAGGGTGGACGATCCAAGATGTATCCTATGTCGCCATGACCAGGAGACGAAAGACCATCTATTCTTCGGATGCAAAGAGACCCGGGCCTTGTGGTCAGGACAAGTCAAAAAACTGAAGTTAATGCCGCCAACAGGTTGGAGCATTTAAAGTATAGTGGATAGTATGCATAGTAACAAAACAAAAGGCAAGAATTAGTATGCTGAGGCAAGAATCAGACTGGAGGAATTAGTATGGCATGTGTGGCGAGAACGCAATCAGCGCATCTTTGAAGGGGTATCCACGTCCCGCATTGGCATAACTCATAATATAGAATCAGATGTATGTAGAATGGTGAATACAGGCATCTAAATAGATGACCTGGTTGTACGATTTCCTCCTTAATACAATTTCCTTCTTTCATATATATATATATATATATATATATATATATATATATATATATATATATATATATATATATATATATATATATATACAAAAAGTACATCTATTCTGGTAAAAAAAAAAGGTAAATTATAAGGGCACATCCAAAGTCACTCAAGGCTAGCCCAAATCTTGTTTTGGTTTATTTACAAGTTTTTCACTTGAAAAATTACTCTGGGCTAGCCCAACTATAGGTATATAAGTCCTTTTTTTGCTTTGCTTTCTTCTTCCTTTCTCCCTCCCAAAATCCTAAACATTTTCTCTTTCAAATCTCTCTAAATCCATATTCATGCCTAAATTCATATTCTAGTAACTAAAATTTGATTTATTATTCATTCTAGACAGATTTTTGAAGTTTTGAACCCATTCTAGGGTTACGTAATTCAAAAATTCGTCCACAGTCACGATGGGGACGATGATGGACTGCAAAATTTTTTGGCATTTCTGATAGTAGATAGGACTGCCATAAATTCTGGCAATCCTAAAATGGACAACAAGTCTATTTTAGGACTGTCCAAATTTCTGGCAGTCCTGGTAGAAGATAGGAATGCCAAAAATTTTGGCAATCCTGACAGTCCAAAAAATTGACAGTCCTAGAAGAATTTTTTTAAAAATCATGGAAACGTAAGTCACGTAAGGATTTTATATTTTTATATAATCATTAAGTTACCTTTATAAATATTTTAAATCTATTTCAGAGAGAAATAAATTATCTACTCGATTAAAAAATAAGTAAATTATCTACTCGGTTAAAAAAAATTTAATAAGTCGCTCAATTTTGCTCATTTTAAAATAAACCTTCGTATATATAGTCTATAAATCTATTTTAGGTATAAATATATTTAAGAGAAGTCTCTCAATTTTGTTCATTTAAAAATAAACCTTTTTATAGATAAGTCTATCAATTTTAAATTTGTTTTAGAGTCTCTCAATTACCTACTCGGTTTAAAAACTCAAAATTTTAAATCTATCTTATAGATAAATATATCAATTTTCTTCATTTCAAAATAAATTTTCATCTATATCTATTAATCTATTTAAAAGATAAGTGTAAGCCCCTGTTATTTATATATTTTAAAACTAAGGGTTTTTAAACACAAATGATATTTGTTTAGCCTTAAAATAATTTATTATAATTATTAAAAATTTTCTAAAAATTTTAAATGATTTTTAAATAATTTTAAAAATTTTAAATATTATTTTGCAATTTATTAAATTGTTTTTATAGCAGTTTATAATTAATTAGAATGTTTTAAAGTCAGAATACAATTTTAGATTTGTCTGTGCAAATTAGAATTTGCACAGAATACAGCGGGATAGGATTTGTAAATTAGGAATTGCATATAGTTAAAGCGATGGGCTGTTTTGTAATTTAAAAAATTTTGAGGGTTTTTTAGCAAAAGTGGTCGACGACCACCGCCTTGGTTTTGGCGTCTTCCCGACCGACCTCGTCGTAACCTTAACCCTAAACCCTAATCCGGCGATCGAAACCCTAATCCAAAACCCGTTTCAAACATATAAAACCTCCACTTTCGAAATCCTAGCTTCCCACACCTTTACGACCACCGTAGCCACCGTCCTAGCTCTTCTTCTCCGTCGAGTTCGCAGGAACCCTAGATCTATCCTAAGCGCCACCCTAGCCGACGTGAAGGCCTATGACCACCACCAATCGGTTCGACTCGACGAGATAAACTCGGCCATATTTTTCCCGACGCACCCTGACGCTTCCTCCGCCGTGCAGCAGCCCCGAACGGCGACCGTTGTCGGACACGTACGTGTCATTCTTTCCCTGCTACGTATTCGTGTCTCGTTTTTACGTAGCAGAGTCACCGTGTGTCGAGGTGTCTCGTGATGGCCTTGGATACAGCTAATTCGTGTCAGAACGCGAGTTCTCGTCTCGGACACAAGACTCGTATCGGGTTCATACACTCGTGTCCCTAACTGTCTGGACACGGGTATAGGTTAATGGGTTTCGGGTTTGTTTTATATGTTAATGGGTTAAACCCGTTTAACTAATGGGTTTACTGTGTTTATTGGGTTTGCAAGTTTACTGTTCATACGGGTATTGGGCTCGGCCCAATGGGTTTGGGCTGAGTTTTAATATATATATATCCGCTGGAAATGGATGTATCGATATATCCGAAATCTGGACCGTTGGATTTTAATCCAACGGTTCAGGTTTAATTCAGATAAAATAATACAGAAGACATCATTTAATGCTGATTTAGACTTCTGACCTGTTGGTAACTTGCTTTAGCAGGTCATTCTTCACTTTAATTTTTTCAATGAACACCCTAAATTAACTCATATTTACTCTCTCAAAAGTCCATCCAATTTAATCTGAACCTTTTTTTTTTTGGGTTACAGGCCATGGTAGTCGTGGTGGTGCTGGTGGTGGTGGAAAGAGAAACGGAGATGAAGAAGGAAATAAGAAACGGTTCGGATCGCGTCGAACGTCGTCGAGCACCCTTAGAACAACGAGGAGTACCAGCTGCGCCGAGAAGAATCGGTCCGCTTCGCATCGGACGTCGTCGAGGCCTCCTCGAACAAGGAGAAGTACCAGCGGCGCCGCTCTAATTTTACTGCCCATGCCATTGTCTGAAATTTTATTTTTCATTTAACAATTTAATATTTTGTTAATAAAGCTACATGTCATGGTGGTGGTGGTGAACTGAGGAAACCTGCTTCTGAGGTCGGGCGGATTATTTTTTAACTTTTCTAAAGATAATATTTTCGAGGAGAATATTTTTTTGGACAAAAAACGGCCATTCTCTTTGCTTTTAACACGGAGAATGGTACATTTAGGACGGAGAATGGTACATTTAGGACGGAGAATACGGCGAATGGCCATTCTCTTTGCTTTTAATATGGCGAATGGACGGTGAATACGACGAATGGACGGAGAATGGCCATTCTCTTTGCTTTTAATATGGCGAATTGACGGTGAATACGGCCAATGGACGGAGAATGGCCATTCTCTTTGCTTTTAATACGGCGAATGGACGGAGAATGGTACATTTAGGACGGAGAATGGACGGAGAATACGGCGAATGGCCATTCTCTTTGCTTTTAATACGGCGAATGGACGGTGAATACGGCGAATGGACGGAGAATGGCCATTCACTTTGTTTTTAACACGGAGAATGGCCATTCTCTTTGCTTTTAATACGGCGAATGGACGGAGAATGGTACATTTAGGACGGAGAATGGTACATTAAGGAAGCCGACAAAAGCTCGTTCTCTCAAATCTCTTCTTTGTGTAAATTAAATCCAAGGAGGACACAATCCCTAATTTTAGTTATTGCTTAGCAGAGTCTGCTTAGTTGTTGTAAAATTGTGGTGTTGCTTCTGTGGCACTTTCATCTTTAATCTCATGTTTTCTATGAATATGTGTTCTGTTTGATTTTGATTTAGTAATCTTTCCATATTTAGTTTTTTTGTTTCATCTAATAATTTAACATTTTTGTTATAAATCTACAGGGCATGGTGGTGCTGGAAGGAGAAACGGAGATGAAGAAGAAAAGAAGAAGTTCCGGTTCGTGGTGGACTTCATCGAGTTCCTCAATCAAGCGGAATTAAACCTCTTATAGAGTTCCTTAATTGGAGTTGATCACGATAACCTTTTGTAATTTTCAAACGGATAGTAGAATCTTCCTCGAGCCCTCCTCAATCAAACGGCTAGTAGAATCTTCCTCGAGCTCTCCTTAATCAAACGGCTAGTAGATTGTTTGCTAGTCTCGAAATTTATTTGTCTTTCCATCTTCCTCACTTTTTGTACTTCTCTCTTGCTATATATACAATAGTTTTCTTGTTTCATAGTACTATTATTCATTCTGAAATACATAGAATAGTTTTCTGAAATACAATAGTTTTCTTGTTCTCAAGATGTCTACTCGTGTGGGGGGAAATGTAGAAGACGTAGAAGATTGGATGCCAAATCCAAATGAAACCTTCATTCCGCGTTTGTTACGCAAGATTGAACAACATCTGTCGACGATTTCAGCTGATGTTGCAAAGTGTAACGCCCCAGTCCCAAAATACGTAGGACTAGGAACGTAGACATGCCAGCTGTATTCATACGAAGTATACTCCAATATATGGAAATCCTCATATAAATACATAAGCTGTAAATGCAGTAGAACCATACTAATCTCATCCACAAAAATATATGAATAAATGATATCATATAATCAACCATGAAATTTTCACTTGATACATGTAGTTGGGCGGAGACAAATCCACTACCAACGATGAAAAGAAATACATAACAAAAGAAAGATTTTAGCGAGCGAAGCGAAGACGATCCAAGTGCAATCATCCTCGTAGAGACGCAATGATCACGGCGAGAGCTAGAACACCTGCGACAAATAATAGCACACACCTGGCAAGACAACCAGGTCCTCAGAGGGACGTAACAAGACACATAATATATATCATGCCGTAAACTGAATAAAGTTAGCTCAACAGAAAAATATATATGACTACACAAATAAAGGTCCTTAACCATTCTAGGTGTTAATGCATTTTGAAGACAACGTTCCACACAAGGGCTCCCGAAGCTAGAAACACGGCACGTTAGCGTTTCAACCAAGTCACTAGTGGCGTCTAGAGAAAAGTAAATGCACGGCCCATTAGCACTCGAGCGAGAGCTAAAGGGCATCCAGAGAAAAATAAATGTACGGCCACTAGCTTCTTGGGTGAGTCACTAACGGCAGATAGAGGAAAGTAAATGCACGGCACATTTGCGTTTCAACCGAGGCACTAGTGGCATCTAGAGAAAAGTAAATAAATGCACGGCCACTAGTCTCTCGACTGAGTCACAAATGGCATCCAGAGAAAAGTAAAGGTGTGAAAGCCCCTGTGCCTAATAACTGTCTTCACCCTCCCCATGCACTACTCGTGCTGAAACCACATCACGACATTCCTAATAACTGCTATGTCGCTAAGTCTTCTAGACAACCATAACTATTTAGCAGTTATCGCCTATCGTACGGCATGTGCGCACCGATGGCCAGTCGATACGTACGCCCGAGATCTATATGAGACTCGTGACTCGTGATATACAAGTGTCGGGCCAATGAATGCGACACAAACAAAGGTGGTCCCTTAACTCTAAGCCATATGCAACTAAAATATAATAATTTGCAAGTACAATTTATATTTTCTAGAATAAGTAAAAACATGCATAATATTGAGCAAGGAATTTAAACAGTAAAGGCAAGGTGTCTTCCCTGGTAGAGCGCCTGGTGTACTGCGATGATCAAGCTGGCATGAACCGTGACTTCGGTGCAACAACTGTACATGGTGACCTCGGGTGGTGGCACGGACGGTTCCATTAGGTCCGGGATGGTCAGAATAGTTTAGGTCGACATAGGGTAGTCTAGAATTGGGGAGAGTAGGAATATGATGGTCGAGAATCGAAAATGATGGAATTGGAGGAAATAATATATATATATACATTTTAGGAAAGTATTTCTAATATGAGAAGTGATATTTTTGCAAGTTAAAAAAATAGTGTTTAGATAAATACTAAAATATAAAAGAACTGTGTTCACAGAAAACTCTCAAGTTTGTAGAAATACAATTTAGGTAGAAAACTATATTTTCCAAAATATTCTAAGAGGAACAAAATAATTTTAGAAAATTATTTAATGCTAAAATCCATATTTGTAAAATTATAATTTTGTCAAATAATTTACTTTAAATAAATAAAAGAAAAATTTCAACAATATATCTTAGCCTATAATATTGTTGTTACCAATAATAAAAATAGTTTTTATGAAATTATCTATTTTAATTACTCAATTAACTTGTATAAATAAGTGCTACTAAGAAAATAATAATATACATTTTATTTAAGTATTCATCAAATCTTTTATCACAAACTGTAGGACCAAGATTTTAAAAGTATTAAAAAATAAAATAATCCAATCAAAACATCCGCCTTAATAAAATATTAATAATAATGATAATGACAATAATAATTATGATGATAATGATAATAATGATGATAATAATAATATTAATAATAATAATAATAAAGAAGAAGTAATAATAGATAATAATTTCTAAGCAATAGCTACTATGGGAGAAAAGATGGAAAAATTTAAACAACCAAAACACCACAGAAAAAGAAAAAAAACAACCAGACAACAACAAAGAAAACAATTAATAATAAAATGAATTAACAAAACAAAACAAAAAATTAACAAAACAAAAAAAATGAATGCAGCAGTCAGCTGAATGCTGCTCCACACAGCAAAAGAAAGAAAAATGGAAAGGAGAGAGAGGATTGCGAAGTGAGCGAGAGAGGGCTGGGGAAGAAGGAGCGAAGAGGGAAGAGAGAAGAGGCGGACGAGAGGGAGGCGAGCGGAGGAAGGGGGAAAGGAAGTCGGCGGTCCGGCGGCTCAGGGAAGCTGGCATGTGGTGGAGGCAGAGGCGGGGAAGAAGAAGCTCAAGCGGCGGAGGCTGGTGGAGATGCGCGGGGAGGTCGGCGTACGCGCGGAGGACGGCGGTGTGGGGCGCTCGCGTCTCCGGCGCGGTGGCGACAGCGGGATCGGGTGGCGCTCGCGGCGATGGCGAGGGTGTGCGGCCAGGGGAGTTCAGAGAGGGTTTTTCCGGCAGGAAGGGAGGAGCGCGGAGCTATGGGCGGCGGCGGATGGAGAAAAGGGTTTCCAGCGTGGTTTTCCGGCGGGAGGCCGCGAGGGTGGAGTCGAGAGCTAGGGGGGAGAGGAAGACTCGGGGAAGGGCTCCGCCGGCGGCGGTCAGGAGCGTGGTTCTCGCGCGGCCAGGTCAAGGACGCGGTGGGAGGAGATGGGCTCGGGCGGCGCCGTGAAGTGGCGGAGAGGTGCAGTGGTTGGCCGTTACACGGAGGAGAGGGGTTTTTCGGTGGAGTCGTGGGTGGTGGCTACGGAGAGGGGACGCTGGTGGTTCTGGAGTCGACGGTCGGAGGCGAGGGCACGGCCAGGTGAGGTTTCCTCTGCGGTTTTGTTTTAAATTTCTGGAAAAATTTGGTGTGGAGATGTTGGTCACGGCGGGGTGGTGGTAATGGCGACGGAGGAGGTGGTGGCAGCGGTTTGGTCGGGTGTTGGTTGTGGGTCAGTTACTAACGGCGGTCGGGCTGTATGGGATAGACCCTGGGACCGACGGGGCGGAGGCCGTGGTCACGGCAGTTGAGCGTGGGCGACGATGGACGGTGGCAGGAGGAAGCTGTATAGGATTAGGGTTTTGGCATTAGGGCTGGGATTTGGGTTTATTGGTGAAATCGTGTCCGACATGTGGACACGAAGAAGGTGGAATGTATGTGTAAATAAAATAGTAAAAGGAAAAATAGGAACACGGACACGGTACACGCATGATGAGTTATTTGTGGTGCTGATGGAATTTGTAGAATTTATGGAGGAGTACCTGCCTATTTATAGGATGTGGGAATTCCCATTTGGATAGAATTAGGATTGTTTAAATCCCCCCCGTTAGATAATTCATAATTAAATTCAAATCTTAAAACCAATCAATCAATCCAAATTCATATCTAAATAAATTTTATCCATAATCTAAAACCTTTCAAAATAAATTTAAATCTTAATTTAAATTTTCATAACCATTTAAACATTAATTACATTTTCAAAATAAATAATAAAAAGTGATAAAAATAAATTTCGAAAATTATCTTAAATATTTTAATATCAATAGAAAAATAGCTTCCACGTAACTTTTAATAAATTTAAGATGTAAATAATTTCGAATTCAAAATATATACATGACTTAACTTTCATGTACCTTATATATTATATTTTTACAAATATTATTTTAGAAGTTTAAAAATCATATAATAAAATAGCTTCCACTAGAAAAAAAAAATGAAAATATGTTTAGTCAAAGGTTTGGTATGACACTAAAACAAAGCAAGCTTTACTAACCCTATAAGTATTTTGTATCAAATATTTATTCGCTACATTTGTTTATAATAAAACTGGTTTGAAAAATATAACAATAATAATTAAATATTACTTATCACGCGTTTGTACTCTGCGTACAATAAAACTACGTGACGTACAATACAAAATAAAAATATCAGTACCAATAAATAATAATAAAAAAATAATAATAAAAAAAAATTAGTAGAATTTTAGGGGTTTTACATCCTACCCAACTTACAAGAATTTTGTCCTCGAAATTAAGAATGATTAGGGGGTTGAGAAGGTACAAAGATATATCAATGAGGAACAATCAAATCACGACGTTCAAAACTTGCATTAGAAAATCGTGACTTTGATAACTACGGAGATAAATCACGAATTTAATTTAGGGAGTGAATGATGGTCGCGACAATAAATCTAGGGTCAAGGGAAAGGACAAGTAACTCGAGATGGGGATATAGTCCCATCGGTTGGTCGGTGGCTAATTATTTTGGCAATAGTTGGGGGATAACTAAAGGTGATACCTTGGGTCTATCTATTAGGTACGAATCTTCGTCTAAATAAGTGAAAGACGAAAACCAATAGGAGTCCAAAGAAGTTTGTTTTCGAATACCAATATGTGGTTCAAAGGTGAGTGAGGAATTCAAAAAGAATTGTCAAGGCTGTCGTGGATGGGATTCTAAAGGACAAGTTTAGCTATGTTACCATCCACAAAGAATGATAAAATAAGGGCGAACCAAAGTGCACTTGGTTGATCAGACCATTATGCACCGGTTCCGATTAGACAATATGCTAGTGAGCGCTCAATAGCATATGTCATGAACAAACTCGATAAAGAATAAGCTTGCAAAAACTAGGCTGCATTAACATCATTAGTCAAAATGGTAAATACATAGGTACGAGAGATTAAGATTTAAAGAAGGTAGAATGATTCTAAGTCATACAGTCGTCCTATAGTCTTGTTGTCCAAGTCCTTGGTTGGCTAGACAGGTTAGGTCCTTTAGATTCTTGGATCTAAATAAGCTTGCTAATATAGGTCACTAGGTCAAAGGGGTTGCTAGTTCATAAGGTATTCTACCCAACTTAAAGAATTAAACTAATGGTGTTTTGGGACAACTAACTAGTAGGGTCAATCTCTAGCAAGCACGAAGGGAAGATAAGAATAGGGATGGAAGGAAGCAAGCAAGATGCAATTGATGAGTCAAACGGTAGATAAAATCAAGGGAAGAGGTCAAGTATGTGGATGAGATCCTAGACTTCTAATCCTATACGCAGGCTTGCTTGGTACGGTAAAGTAACCAAACAATTTATCTTGACCTGCATGGGCCACCACAAAAACATGTAACGCCCCAGTCCCAAAATACGTAGGACTAGGAACGTAGACATGCCAGCTGTATTCATACGAAGTATACTCCAATATATGGAAATCCTCGTATAAATACATAAGCTGTAAATGCAGTAGAACCATACTAATCTCATCCACAAAAATATATGAATAAATGATATCATATAATCAACCATAAAATTTTCACTTGATACATGTAGTTGGGCGGAGACAAATCCACTACCAACGATGAAAAGAAATACATAACAAAAGAAAGATTTTAGCGAGCGAAGCGAAGACGATCCAAGTGCAATCATCCTCGTAGAGAAGCAATGATCACGGCGAGAGCTAGAACACCTGCGACAAATAATAGCACACACCTGGCAAGACAACCAGGTCCTCAGAGGGACGTAACAAGACACATAATATCATGCCGTAAACTGAATAAAGTTAGCTCAACAGAAAAATATATATGACTACACAAATAAAGGTCCTTAACCATTCTAGGTGTTAATGCATTTTGAAGACAACGTTCCACACAAGGGCTCCCGAAGCTAGAAACACGGCACGTTAGCGTTTCAACCAAGTCACTAGTGGCGTCTAGAGAAAAGTAAATGCACGGCCCATTAGCACTCGAGCGAGAGCTAAAGGGCATCCAGAGAAAAATAAATGCACGGCCACTAGCTTCTTGGGTGAGTCACTAACGACAGCTAGAGGAAAGTAAATGCACGGCACATTTGCGTTTCAACCGAGGCACTAGCGGCATCTAGAGAAAAGTAAATAAATGCACGGCCACTAGTCTCTCGACTGAGTCACAAATGGCATCCAGAGAAAAGTAAAGGTGTGAAAGCCCCTGTGCCTAATAACTATCTTCACCCTCCCCATGCACTACTCGTGCTGAATCCACATCATGACATTCCTAATAACTGCTAAGTCGCTAAGTCTTCTAGACAACCATAACTATTTAGCAGTTATCGCCTATCGCACGGCATGTGCGCACCGATGGCCAGTCGATACGTACGCCCAAGATCTATATGAGACTTGTGACTCGTGATATACAAGTGTCGGGCCAATGAATGCGACACAAACAAAGGTGGTCCCTTAACTCTAAGCCATATGCAACTAAAATATAATAATTTGCAAGTACAATTTATATTTTCTAGAATAAGTAAAAACATGCATAATATTGAGCAAGGAATTTAAACAGTAAAGGCAAGGTGTCTTGCCTGGTAGAGCGCCTGGTGTACTGCGATGATCAAGCTGGCATGAACCGTGACTTCGGTGCAACAACTGTACATGGTGACCTCGGGTGGTGGCACGGACGGTTCCATTAGGTCCGGGATGGTCAGAATAGTTTAGGTCGACATAGGGTAGTCTAGAATTGGGAAGAGTAGGAATATGATGGTCGAGAATCGAAAATGATGGAATTGGAGGAAATAATATATATATATATATATATATATATATACATTTTAGGAAAGTATTTCTAATATGAGAAGTGATATTTTTGCAAGTTAAAAAAATAGTGTTTAGATAAATACTAAAATATAAAAGAACTGTGTTCACAGAAAACTCTCAAGTTTGTAGAAATACAATTTAGGTAGAAAACTATATTTTCCAAAAATATTCTAAGAGGAACAAAATAATTTTAGAAAATTATTTAATGCTAAAATCCATATTTGTAAAATTATAATTTTGTCAAATAATTTACTTTAAATAAATAAAAGAAAATTTTCAACAATATATCTTAGCCTATAATATTGTTGTTACCAATAATAAAAATAGTTTTTATGAAATTATCTATTTTAATTACTCAATTAACTTGTATAAATAAGTGATACTAAGAAAATAATAATATACATTTTATTTAAGTATTCATCAAATCTTTTATCACAAACTGTAGGACCAAGATTTTAAAAGTATTAAAAAATAAAATAATCCAATCAAAACATCAGCCTTAATAAAATATTAATAATAATGATAATGACAATAATAATTATGATGATAATGATAATAATGATGATAATAATAATACTAATAATAATAATAATAAAGAAGAAGTAATAATAGATAATAATTTCTAAGCAATAGCTACTATGGGAGAAAAGATGGAAAAATTTAAACAACCAAAACACCACAGAAAAAGAAAAAAAAACAACCAGACAACAACAAAGAAAACAATTAATAATAAAATGAATTAACAAAACAAAACAAAAAATTAATAAAACAAAAAAAATGAATGCAGCAGTCAGCTGACTGCTGCTCCACACAGCAAAAGAAAGAAAAAGGGAAAGGAGAGAGAGGATTGCGAAGTGAGCGAGAGAGGGCTGGGGAAGAAGGAGCGAAGAGGGAAGAGAGAAGAGGCGGACGAGAGGGAGGCGAGCGGAGGAAGGGGGAAAGGAAGTCGGCGGTCCGGCGGCTCAGGGAAGCTGGCATGTGGTGGAGGCAGAGGCGGGAAAGAAGAAGCTCAAGCGGCGGAGGCTGGTGGAGATGCGCGGGGAGGTCGGCGTACGCGCGGAGGACGACGGTGTGGGGCGCTCGCGTCTCCGGCACGGTGGCGACAGCGGGATCGAGTGGCGCTCGCGGCGATGGCGAGGGTGTGCGGCCAGGGGAGTTCGGAGAGGGTTTTTCCGGCAGGAAGGGAGGAGCGCGGAGCTATGGGCGGCGGCGGATGGAGAAAAGGATTTCCAGCGTGGTTTTCCGGCGGGAGGCCGCGAGGGTGGAGTCGAGAGCCAGGGGGGAGAGGAAGACTCGGGGAAGGGCTCCGCCGGCGGCGGTCAGGAGCGTGGTTCTCGCGCGGCCAGGTCAAGGACGCGGTGGGAGGAGATGGGCTCGGGCGGCGCCGTGAAGTGGCGGAGAGGTGCAGTGGTTGGCCGTTACACGGAGGAGAGGGGTTTTCCGGTGGAGTCGTGGGTGGTGGCTACGGAGAGGGGACGCTGGTGGTTCTGGAGTCGACGGTCGGAGGCGAGGGCACGGCCAGGTGAGGTTTCCTCTGCGGTTTTGTTTTAAATTTCTGGAAAAATTTGGTGTGGAGATGTTGGTCACGGCGGGGTGGTGGTAATGGCGACGGAGGAGGTGGTGGCAGCGGTTTGGTCGGGTGTTGGTTGTGGGTCAGTTACTAACGGCGGTCGGGCTGTATGGGATAGACCCTGGGATCGACGGGGCGGAGGCCGTGGTCACGGCAGTTGAGCGTGGGCGACGATGGACGGTGGCAGGAGGAAGCTGTATAGGATTAGGGTTTTGGCATTAGGGCTGGGATTTGGGTTTATTGGTGAATTCGTGTCCGACATGTGGACACGAAGAAGGTGGAATGTATGTGTAAATAAAATAGTAAAAGGAAAAATAGGAACACGGACACGGTACACGCATGATGAGTTGTTTGTGGTGCTGATGGAATTTGTAGAATTTATGGAGGAGTACCTGCCTATTTATAGGATGTGGAAATTCCCATTTGGATAGAATTAGGATTGTTTAAATCCCCCCCGTTAGATAATTCATAATTAAATTCAAATCTTAAAACCAATCAATCAATCCAAATTCATATCTAAATAAATTTTATCCATAATCTAAAACCTTTCAAAATAAATTTAAATCTTAATTTAAATTTTCATAACCATTTAAACATTAATTACATTTTCAAAATAAATAATAAAAAGTGATAAAAATAAATTTTGAAAATTATCTTAAATATTTTAATATCAATAGAAAAATAGCTTCCACGTAACTTTTAATAAATTTAAGATGTAAATAATTTCGAATTCAAAATATATACATGACTTAACTTTCATGTACCTTATATATTATATTTTTACAAATCTTATTTTAGAAGTTTAAAAATCATATAATAAAATAGCTTCTACTAGAAAAAAAAATGAAAATATGTTTAGTCAAAGGTTTGGTATGACACTAAAACAAAGCAAGCTTTACTAACCCTATAAGTATTTTGTATCAAATATTTATTCGCTACATTTGTTTATAATAAAACTGGTTTGAAAAATATAACAATAATAATTAAATATTACTTATCACGCGTTTGTACTCTGCGTACAATAAAACTACGTGACGTACAATACAAAATAAAAATATCAGTACCAATAAAAAATAATAAAAAAATAATAATAATAAAAAATTAGTAGAATTTTAGGGGTTTTACACAAAGATAAAAATTGAACAAATGAAGTTATCTCGGCGTTTGGATAATATTGAAGAATCTCAAGCTTTGAAGGAGGCATCTTCATCTAGAGCATTTAATAATGTGAAGGTGGTTTCCGTTGAATCTTCTTCCGAAGAGGAGGACGTGGAGCTGCAGTCTCGTAGTAAAGCATTGGACCGATATCTCGCATTGGACGCTATAGAAGAAGAAGAAACTGACTTTAGCAGTCCTTCTAAAAGAATGCATCGAAATTTACAGCCGGTCACACCATCCAAAAATTTAATAAGGGGTTCAACCTCGAAGCCTAGCAATTGTACTAGTATTTCTTCGAGATATTACGACTATATTTTTGCAGATGATAGACCTGACGAGTAAGTAATATGAGTTTTGATTTAATTCCAACAGTTTTTTTCTCCTAATTTATTCGTTTCTTTTCTTGGAGAAATAATATCATCTTGCAACAAAACCTATGTGTCTCGGTGGGAGATGAAGACCTTAGCTCCTTTAACTAAAATTACCAATGGGGTATGTATAAATAGTATATTTCTTCTTAGATGCCATCTATGTTTACTTCGATTCCATCGCTGACATTTTTAATAATTTATTCAGATTGTAGGTATTGTATCTGCTCTTCTCACCGTGGAGGAACGGAGAAGAACCTCCAATAAAGCTAATGTATGGTTTTTACCAATAAGGATGTCGGTGAGTGAGCATTTTATTCTTCAATGCATATGCATTAACAATTTTATCGTTTGTTTGTCCTTCGTAATGTATTAATTGATGTGTATGTAGAAAGCCACGTTACCTCTATCCGTCAAAAAGCCTTATGAATTATGGAAGAAGTTTAAATATTTTCAGGATTACATGGGATCTTTAAGCACTTGTAAAGAGGTATTAATGTATTTATGTTTAATTATTAATCCTAATTTTCTAAAAATTTACTAATTTATTTTACCTAATTATCCTGATTCAGATATACATACCCATTCATTTGGGCGAACACTATACTCTTGCAAGAGTTGTGTTTAAAAACAGGACTGTTGAAATTTGGGACTCACTTGCATCTAAAGATGATCCGATTCAAAGAAGAACAGTTATAAAAGAAATAGTAAGCTCATATTTATCAATTTTTATGAATTGGGTACAAGAATACGCATTATACCAATACATATTGTTTTCTGGTAATTGTAGCTTTCAAATTTGGATATCTTTCTCGAAGAAGAGATTTTGAAGCTGAGAGATGCTAGGTTCAGCTTTTCTACTTTTGCAATAAAACGTCCTTCTTATGTTCCCCGCCAAGGCAATTTAGTTGATTGTGGAATTTTTTTAATTGCATTCATGAAAGACCGATGTAGCCTGGACTACCATTCTATCGATGTAAGTATGAAAATATGTCGTCAAAAACTTCAACTTTTTAGAGCAATATTTTTGATGTTTGTTTGTTATATGCAGTTTGATGCGGAAAAGGAAAGACGCATAGTTGCTGAATGGATTACAACTTCAGAGCACAATGAAGAGCTAAAAAAGAAGTCCAATCTGGTTGAATATGGAAGACGATAATTTTTTTTCTTCTTCTTTTATATTTAATGTATGGAAAGCCCTAATGTATTATGTTCATTTGTTTTGTTGAGTTGTAATGACATTTTTGCCAAACGGCTTCAATTCTTTTTAATTAAGCAGAAAGGAGTATTTTGCCCTTCCATCGAATGACATTTTTGCCCTTCTAATTAATTCAAAACACCCCCGAACCCTTTTATTAAAAAAAGAAAAGGGAAAAAGAAAACCGTTTCGGAGCCTCCTCTTCTTCCATACTCCACTCTGTACTCAAACCTAGATCATTCTCCTCCAAAATCTTTAAACCTTCCTCCCCATTCGCAATATTCACACCATGTCGGCATCAGCGGCAGAATCATCACCGGCAGCATTACCAAATAGAGAAGATGTACCAGTTACAGAAAATCCAAAAGTGACAGACGGAGAACAACGGAAACCCTATTCTAAGAAAGTTGCAAAAAAGAAAAAGGAAAAAGTTGCTAAACAAAAAGAAGTGCAAGAAGAAGTGCAAACAGAAGGTATAACTTTGATTTTATGTTCGCAAATTCTGTATATATTTCAAGGAAAATGACATTCTCCGTCATAAAACGCATTTGAATGTTAAATTCTATTCGCCGTTTAATTTGGAACGGATAATGTCATTCTCGTCTAACTTGAAACGGAGAATGCCGTTCCCAGTGTTAAAACCCATAAGAATGGCCATTCTCCGACCTAATTTTTGGTTTTTTTTTTGTTTTGCAGAAAGAAAATCTGTCAGGAATAAGGATTCAAGACTTTTCCGTTCTACCTTCAAACCAATGCTAAATCTTATGGAGGAGGTCAATCGAGATGCTGGCCGTTTACTTGAGCCAGTTATTGATTCCTTGAAGAATACCGGTTTCTGGAATTTTGTCGAGATTTTCTACCAAAACAGAGTCCACGTCTCCGAAATGGCCAAGGTAACGGAAGGGCTTGAGAATTTAATTGCAAGTTACACAGAAGAAGAAGATGGCGCCGGGTGCTTTGAATTGAGCACCACTGTTAAAATCGCGCCAAGCGTCAAGGATATGGCAGTCATATTCGGTCTACCGCTGAATGAAGAAAGCGTTGATGATGTTTCTTACAGAAGATTGATAAAGGAAAAACAACAGCAGCCCACACCACCAGCATCATTGAGCCTGTGCAGAGATCATTTCACAAGATTGCTGGCTAATACTAAGGGCAAACACTCAGAAGTCACGAATAAGGAAGTGAGAGACAAGTTCTTTGAATTGTTACGACGGCTTCGTGGCGGAGATAACACTGTTAATCCTGATGATTTGGCCAAGCTAATAATCTTTCACTTGTGCCAAACTGTATTCTTCATAAAGTCTGGCGGTTCAAATTTGCCGTACAGATTCTTGGCCTTGGTAGACAGTGTGGACGTGATCAACAGTATATGCTGGCCAAGGTTAATCCTGACATATGTAATGGATAGCTTAAAGAGGAGTAGAAGCAAAACTGAACAGGGGGATTACTCAATGGCTTTCCACAAATTGGAAGGTTGCACAATATACTTCCTCTATTGGTTTGCAGAACATAGTAAATTTGTGGAAAGGAAGTTCGCCCCAATTCCTGATTACCCAAGATTTTTCACATGGAATGGGTACGATATCTCAAACTTCCTCAAGGCCGAATATCACAACAAAATGAGATCGAAGATGATATTGGAAGATCTGGTTATACCTGTTGGGGAAGAAGAAGGGCACAAAGAAGAGGAGCCACCTATAGAAGAAGTTGAAAAAGAGGGAGAGGAAGAACACCAAGAAGCAGGTGGGGATAATTTTGATGAACAACGGATGACACCGCATCATGAAATGGGCGCTGTGATGGATGACTCAGCAAAGGAATTGGAGGATTTGAGAAGACATCATTCTGATATTCTTGTGCAGAATGAAGAACTGAAAGAAAAGTTGAAAGAGATGGAGGCACAAGGAGCGCAGTTACGTGCAGCCAACTTTGAGAATGCCATACTCAAAGAAAAGCTGAAAGTGCTCCAGGCAGAAGAAGAGCAACAACGTGCAGTCAACGTTGTGATGGAGGGCTCTGTGCATGAACTGGAGGATCTGAGAAGACATCATTCTGATATTCTTGCGCAGAATGAAAAACTCAAAGAAAAGTTGAAAGAGCTCGAGGCACAAGAATCACAACAACGTACAGTCAACGTTCTGATGGAGGGCTCTGTGCATGAACTGGAGGATTTGAGAAAGCAGAATTCTGTTCTTAAATCAGATCTACATGCACAAGGTAAAATCTTTTCTATGTCAAATTTCTGATTTATAATCTTCCAGGAGAATGACTATTCTCTGTGTACTATAACACGGAGAATAGTCATTCTCCGTGTTATTTGGAACGGATAATTGCTATTCCCTATCATGTCGATACTGGAAAGGTTATTCTTCGTATAATTCCAAACGGAGAATTCTATTCTCCGTATTATATTATACGGAGAATGTCATTCTCCGTGTTAGGTTCACATCATACATTTCATTGTTGTTTGTTTTATTTCAGTGCGAAGAACCAAACAACTCAGAGAAACAAATGAAAGGCTCGTTAAGAAGAAAAGGGAGCTTCAAATAAAGTTGAATCATTTAAATTTGAAGCCAATGAAAAGGATTGCAAAATTAAAGATCTCGAAGCCATGGCTAAAGTACTTCAGAATGAGGAGTTACAAGCTGCTGCTGAACCTGCTGCTCCAAGAGAAGTCAGAAGAAGAGGAGGATCCGGGGGAAAGAGGTTAATAAAAAGCAATACAGTTGGAGAGGCTAATAAAAGCGGAAGGTTAATGATGCTACGAAATCCCGAGAAGACGCCAAAATGGCTAAATTAAAGAAGAACCATGTCGTACTAAGGGAATGCGATGAACTCTTACTTTGGAAACATGCGGATGAAGAGCTGAAGAAACAATACATCGACATCGTAATTCCCAGAAAGAATTCTCCAAAGTATGTATTCTGAACCCTTTTTTTATTTCGTTTTTTCTAGACTTTTTTCACAATTATGTAATGAGAATCTATCTTTATTAATTTAATCTAAACTAAATTTATGTGCAGTGATATGGTATACGAATTTTATCCGGAAAAGGGTGAAAATGAAGTTTCAGTCCAGCTGTCGGCAGTAGACATGCAAGACATACTCAACTATGACGACATGGAGGCTGGCATACTGGACATAATAATAAGGAAGCTGAAAGAAATTCAAGGCAGTAAAAGGTGTGCCCCGTCTAGTTCGAAGGAGGTGCCATTGATCCAGAAAAAAAAGCCGGCGCTCCAATCCCATAAGTGGTCTGCATTCATGACGGCCCACACATTGGTAAGAATTCAAACAGAAAAATCCATATTCATGTGTACACCGATGAAAAATGACAGAAAAAAATTACTCATGATATTGTGTATTATTTTTGGGAAAGAACAGACCGTCATTCAACGTGTCAATGAAGAAATCGCAAAACCCGACGCTTGTGAAGACATACAAAAAGTAGAAGACTTCGTCATGGGTTTGGAGGACGACATAGAGTTGTTATTCATCCCACTTTTTAATGCAACCATCAAACACTATACTCTGCTCACATTCAACTTTATCTCCTACGACTGGACACACTACAACTCCTTGTTGCAAACCACGTACGATACGTGCAAGGTGGATGCAGAATTAACGAAGAAAACCTTAGAGCCTATCGTCAGGAGAAAAGTTGATATGATGAGGGAGAGATGCCCGGCGAAGAAGGAGTATGAGAGCAAAGTGCTGAATTGTTCTCTAAATTGCCCACAACAACGGGCACCCAACTGCCTCTTGTACACGGCGTATTATATGAATAGGTTGACGACTCCTCCCTTCGAAATACCGGGAGGAAATGACAATGAAACTCACCAGAAGATTACAAAGATGAGGTTGTCATGGGCTAAGGAGTTGCTTTCAAGCAAATATGTAAATCGATCCTAGCAATGACATTGTAAAACAACAATGTAATTATGATGTAATTGGGCAAGGAACTTCTGTCTTTGATAAGCTCTGCTTTTATAATATAATCATTTTTGAATTACATTTACATCGTCAAAACCACGAAAAGTTTGACTTTTATTTACATAAGAAATAACTCGAACTCATGCGCCAAAAGGGCAGTGGGTTCCTTAGCCTCAGGAGTCTATCTCTTCGACATGTTCCTTGTTGAAGAAGGATGGCTTTGCACGGTGCTCTCCCTCAAAACAAAATTCCTTGAGGCAGTGGGTTCCTTTGCCTCAGTGAGTTCCTTTGCACGGAGGATGCACGATGAAGTGACTTGCCTCAAGGAGTCATGCTACGGTTCCTATGCTCTGACCATGCACGATCAATACCATCTACCACGCGGACACGAACTGAAAGACGACAGAGAACAATACTCCTTGACAGTTGAAGCTTTCAATTGGATTCCTTGAAGCAAAACACTTCATCGTGCATCGTCAGAGGAGTATTGTTCTCAAGGAATTCAATTGAAAGCTTCAACTGTCAAGGAGTGTTGTTCTCTGTCGTCTTTCAGTTCGTGTCCGCGTCGTATTCATCGTGCATCGTCAGAGCATAGAAACCGTTGCATGACTCCTTGAGGCAAGTCACTTCATCGTGCATCCTCCGTGCAAAGGAACTCACTGAGGCAAAGGAACCCACTGCCCCAAGGAATTTTGTTTGAGGCAGAGCACCGTGCAAAGCCATCATTCTTCAACAAGGAACATGTAGAAGAGATAGACTCCTGAGGCAAAGGAACCCCCTGTCTCAAGGAATTTTGTTAACTTGTGGCAGAGCACCGTGCAAAGCCATCCTTCTTCAACAAGGAACATGTAGAAGAGATAGACTCTTGGCTGGCGATTCGACAGAGCGTGGAACGATAATAAACTCCAAACTCATGCACATCTCAGTCTTCTGAAGGACTTCACCACCGTGCATCGTCGGACCAATGGAACACGTTGAAGAGATGAACTCCTGGCAGCAAAGGAACACCGTGCATAGTCCGAGCCAATCAACGTGCGGGCGCTTCGTCAGAGCGTGGAATGGCAATAAATCCAAACCCAGGCACATGTCAGTCTTCTGAAGGACTTCACCACCAAAGCTTCTTCGAACGAGGAGATCGACAACCAAGAGGAAAGAGTCTTGCCAAGGCGGGGGATCGGTAGAGTCTATCGCCACAAGAAAAGCTAAGTGAGATGAGAACAAACTCTCTCTACACTACTGGCATTTATAGGCATGGAACAACTCGGACTCATGCGCCAAAAAGGCAGCCACTTCGAATTCTGCCCCTGCTCAATTAAAGCTAAGTAAGACTGGAACAATTAATTTCCATCAATACCAATGCCATTAATACCAATGAATATACCCCTTCGAATTCTGCCAACTTTGATACCCCTTACTGTATCAAAGTTTTTTTCTTGATACAGTAGGGGGTATCAAAGTTTTGATACCCCCTATGTATGACATGTGGGCCCTTCCTGCTTTAAAAAATGTGTACAAATATATATATATACATAAATTTTAATAGGGCCCACAAAACTCTTTTCTAACAAAACTCTTTTCAAAGTTTTGATACCCCGATGTATGACATGTGGTCCCCTCTTGCTTTGTAAAACGTGTAAACATATATATATACACATTATTTTTTGAGATGGCCCACATGTCATACATAGGTGCCTGTATCAAAGTTTTTTCCCTTTTAAATAGCACCCATAATTAACTTACAAAAAAAGTATAAATAAAACAAAATATTGTTATAGTCAAGATTTGAACCAATGACCTCTTGAATACAAGTCTAGCAGTGTAACCACGACACACAATAGCATTCTCCGTGTTTTATTAAACGGAGAATAACATTCTCCGTTTTGAATTAAACGGAGAATAGCTTCACAGTGTTAAAAACAAATTAGAATGTTCATTCTTCGTTTTAAATTAAAACGGAGATATCATTCTCCGTTTAAATTAAAACGGAGAATGACATTTGCCACATAGAATGACATTGTAAAACACAATGTAATTATGATGTAATTGGGCAAGGAACTTCTGTCTTTGATAAGCTCTGCTTTTAAATAAATCATTTTTGAATTACATTTCATTGTCAAAACCACGAAAAGTTTGACTTTTATTTACATATGAAACAACTCGAACTCATGCGCCAAAAGGGCATCATTTTTATAATAAGATCTCCCAAATTCTGCAATTTTATTGGCAAAATTTAACAACTCGAGGAGTCATCCTACGGTTCGTATGCTCTGACGATGCACGATGAATACCTCTACCACGCGGACACGAACTGAAAGACGACAGAGAACAACACTCCTTGACAGTGGAAGCTTTCAATTGGACTCCTTAACATTCTCCATTTTGAATTAAACGGAGAATAGCATCAAAGTGTTAAAAACAAATTAGAATGTTCATTCTCCTGTCATTTGAAACGGAGAATGTTTATTCTCCGTTTGAACTGCAGGAGAACATTTTTCTCCATTTTTGATGTACTACGTTTTGAAATTGGAATTTAATTTCTCCATTTTTATCTAATGTCTTCTCAAACTTTTGCATTGGAGAACATATTTTTTATCTAGTTGTCTCGTGTGAATGACATCTTGCACATAATAAAGACATTATCTTAAGTCAACAACGTTTCATTTTATTCCATTTGCTCATTTTCACTATTTCGCTTTCGTACTTTACAATTACGATAATCGTGACCCGTTTTTTACAAAATCTACAATTCTAGCCTTCGGGATAGATGACTTTCTGTAGGCTGGCTTGATTTTCCTGAGAAGGCCTTCCTTTTGTTGCTACCGGATTTGGCTCTTTTAAAGCTTCATGCACTCCTGAACTCATCAGCTACATTGTTCTTCTTCGCCAATATCGGACACCATTTCTTTCAACTTCATTAGAACAGACGACATCAACTCACTCCGTTCCCCTCTCTTGAACTTTGCTTAATTTTTACAAAAGTATGTAAACAGATTAACTTGTCATTAATAGCACCATACCTTGCTCTCAATAATGTCTGGGGGATGAATCTTCTTTCTGAGCCAGGTCCGGAGAGATAACTCTCTTTGCAATCCTTGAGCCAACGAGATTTTATCAAGTTCTTGGAATATCTCCAATTTGTAATCTCTCATTGCTGCAAAAATATGCCTACAAGGAATCCCCTTGGTCTCCATCCACATGCATTCACATGTTATGATGTTGTCGGCCGGAAGAAATGTAACCTTACGGTTGACACTGTCTGGCGACAATACTTTTGGACAGTGCAAACTTCTGTCCCTCTTACGATGTGATGATGGGGAACAAATATGCATCAAACGTGTGATTTCCTTCCTTACATCTATAAACACCTTTTTAGTGTAATTGCGGCAAATTTACCTTCTATTACGGCCATGCTAGTTTGATTCACAACTGGTGTTGAATTTATCATTGACAGCTTACCCATATGGCCGTAACGTAAGGCCGCCAAACCGTGGTCACAATTTGAAGGGCCTTCCAAAGTGGCAGCTTCTCATCAAAAACCTTTCAGAAAAGCGTTCATAGATTCACATCTATTTGTTGCTGTAGAACCGCCAAAATAATTACCACGTAGGAATGTGTCCGCCCATCGCTCCTCGTTCTGTACAATGCAGTGGTCCACTCATTGTTTCTAAATTATAATCTGTTAGCATCTGCTGCCAACGGTTTTCAAATTCTTCGACTGAATAGTACCTGTTAGAAAACATGGACATTAACTAAAGTTGTGATATTGTAACAACAACATACTTCAAAGTAAAGTAGCAAGTGCTATGTACCTTTTAATCAGAAGACTCAGTTTATTGTGAAAACCCTCTCGGTGTACATTTTTGGCAGCATTGTTAAGGATATGCCATGAGCACGTTCGATGAACTACGCTGGCATAAATCCTCAATTGCTTTATTCATGGATCTGCAACCATCCGTGAGTACTGTCAATGGTAATTTGCATTCATACACTCTAGGAATTTTTGCAGAACCCAAGAATAAGTCTCCGAAGTCTCATTGTGGATCATGTAAACCCAAACACACAAGTCATCGCATGATGTTTGTACCCACTAGAACACCAACGGCATTTGACTTCTATTATTTTATATGTAGAATCGAATGCTAGTGAATCTCCAAATAGTTCGTAATCGAATCGACAAGAACCGTCAGCCCAAAAGAGATGGGTCAATCTGGAATCTTCGTCTACCTTGTAGTCGTAGAAAGCTGGGTCACTATTCTCCTTTGATTGAAGAAATTAAGTGTTGTCGAAGCATGAACATCGTCGTGCTCTACTATCTCGAGCTAGAACGTTGTATAAATCCTTTCTCGTCCATCCAACATTATCCCAGCCACCTTTCCTCTCGACAAGTAAATTCCATATCTCTCCAGTCCCATCCTGATTGCTTCATAAGCTTAATTTCTTCCAACTCTGCGGGTGTTATTATTATGATGGGATCTCAAGAACGCTGATTCATAATTACTCGCCAGGCTATGGTTGTGAAGTACATGAAATTTTTTGACGGACCCATCTTGTTTTATGGGTGTACCCAATACGAAAAATTGCTTACAACCAGTTCTGCTTTCACTTCTTGGCTCACGAACCCTGTTTGGAGCTTCCTTGTATTTCTTGTGTCTGAATCCATTCGAGCAACACCAACTACGGATCGTCACCATACCAGATTTGTTTTTCTTTACCTCGTTCTTTCTAATACTGAAACCATATGCTTTTGAATAAATTCGGTAGAATCCCTACTTCTTCAATAGAGTTGAACTGTAGGCCAACAACATCTTCTTCTAAGAGCATAGTTGGATCTTATTAATGTTGGCAGATTGCAATATTTTTTTCATTGTCGCTGCATCGAAATCCAATAGAGATCATCGACGTCCCTAAGAACAGAATAAAACAAAATAAACATGAGAAATATATGTAAAACTATAACACATTCTTAAATCCATTAGAAAGGGTGATGCGAAATAACATTTCGTTGTTTGAGTTGATGTCTCATCTTGTTTACTATCTCCTAAGCTAACATCTTCCAAACTTTGCTCATCTTGCGGCAAATCATCTGACAGTCCTCTTGAATGGAGGATTTCTTCATCGACTAAATCTTCCCACGACGATCACTTTCTCCATGACGTCGACATTGAAGAAAATAGTGTGTGTTATAAACCAGCAGAAGAAACGAAGGACAAGAAACAATAGAAGAAGAAAAAGTAATGATATTAATCGTACCTCCATATGACCCTCTATATATAGCCCTCCCATCTGATGTGGCATGTTAAATAAATAAGCTTCTTAGCATTTTCCTAAATTAATAGTGTATCATCTGACATGACTGATGACATGGCAATTTTAATCCAAAAAGTTAACAACCCAATTCTCCATAATAATTTAACGTTAATATCAAAGTTATCTTAGTGTTAATATTAATTTATTCTATATTAATGTTAAGGTTAATGTTAATATTAATAATTGTTAATGTTCGATAATATTAATAATGTTAATGTTAATCTGGAATATTAACTTTAATGTTAATTTTTATTTTTAGTTTTATTACAAAAAAATTTGCCACGTCAGCTGCCAGATCAACATGTCACGTCAGCTGCCACGTAAGGATGGACAGTTGTGAAAGTGCAATTTGGAGGTACCAAAAAACATTATGCAGGAAGAAACAACTTCCAGCAGGCACAACACACCTTTTCATCTTCATTAACTCCGCCACGTGGCCCTCTTTGATGGCTCATGAAAATCTTGATGATTCTAGGAGCAAGCAATTTAAGGAAACAACTTCCAATAAAACTTCTCGTCTTCTGGGTACGTGCCTTATTAAAATGTGTAGCTAATAACGCATGAGGAAGCATGCAACAGCAATCTCCGTGGCCTCTTTGTAGGATAACACATGCATCAGCATTTCTACTAAAACCCTATGTCTTGTTATGTATTGTTATCCTATGTGGCATGAGACAGCCGCAGAAGACAATAACTTGCATAGGCGGCTATATTCAAAAATGACAAAAGTTTAAAAATCATCTCCAATGCAAAAAAAGTATTGAGAAGACAATATAAAGTAATTTTTTACGACTTCCAAGACACCTTTGCTCTTCTAATGATATGGTATCAGTGTTTTATTAAATTGTGTAGAATAACGCATGCAGAGCATTTAATGTACGGGACCTTTGCGTTAAGGAACACAATATGTGAGAAAGAACCCGAGAGAGAGAGAGGAGAAAGAGAGTGTGGGAGATGGGATAAAGAGAAGGATCGAGCTCGACTAGATTTTAAACTTAAAATTCAATTTTGGTTATCATTACTAATAACTAGTTGGCACGTACTAGTTTAGACGAACACTAACCGAGCCCCGAGCAACGTGACATCAGCTAGCTAGGTTTCTAATACCGTGGCATTCATGTTAATTTAAACATTTACAATATTATTGAAACTAATATGACTACTAAAATTAAAATAGTTTTGGATTTAACATTTACTTCAAACTAGTTAAAGTTAAAATTGCATTCTTTTATTTAAAATGTAATTGGAACTACAATTAATACTAACATTCGCTTGTCCCATCAGTTTAAGGTCGTATTTCCCTCGATGCTGCGCTTGACGTAGCCCTTGCTTGTCAAGTCGTTGCACAAACAACATTAGAAAAGAGTTTTGTTGGGCTATCGAAGTATAGAAGCAGCGCCCGTGTCACGTGCATTTGTTAAGCAGTGAAAGGGTGTGAAGGTCACTGGCAATGTCAAGACATCACGGACTATAGCTGGGTTAGACGACGACCCTTTTGCTGCGGGCCGAATCGGTCCCTTGGCCTAGGAATGGATTGGTTGAAGGCGCAATACACAAGAATATACTGCCATAGCTGGGTTAGACGACGACCCTTGATGCTCGACAGGTTGTAATATCTAACGTTGTTAGATAGTAGAACTAGACAGCGTTCTATCGTCGTTCTGCGGTGTAGGCTGGATGCTGTTACGTTATGGAATGCCCTTACTCCGGTGCGGGTCGTGATAGGGGTGCGCGAGCTGTCGCTATTGATCGTCGGACCGATAGGTCGGGATCGATTGACTCGATCGAACGGGAACGGTTGAATTAAGATCCATTCGCGCTCTAAGTAAACTCAATTGAGTTGGCTGACCCTCCTCTTCTCGACCCCCTTCCTAGGTAAATGATAATGTTGTGCAAATGAAAGGATAAATGCAAGGCGCAAACAACTTGTCGACAACGTAGTTTCCTCGATCAGCACAGGTTTAGCGGGGACTGCATCGGAGCTAGCTACTTGCGTTAAAGGACCCGATTAACAAAGCTATACGTCCAGGATCGTTCCAGAGAAGCCATTCCATAACGTGACAGCGTCCCATTCTATACCGCAGAAACGACGTAGACGCTGTCTAGTTCTACTATTTAACAACATATATATATCAAAACCTGTCAAGAATGATCAACTACGAATGGAGGACAGCAATGTTAATATATATACGCAATAAGCTATGATATTGTTGCGACCGTCCAGTGTACGTATTATGTATGGTATTATGGTGCCATCATCTTATTCAACCTAGTAGTTCAAAGGAGGGAATTATGTATGGTATTTATGGCGCACATCATTAGGACGGGTTGCGACCGTCAAGTGTTGTGATAAGCTATGCTATCAGTAGGTTGGGATCCTTCGGATATTGGTCTAGCACCTGTATCGAAGCGATCATAGTCTTACACATAAGGATGCCAAAAGATGCATTACGGTGCGAACGTCCTGGTCATTGCGTGATGACAGGCCAGGGTCATTGCTGCGATAGACCATGGAGAACTTGCATCAGGGAGCTATGGCAGCAGTGGAGAGAGTGCACCGGCTAAAGTTCAGGGAGCACCATGACTCCTAGCAGATCATATCTCTAATAATTCAAGTCACATTTTATATTTATTGGTCCAAGGGTTTAAATCTGCTTCAAATGGTTTCCAGTCGCCTATATCTTTGTCTTGTATTTCATTATAATGTCTTTATAGTATTTCAATCATATGGAACTTCTGTTGGTATTTATACTTGCTCATTTTTCTGACAGGATCCGTTGACCACGTACCGTGCCCCTAATCAGGGTGCGGGTCGTGACAGAAACACCGTGACCTTCATATAGATAGGGCCGGGGGCTCAGATAGCGCTGGGTGTAGACGCAGGGCCTGCCACCCTTATGCATATGTTTAAGTTTACGGTTGGTTTTTTGAGTGAAATGATATGATTTTCTTATGTAAAGTTCTAACCTTGCAGGCTAGCGAAATGGGACATAGATGAGCACGATCACAATGTTTAAGTTAAGATATGTCTAACTGTATCTGCCGCAGGGACACGGTGGTGGACAAGTTCAGGATAGGTTCAGCTCGAGGCTGGACGTAACCACGTACCACGTACTCGTGCCCTAATCAGGGTGTGGGTCGTGACAGAAACACCGTGACCTTATATAGATAGGGCGTACCACGTACTCGTGCCCATAATCAGGATGGCGTAACCACGTACTCGTGCCCCTAATCAGGGTGCGGGTTGTAACAGAAACACCGTGACCTTCATATAGATAGGGCCGGTGGGCTGAGATTACGCTGGGGCGCAGGGCCTGCCACCCTTATGCATATGTTTAAGTTTACGTGGTTGGTTGAGTGAAATGATATGATTTCTTATGTAAAGTTCTAACCTTGCAGGCTAGGCGAAATGGACATAGATGAGCACGATCACAATGTTTATGTTAAGATTATGTCTAACTGTATCTGCCGCAGGGACACGGTGGTGGACAAGTCAGGATAGGTTCGGCTCGAGGCGGACGTAACCACGTAACCACGTACTCGTGCCCCTAATCAGGATACGGGTCGTGACATAAACACCGTGACCTTTATAGATAGGGCGTAACCACGTACTCGTTGCCCCTAATCAGGGTGGACGTAACCACGTACTCGTACCCCTAATCAGGTGCGGTTGTGACAGAAATACCGTGACCTTCATATAGATAGGGCCGGTGGGCTGAGATTGCGCTGGTGCAGGCGCAGGCCTGCCACCCTTATGCATATGTTTAGTTTACGGTTGGTTGGTTGAGTAAAATGATATGATTTCTTATGTAAAGTTCTAACCTTGCAGGCTAGGCGAAATGGGACAATAGATGAGCACGATCACATGTTTATGTTAAGATTATGTCTAACTGTATCTGCCGCAAGGGACACGGTGGTGGACAAGTTCAGGATAGGTTCGGCTCGAGGCTGGACGTAACCCACGTAACCACGTACTCGTGCCCCTAATCCGGGTGCGTCGTGACAAAACAACACCGTGACCTTCATATAGATAGGGCGTAACCACGTACTCGTGCCCCTAATCAGGTGACGTAACCACGTACTCGTGCCCCTAATCAGGTACGGGTTGTGACGAATCATCGGACTTCATATAGATAGGGCGGTGTGCTGAGATAGCGCTGGGTGCATGCGCAGGACCTGCCACCCTTATGCATAATGTTTAGTTTACGGTTGGTTGGTTGAGGAAATGATATGATTCTTATGTAAAGTTCTAACCTGCAGGCTAGGCGAAATGGGACATAGATAGCACGATCACAATGTTTATGTTAATATTATGTCTAACTGTATCTGCCGCAGGGACACGGTGGTGGACAAGTTCAGGATAGGTTCGGCTCGAGGCGGGGCTCGGCTTGGACTTCCAGATGCATGGTCCTTAGCGTTCAAGAGGAGCTACCACATTGGCGTTTGGACTTGCGAGATGTTCAGCCGAAGACTACTTGTGGCTATAAGAGGCATAATGTATGGAACAATGTACTCCTTTGTGAGCTAGAGAGATCATGAGCGTTGTAGCCAATTTGGCATGATGAGTTGGGCTATTCAGAGCATTAATATTAAATCTACATTGGCTTTTCTGTTAATTTAAAATTTACAATATAATTAAAACTATATTACAAAATGCTATTGCTCCAAAAATTTGGGTGATACCATCTTCCATTATGTGGCATATGACATCGGTTGCTAACATGACAGCTGACATGGCAAAATTTAACAATAAAATTATATTAAAATGAACATTAATAGTAAATAAATAATTTAATATTAAATTAACATTGATTAATTTAACATTAATATTAACATTAACATTAGCATTAGCATTAACATAATATTAATATTAATATTGACCATTACATTAACATTAAAAATTAGGTAATTAATTTTGGGGTTAAAATGCCATGTCAGCTGTTATGTCATCTGCCATGTCAGATGCCACATAATGGGAGATGGCATCACCCAAATATGTTGGGAGACCAAACGACTATTGCTACTATTAATACAGTGGCATTACCGTTATTTCCAATAGATTCGTGACTTGTTCGGACACACCCCTCCACGAGCGGGTTACATACACCCGCGTAACGAGGGTTAAATAGCCTTTTCCAAAGAAGAGAACCCATCCGACTAGAGAGAAACAAAGGAAGAAGAAGAAGAACATCGCAATGAGAGGAGCAAGATCAACTACAGCGGATGGGCCGTCATCCATACCGAGATTCTCTCGATGATACTGGTACTGTCGGGGATGCCGTGACGAGGTAATGTGCAACGTGGCCCCAGTTTGCCGTTCGTGGTGGAAGGCGCTAACGGTCCCTTAGACTATTGGTCCACGTCGACTTGGTACAGTGGTGCCGGAGGACCCAGAAAACCGCTGAGATTAGTTTGACCGTAATGAAGCTCGTGCTCGCAGTGAGGGACATCTAGGGTCCCTCTCCGCGTACAAGCTCGCAAAGCAGCCTTCTCTTTTGCATGTTTAAGGCCAGTGCAAAATTTATTGGTCTTATTCTAATACTTTATTTTTTCTATTACAAATTTACGTATACTTTTGTTAATTTCTATTGATGTTTTCCATTTTTATAATACAGTGGAAATTTCTAAGGGTTCTGCACATTCCGAAGTGCGACGTGAGTGATGAACTTTCGTGAGACACTTGGAGTTTCTCCCTGTGCTGGAAGAACTCGGACATTACTACTGCCTTTACATCACGTCGACTGGAATAATTTCCGCCGGAAATTATTGCCGCCGTCTGGTCAAGCTGAGTAGGAACATGCCCCCTCGGATTTCATGCTCAGGAACATGTTCGTGCTGGACACAAAAAACGAAGCGGAGGAAAGGCCGTGGCTAATTCGATGCCGCGTCTCGAGCACCTACATATGGGATTCGGCATGTTCAATGGAGACCGCTGCGATCTATCATATGCAATGCAAGGGTCTTCGCCTGCTCGACATACGTGGGTGCTTCAACATGATCTTCGACGACGAACTTTGGAAAATTGTTATTCAATTCAGACTTTAAAAAAACCCTTTGATAATGTAATCCCAGTACCAGGAGAACTGTGTACGAGTGGTATAATGAATTAGATACGATCTATCATTACTGGGGTTAATGGTGAAACACTAGCATGCATGCATGCATTTCTTTATACAAGACTTTTTTATGATTCGATTCTCATTTGAGCAAGTTTACTTTTGTCAATACTATTTTTAACATGATTATTTTTTTTATAAATAAATGGACTGTGATATAATGACGCCGAAGACGGTCACTTCTGAGATTTCGACATTTCCCAACACAGATTTTACCATTAATACAACATCTCAGTGTAATCAATCCAAGAGATTTCGCCATTTCCCAACACAGATTTTACCTTATCAAATGAATTCTCTCCTCCTATTGGACCATTCTCCGTCCAACTTTCCGCATTCTCCGTCCTAATGTACCATTCCGCCGCCTAAATGTACAATTCTCCGTCCTAAATGTACATTCTCCGTGTTAGAGGAACGGAAATGGCCATTAACAGCCAAACAGCCAACTAATTCATAGCCTTCAAAACCCAATTTATATAGATCAAAACAAACTAAACAGCCAAACTATTTAAAATTCACAACCCTACACAACATCCTAAATGTACATTCTTCGTCCTATATGGACCATTCTTCGTCCGCATCTACATTCTCCGCCTATGGACCATTCTCCGTCCGACATCTATCATTCTCCGTCCTACATCTATCATTCTCCGTCCTAATGTACCATTGCCCGTCCTAAATGTACAATTCTCGTGTTAGAGGAACGGAGAATGACCATTAACAACCAAACAGCCAAACTAATTCATCTTTCACGAGCCTTCAAAACCAATTATATAGATTCAAAACAAAACTAAACAGCCAAACTATTTAAAATTCACAACCCTACAGAACATTCCTAAACGTACCATTCTCCGTCCTAAATGTACCATTCGACGTCCTAAATGTACAATTCTCCGTCCTACATCCGTCCTAAATGTACCATTCTCCGTGTTAGAGGAACGGAGAATGGCCATTAACAGTCCCAAAAATTATTCCATACTAAGTTAAAAGCATAATAGCACCCAAAAAATGTTAACAATAGAAAAATTACAGAACCCAAACACCAGACTCGAACCTAGGCCTTCCATGTAAAAGCCAAACAGCACAACCAACTAAGCCTGGAATAAGACATCAATAATATCTCTTATAGTCTACTACAAATGCTTGCTTACAACACTCTTACAACCTTCACCCATTGATGACATGGCCCACATGTCAGCAATGGGTGAAGGTTGTAAGTGTTGTAAGCATTTGTTGTAACTTTAAATTATATCCCAACTTCCAATAAGGAATAGGAAGAGTCGGTTAAACGTGGTATATATAACATAGGGGTCCCCATTCATCTGAGTAGGTTGCACATTTAACATGGCTCCAAAAGATTATCTGGTTGGGAACCATTGCCAGAGCTTCTTCCATTCGTCGTCGAGCCCCTTCGCATGGAGCACCCTCTGCGCCGCCTCCGGCCCATGACTGGCTGGCAGCGGCTGCGAACTTTCTGACCGCCTGCGGGTTGTCACTGGAGGTCATCGCTCGACCTCTTCATCCGGCGCCAAACTTTGACCTGTTGCCGATCACCGGAGGAACGGGATTCTCTGGAGAAAGGGAAGCGTTTTCGCTCGCCTGTGCCATAGGGCGGGTGTGCGCACCCTGCAGGACTTTGCGGAGATCTCAGGGAGAACAGTGAGGCTAGACCCTTTTTTTTCCGTGTTTTACAGTTTTTTTGTCCTCCTCTTGTATACTTCTCTGGAGAATGTTCGGCGACGAAGTTAGGATTTAATGAAATATATATTTTGTTAACTCAATTTGGTTTCGGCTACAATCAAACTTTTACAACCTTCTTACAACCTTACCCCATTTGCTAACTATAGCATTGCTCTTTATAATTAACAAATCTTTTTACGTCAAATCAATATATCAGCGACGATATCCCCATCAATGACTTGTTACGTCATAGAATTGATTATGCTGCCAGCGTCAATCTT